>JAVANC010000010.1:8192942-8792942 GCA_033319125.1 Parnassius glacialis
TTTACTTTTTGTTAAAATCTATAATTAATATAGCATACCATAGCAGCGTCTATATCAAAATTTATTTTATGTTGGGCCTAAGGAAACAACCCTACCTCAAGCCCAAGCATAGCTTTCCCAAATCTGAGAGATTATCTAAATTGTAAGGCAGTTCCAGTGTACCAAAACAATTGAAGAATGTTAATGTAAAATTTAAAAAGCAATTAATTATTATCAATGCTTAGTTATTAATGTTACAATTACCAATGTCCTGAGATACAAGCTGAACTTAGTTTAGGATCTAGAGTTGCTTGTGTAAATTATTTATATTGAGAACTTAATAAAATAAATGTATGTCACAATATACCTATTAATAAATTAATATTATGTTCTGATTAGTAAATTAAAGTACATTGAATGTTATATAAAATGAACACTAACTAAAACATAAAAAAAAATTATCTTTTTAATTATATAAAATCATAAATAATTTTTACTTAAAAATGTATCCTTACAGAACAACAATAAATTTTTCACAATTGTCATAAACACCAAGAAAATATCATGTTTTCAGAATTACCACGGAGGAATTTTATTCAGTCATAACTCAACAGGAGCACCCTTTATTTCATCGGCCATACTTCATAATGCATCCATGCCACACAGCACAACTGCTAACAGAGTTTAAGAACAAATCAAAAAATATTATAGTCACATTTTTAGGTCTTATTTCACCTTTGTTACGGCTTAATTTGCCATTAGAGTATGGTTTGTAATATTCGTACATAATTTTTAAGCCGTATTATTTAAAATACTTATTAAAGTTGTATTAACATAAAGTATTTGAAATTTTTTATTGAAAAAAATAGCTGTTACCCGGCGCATTGTTGTCACAGATGAAATAGTTGTGGAAATATTGTTTTAAATTTGGAAGGGTTATATTGTTTAATTATGAATTACGTTAATTGAAATCAATGATATATGACTTAAATTAATTTTTCGGTACGATACGCGCGCCACATATAATAAGCATAAGTATAATATATAAGTATAAGATAAGTGCAAACAATAAGTAGACAAAGTTTTATCACAATCTGATGAACGATATTGTTACGGCCAGCAGCTGCTTATCCCAGGAGTAGGGTCCTCCGCGGCCCATAGACGAAGAAGCTACAAGCAGGTGTTGGTCGGGCCTGCTACAAGCCAAAGGTGGAAAGTTTCTAATTACAATAAACAATCAGGGTGGAGCGTTCTATTATAATAAAGGGAGCTTACTTACCTCTATCCAAGGTCCCTCAGGATTCGGTCAGGTCGCATGTGGATGTATAGTGCTAGGAAAGTAAGGGTCAGTGATGTGTATCTGGGTGTGGCTGGTAGTGTTATTAACCTTATTAGACCGTTACCATCTGCAGCAGTTCGGACCTCCGCACTGCTCCCACTGCTCTCCGTCCACAGTCACTTTCTTCGTTTCTACGATGACAGTCCCTTCACTCCGTCGTACGATTAACTACCTTACAGAAGCCACTAACTCTCGTTTGTTATAAAGCTTAACACGCGAGACCGGATCAACGGTCATTACCGTTTTGCGTGGCCACAGTTATTTCTAGAATATCAAATACCGCACTAGTAACTAATACAGTCGAATCCACTTATACGGACTCAGCGTCAAAGTCCCGGGTGAAGCTCTCAGCAAGGAATACGCGCTACAATTCCCAGTCAGTATATTTACTATACGCGCCTACCATTAGGAGTTCCCGACAAAATTGGCCACGTGCTATCTATCGCAGCGATAAATTTGGACTCCCTTGTCCTTGCGTGTCCTCGACACGACGAGACGTCAAAACCGGTATCATAGAGGCGCGCGCGCCCTCTGACGTCAATTGTTGACATTAGCGCTTGGCGCGAACAAACCCCCGTCCCGGACATAAGGATTTAGGTCCGCGAGCAAACCGGTCAGCGGGACAGGGTCGCGACGGCAAGTTGCACGACCGAATCCACAATCAAACTAGGCCACCTTAGGCACCCCATCAGATCTTGCAACCCTAACCAACGCCGCAAAATTGCAGCCCCAACGTGGGCTAGCCGGAGGGTTGAACTGGATGCCCTTCCTGGACATCGCAGCACATAAATAAGTCCTATTCCTAGACAGAAGTCCGAAGACCTCCTTCAAACACCTATCTGCGCTCCTATGATTAGTTCCGCAATCCGACCGGGTCAGGTCTGCAAACAGAGACGCGACACGAAGCGGCCCAGAGGGACCTCCTAAGCTTCAGTGCAGAGAGCACCCCCAAATTCTCCATGAACGTCGTCTGTGGAGAGCCTAACGAAACGCACAGATAGTCCCTAGTATGAATTTCAAACAAGTAGGCATAACCAAGCCATCCACCTATAATCATTTACCAAATGGTGCGACAGCTGATTTCCATCTGATAATCTACAAACCAGATAGCCCTTTAGGTAGGTAGTCCTATGCTCATATTTCAACTAATTTTCCAAAAGCATCAATGTTCAATTACAGAATTAATTAAACAAAGTAATCACCGATGCACATAGGTCAACTTGACAAAGTAAACAAAACAATAAACGTAAAAGACAGCCCTATTTCTTATTTCAAATAAGTATCTTAGACGGTGCCAACAAAATGTAAACCAACAAAGAATTCGGCACAAATAGGGTTATCTAATTTCAACCTTCCTTATCACAAGGCAAAATGATTAAACACTATCACAAAAACATTTATATAATTTTCCAAATCGCGTCATTCAATCTCAAATGAATTCAAACTTTCCTTTCAGCAAACAGACGCAACAATCAAATACAATTACAAAGCATACGCACAAGCATTCAAAAGGGCACGCAATTTAATTTCAATTTTCCGTGCAACAACAAGCACAATGATCAAGTATATTTACAAAACATATGCAGCAGCATTTAAAGGAGTATCTTAAATTCAATTCTTTTAATCACAACCGCTACAATATGAATTTCTAAAGAATTTTTAACTAAGTGCTCGACCAAACCAAATCTAATACCCCTTGAGAGCGTGATTCAACGCTCCAGGGGGCCCTAATCTTCCCACCACCAAGTGGAGGCCACACCGCGTGAACCCGAGACTAATAGAGCGCAACCGCTAACAGTCGCCACTCGGGTTATACGCCCTCACTGAGGCCGTCGGCAACAGAACAGCTTGACAAGTGGCCTGTTGACGGCTTAAGGCTCAGTAGAGGCGGCCGTGGTGGGAGCTAAGGCGGCAGCTAGCTAGGGCCGCCTCCATCAAATGGGGTACAGTGGTGCACCAGTCGCGGCCACTCAGCTAACGGGAGTGAGAAGGGTCCAGCGGTCTGATGAGTGGCCGTGAAGTTCCTCTCTCCACGCTGAGGGGGTGTGATGACACCCCCGCCCCTGGGGGAATTACCCCCCGACTGGTCGGGGGAGGGACCCCATTCAAACCTAGGGGCCTGGTGGCCAGCCGGCAGGCGCCGAACGTCGCCCGTCAGAGGGCGTGGCGGAGCGCCCCCGCCCGTGGGGGTCGAGGGCCTGGCAGAGCCCCGAGAGGAGACGCCGTTCGCACCCAGGCACAAAACTGCATGGTGATTGCCCCGGCAATGCAGACAGGGCCGCCGGTGCGGACAGTCTCGCTGGAGGTGCCCTTCCAGACATGAGTAGCACCAGCGGCGCTCCTTGGCGATAGTTCGCATCGCCGGAACCGGCTTACTTAATAATTTCGGCACGACGTTACCCAGTGATCAAATGCTCGACAATAGGAGCACGGGGGGGGGGGGGGGTTGACGACGATTTGCCTGGCGGATTCCGCCTCTCACTGGGCACGGCTCGTAAGTCGTCAACGGTGCCCGCCGCGCACTCGATCTGTCGGCACTGCTCCTCCAAAAACCGCAGCAGGTCATAGAAGGCCGGAATATAGGAGGCCTCGTCCCCGCCGTACCTCTCCTCAAAATGTATTTTAAGGTCGAGAGGAAGACGGGACAGCACGATGCGGAGCAACAAAAAGGCCAATTCGCCCACTGGTAAATCCAGCCGCCTCTACGTATTACAGGCCACCAAGACTGGATCCAACAGGTCCGGACGTAGTCTGGCTCGGTCACTAAGCAGCGGGAGGCTCAGAAGCTGCTTAACATGTTCGTCCGCAATTCGCCGGACGTTGGCGTATCTTCTGGCGAGGAGGTCCCGTGCAGTCTGGTAGGCGTCGTCCGACAATCTCAAATGGCCGACGACGCTTAAGGGCCTCCCCCTCCAGTGAGGCCAGGAGGTACGCCATCTTCTGGCTCGGGGTCAAGTCACTCCGGGCGTCCACTAGGCTGTCGAAAATACCAACGAAGGTCAGCCATTCGGAAAGGACCCCGGAGAATCTTGGCAAGTCCAGAGTTGGGAGTCGTCCCAACAGCTCCGGCTGAGGCTGCTTCTGAAAGGACTCTGGCAGGCCACTACGTGATTTCTTTTATTAAAACTTGATATACTCTGGTCATTTACTATTAATTTCGAATCACGAACCTAGTAAACAATATCTTTGTACTTACCACGTAGAATTCACAGACACACTGCCCGAAAGGAGGTTGGCCAAATCGTACCAGACGATGAAACGATAGCGTCACTATATGCTATATTTATGAAAAATATCCTTATTTTTTAAGGTCTTAAAAAACACGAAAAATACCTGTCTAAGTAGCCACAAAAAAAGTTATCCTTTTATTTTTGTTTTTGTAACTGTTCCGAAATTATTTAAAATAATGATTTCTGAACGCACTGGAACGCACCTAATGACGATTCAGTTTTTTTTTTCAAAGGATTTTGTTTTCAAAGACTATAATTATTCACGTTTTTCTGAATAGTTGTTAATTGTAATTCAATTTAATTAGTATGTAGGCATCAAATCAACTACTATACTGATGTATTATGTACTGGATTCATGTCATAAAAATAATTATGTAGCTTCATAGTAAGCAAAGCGTTTTGTTCAATTACGTAATATGGAACATCATTTGTCATCGACAAGTTACATAATCTGTGATCATCGATCGACATCATTGGCCCATCATCTACATATCTATTTATCTATGGAAATCATTCGCATCATCTTATTTGCTTCGCTCGTAATTGTGGATTGTGATACGTACTGAACTATTATAGATTTCCTTCTGTTGTTTCGACTTTGCATCTTACTTATTTGTGAGAGATATTATGCAGACTACAGCTACACAACAAGGACAACTAGCCCTGCGATAGCTATGTGTTAATTGTAACATATAAATTGATACACTTCGCCGCCGTCTCATTTTTGAGCTTGATGCCAGAGTAATTTTTAAAATGCGCGAGTGGAATTCTTCGATAATATTACATATTTATATACCTACTTATTTTATTACACTAACATAAACCATCACACACAAACGTACATCACTGAAGAAGATTACATATATGATGCTAACCTCAAAATTATTGTTGACGTTATTATAAAAAATTGTGGCTATTTAAATACGATTTTAAAACGGGATGGTGTTTACAACATAAAAAGAAACCAATCTAGCTATAGTTTGTTTTAGGACATGAAAAATAAAAGTTAAGTCCAGCTCCCATAGAAATTTGGCCATTGTTCTTTGTGCACTATATTATGGAATTTACAATTGTTTACGGTCGCAACCACAAATGAAAAAAGTATGTCAAAACTGACTTTTGAGATTTTTTTTTGGAGTTTATGGCCTGGTATCTAGACCTTTAGGCCAAGTCTTGAGTATTATTATTCGGTTTATTATAATTTCCCCAAGCCTTGTCTTTGTGTATTATTATCCTTCATAGTTCACTGCTTCACAATATGTTGATGCGTCACATTGTGCAGCCCTTGGGAGATTTTGACGGCAACTTGAGCCAGCAGGCAGCTGACAGTTGGCGATGGTATCTAAAGGTGCCTATGCAAACAGCTTATCTTGAGAATCCATCACCATCAGAGCACTTGTAGTGAGCGAGAGAGCGTTTCCACTTAATAGTTCACATGCGTAGACAGTTAATACATAAAATCGCACCACTTTTACATATCAAAATCCACTTCAAACTATTATTTAAACTATAATACAGGAGCAGCAAACCGCCGCCGATCAAATTCCCGCCAAAACTCTGACTTTTGACAGTAAGACTATGGTATTATCACATCAAAATTAACAAAATAATGTAGTCTACTGTTGAAAACAAAAAATCTACCTCATATCGAATCGGAATAACCCACTGGAAAAGTTTTGGAGACACAAATTAGAATAAGCTTTTTCCCCACTAGCATTGTATTATTGCAATAATTTATACATTATCACACGGCATCTATATTGCTTTAAAAGTAAACTACAATTTTAAAACCATAATGCTATATTATTATTTTTGATTAAATTTTTTCGTCCTCTAGATTGATAGGAGACAAATAAATTTTTGTATGCTGCTTTATTTTGTTGATTCAAAAATACTTTTTATTTATTATGTTTAAGCTTCTCGAATATTCTGGTTATTTCTACATTATTCTAAGCATGATTACCAATGTATTATTAAATAATAATATTATCATACTATTTGTTAGCGCATGGTATTCACAATCAAACATGGTGTCACCTCAAAACTATTAAGTACCTAGTACATTTTTTATGACCTTACCCATAAAGATAACTCACAACAAGAATAAATAGGTATATTTGAAAACTGAAAGAAATATCAGATAACTTTTTATAGTGATCATTGACGTAATATTATGGTGGGATTTCTATTTAAAATTTGTTGTCTAAATCTAATGGAAATCAACAGGTCTATTTTGTAATTCCCTAGGAATCGAGATTAATTTAATGGGTTGCCAGCTCCCAGTTGTTTGATCAAGACTTCAAGATACTGTAAGCGTTCCGCTTAGATCGGACCAAAAATTTATAATTAAAAGTCGAAGGTAGCCTTCGTTAACTATGACATCTGCAGGACGTAAAACACATCAGTCCCCACGTGACCATGGTAAAGTGCCCGAAACGTCGGGCATTAAAAAAAAAGTTAAACGCGATAAAATTCGTAATATTAGTTTTATTCCATACACAAAGTCATATTGTCCTCTATTAATGACTTCAAATTAGGGAGATAATTTCTGGGTTTGAAATAGAGGATCTCCTTTATTTCAGATATTTTTTTTAAAAATTGGACCTTTACCTTGTAGTAGTGTCGAAAAATAATCGATTATCAGATATAAAATAGGTACCAAGACCAACGATGGCGAGGGAACAGTGTCAAGGGTGAGAGACATTAAGTGCTGCGATCGACAATTAACCTATCAAGCGAGGCGATTAAAGTAAATCGTCCTTACTATGAAAAAACCTATCTATACTGTTCTTACGTTGACGGTTGGTAACACCAAATCGATTTAATGTTTTAAATATTTTCGAAATATTCAACATTTCAACTCTTTTTTTATAGGATAGGGTGACAAACGAGCACACAGTCCACCTGATGGTAAGTGGTTACTGTGACCCATAGACATCTACATCTATCCTCAATACAGAGTCAAAATGCAAATGCGTTGTCACCCGTGAGGACTAAGATGGAATGCCTCTTTTCCAGTAAAAAGGGTCTCCGGTTCTCTGTATACTATTTATATAGGACATAATTATATATAAACAAAAAATAGCACATCATGTTTATATCTAGGATCAAGCACAAGTTAGTTATACCAGTTACTCGACTCCAACGAGTCAGTAATACCTTCATGGGGCAATGTATACGCTTTTACAACAAAGTCCCAGAAAATATGCAGGCCTTAAGATCTATCAAAAGATTAAAAATATTTATTAAGCAAAAATTATCTAGTAAGGGTGTCGTGAAGCGACAATTAAAAAAAAAAGAACCTAACCTAAGAACAACAAAACAACAAAAGTAGAACAAGAAAATAATATATTTAAATTTTTAAAAAGGTATTTACAATTTTATAAAAAAAAATGAAATATGATGATGATGATGGATGACGTGTAATTACAATTAGATAAAAAAAAGTAAAGATAGGAGAATATTGTATTGTAGTGGAGCCTAAAGGTCGAAGTGACGCACGCTGCGCTTGGAGTAGAAGTAGGCACACGCTGAGCTTGTAGTTTCTTGGCAGCGACGGCACGCAGCGTCTGGTCTGGGCACACTCAGTGTCCGGAGCCGGCGCACGTAGCGCCTGGAGTAGGTGCGCTCAGCGCCTGGAGCAAGCAGTCGTAACGCCCAAAGGTAGCGCGGGCAGTAGGTGCACTCACCGCCTGGAGCAAGCAGTCGTAGCGCCCAAAGGTAGCACGGGCAGTAGGTGCACTCAGCGCCTGGAGCAAGCAGTCGTAACGCCCAAAGGTAGCGCGGGCAGTAGGTGCACTCACCGCCTGGAGCAAGCAGTCGTAGCGCCCAAAGGTAGCACGGGCAGTAGGTGCACTCAGCGCCTGGAGCAAGCAGTCGTAGCGCCCGGAGTAGTGTGGCCCCGCGCTTGAAGTAGACTACGCCGACGACTTCAAATGTAGATGGAGGCTTGCAGGATCCCGGGGCAATGCGGTCCCGGGATAAGGCCTTTAGTAGATGCTTCTCGTTTGAGAACTGAAGCGAGACTCCCTGTATTCTCCGATTGTTCGGCTTTTATACCTTTTTAGAGAGAACGAGAAATTATTTAAATTAAAAGGAAATTTATTGTAAATGACCTAGAGCGAAAGAGTATTTATGTGAAAATATCGAACTAAGAACATCAAACCAGTGACGAATTTGAATAAAAGTTACCATAACAACCATATAAATAATGGTTGTCAAAAATATAAATTTTTGGTTTTAGGTACATAATTGAAAAACAGTTACATTTAAGTAAGAAATGAGATATTATTCATATAGGAAAAACTATAGCGCGGCAGCACGCACGAAACCTGAAATTGCAGAGTTACGGAGAACTCAATAAAAGATAGAAAAAGGTAAGACTCCATTGACAGCGATTTAAACGGTGCTGATAGCGTGAAAATACGTAGTGAAAATGATTTGTTATTGTGTAAAAACGTTACAGGATCCTATGGAAATAAAGGTGATGCAAAATATAAATGCAGAAAATCAAAAACACAATGGAAAAATGGTGTAAAATGATATGTAAGTAGCATAACTGATAGCGTGAAAAGTGATGCAAAATATCAAAACAGAATGGAAAAATAGTGTAAAATGATATGTAAGTAGCATAACACTACAAGGGTTATTATACTAGCAAAGAATGGGAATGAGGTGATCGCTACCATGCTGTTTCTAAATGTTTTCATAACCAAAAAATTTTGCTGTAAATTATGCTTTTAAAAAAAGTCCCGCTGGGTTTCTTGCTGGTTCTTCCCAGGACAGAGGTTAAAAGAGTGGTAAAAGTAAAAAAATGACTCAATGAATATAACTGTAATCTCTATTGAATAAAAATGATTTTATTCTATTCTATTCCATCCGTCTGTAGCCCCGTCCCGCTGAACGAGATGAAAAGTGGGGAAATGGGCCGAATTCCATAGCAAAATAACTGGCGAACCAGTGAAAGAGCACTTGGCCCTTTGGTAGGTCATAAGTACGTCGGCTGAAGTCGCATTGAAAGATTATGCGTGTTAACAGCATACAGAATACGATCAAATTAAGCCACTTTGAATGGACGTCACACAACATTTTATACAAATCATTAGATACAGGCATTTTTTTAAGTGTGAAAAACGAGTAGACAGTCCACCTGATTGTAAGTGGTTGCTGTGGCCCATAGACATCCACATCTATCTTCGATTAATAATCAAAATTCAGCGGCGTTGTCACCCTTGAGGACTAAGATGGAATGCCTCATTTCCAGTAAAAAGGGTCTCCGGTTCCCTAAACTGTTATTCTATGAGAGCGGGATCCTTTTCCTATCGAGCCGGCCAATTTGTGCACAATGTATAAAAGTAGGATTCCTAGAAAATCTATATTGTTAATAATAATCACTTCCTGATTTAGACTTTCGACAGCCCTAGGCTAACTATTAATATGTGCCCCACCGCCTGCTTGTTCTGTCTGTGCCTGCCCAGGCCACGAATATATTTACTAGATTTTTATATTTTACTAACTTTCCATTGCGCGGTTTCACCCACATTAAATCAACTTTTTCTGATAGTGAGTGTGGCGAAATTGTCATTTCGGGTAGCTGTGCAAAATGATATGTTGAGGAGGCACGACAAAGGACTTATTTTTAGACGTAAACGCGCAAAACTTTGTCTTTTGAAGTTTAAATTGGACTAGAGTAGTCTCCAATCCAAGATTTTGTTTATTAACGACTTCAGACACAAGTTTGTTCCGAAACTCGATGACGTGTTCCCGAGAAATATTAACACGGCTGGTGTAAAAAGCATCACCAGTGTTACAACCAGCAACAGCTATATATACTACATAAGTAATTGATATACAGAAGAAACAGCGTAGGTGACGACAGCACGTAGCCTTGTGGAACAATAACATTAACAGTCTCGTAGTCGGAGTATGCACCGTCTACCACGACTTTGATGCTCCGATCTGATGAAAACTGAAACGACCAATGCCTCCCTCTTGGACTCTACTGCTTCCGCTCATCTATGAGTCAGATAAATCGGAATACTAGAACTAGAACAAGCCGATTAGTCACCGCTAATATGGCGGAAAAGACCACCATATTATTATTATTTCTTCCGTTATTTTGGTGAACAAGGAGGCGATGCTGATAAGCCTGTAGTTGGACAAGTTTGAGCGTTCGCCTTTTTAGAAATCGGGTGGACTAAAGCTGTCTAAGTTTTTAGGATTGCACCTAGAGGGTAGGAGCACCGGAAAAGACGCGTTATAACCGGTGCTAACTTCGGAGTACCCGTCATTAGTATAATAGGATGGACTCCATCAGGCCCACTCGTCTTGATGTCCAAAGAGAGGAATACTTTGCACACTGAGCGTTGTGTAAACCGTTCATCCAGCATGGAGCAATCACAGCGGGGAATGGGGGGCGGAGTGTACTCCCCATCATCGAAAGTCGACTTGGACTCAATAAGAGAACTTAAAAGTTCGACTTTCTCCTTTGCGGCATGTGCTAGTGAGTAGTTCTCCCTGTGCAGAGATGGAACACATGGCTGACAGAAATTCCCTTGGAGAGCCTTGGCAAAACACCTTAATATAATTAGAGGTAAACAAGAGAACTTGAGCAGTTTAAAATCTTTGAATCTCGTCCAGTCAGTGAACGAAAGACGAAAGGTTCCAAATATTTCGGTCTTATTTTTACTATTTATTTGTTTTGTAACAAAAATAAAGAAATAGCAACAAGTAAAATACTTGCGACTGTTATTCTATTATTTATTGAAAATATTATGTACATATATACTAAATTTTATTCTGTACATTAGTGGTGCTTGCACAGGCAAGCTCACCAGCCTAGTTAGCCTGTGAGTAAATCAGGCCCTGATAACAATTATAATATTTTTTTCTCTTAAATTATTAGTCTCTTGAATCGGAGAGTAATTGAGAACAATTAGAATAGCGGTCGTACTTTAAGCAATTAGTTTAACTATCGAAAAACAACTTCAAAACTAAGTTTTAATAACTGTTTAACAAGTTATCGATGCGGTATTTTCACGTAGTTCATAATCTATACATATAAATAAAATTGAAGTATCTGTTTGTAATGTCAATATATTTATAACAAAAAAAATGGGTTGGGTTTAGAATCAAGTCGCCTGAATTTGAGGAGTCTGTCACTGTGAGGGGTCCAGGGGGCTTATCTCAAGCGCCCCCATGCAATTTTAGCTGCAGAGCTGCGTCGAAATATTTAATATAATTTTCTATATATAATAATATTCATAAATCACTAATTAATACATGAAACGGAACTTTTGACATTGACAGTAATCAGCAACAGATATACTCGACCAAAGAGAATATAATCACTACGATTATACTCGACTTCGCGACTCGCGTCATAAGCGTCATTCCGTTGCTTCCGAGTTTACATGAATTTTCTTTTTATAGAATAGGGGGCAAACGAGCATGCGGCTCACCTGATGGTAAGTGACTACCGGCGCCCATGAACAACCGCAACACCAGGGGAATTGCAGATGCGTTGCCGGCCTTTTAGAAAGGTGTAAGCTCTTTTCTTGAAGGTTCCTGAGTCGTATCGATCCGGAAAATTCGCTGGTGGTAATTGATTCCACAAGGAAGTCGTGCGAGGGAGAAAACTTCTTCTAAATCGAACAGTGGTGGACCGCCAATCATCCAGATGGTATGGATGGTAACGCGAGCTTTATCGCGATGTGCGATGGTGAAATTGAGCGGCTGGAATTAGTTCGAACAATTCCTCAGAGCACTCCCCGTGATAGATGCGATAAAATACGCAAAGGGATGCAACATTTCTACGCAATGCCAGTGTATCGAGCCGATCAGAAAGAACTCGGTCGTCGACGATTCGAACCGCTCTGCGCTGGATGCGGTCAAGTGGAAGGAGCTGGCACTGGGGTGCCCCGGCCCAGAGATGAGAACAGTATTCCATGTGGGGCCGAACTTGCGCTTTGTAAAGTTGCAAGCGATGTGCCGGCATGAAATACTGTCTCGCTCTCCTGAGCACGCCAAGCTTTTTAGAGGCCAATTTGGCCTGCCCTTCCAAGTGACCACGAAACTGCACACTATTCGATATATCGACGCCAAGGATTTCGATACTGGCTGAGGCAGCAAGAGGAGTGCCTTGAAACTGAGGAGATACGACAAAGGGGTTCTTTTTAGCGGTAAACGCGCAAACTTGTGTCTTCTGGGGATTGAACTGGACTAGATTTAGTCGGCCCCAATCCGAGGCTTTGTTAAGCAAAGACTCGACTTCAGACACAATTTTGTCCCGGTACTCGGCGACGTTTTCCCGAGAAATATTGGGACGGCCGGTATATAAGGCATCACCAGTGCTGTCGTCTGCATAGCAATGAATGCTACCAGTTAGCAACATATCATTGATATGCAGGAGAAACAGCGTTGGTGATAGCACGCAGCCTTGTGGAACACCAGCGTTGATAGGCTTGAAATCAGAGCATGCACCGTCTACTACGACCTTGATCCTCCGATCAGCAAGGAAACTGGTGATCCATTTGCACAATTTCTCGGGAAGCCCATAGGAAGGAAGCTTCGAAAGAAGCGCTTTGTGCCAGACCCGATCAAAGGCCTTCGCTACGTCCAAACTAACGGCTAATGCCTCTCCCTTGGACTCTACTGCCTCCGCCCATCTATGAGTTAAGTAGACTAGAAGATCACCAGCTGATCGACCCCGACGAAAACCGTACTGGCGGTCACTAATCAGCTGGTGATCCTCAAGGTAACTCATGAGCTGGCAGTTTATAATGGCTTCCATTATTTTGGAGAACAAGGAGGTGATGGCGATAGACCTATAGTTGGACGGGTTTGAGCGGTCGCCTTTTTTAGGGATCGGGTGCACCAAAGCTGTCTTCCATGAGTTCGGGACTACGCCTTGGGAGTAGGAGTACTGGAAAAGACGCGTTATAACCGGTGCCACCGGAGCACACGTCTTCAGCACAATGGGAGGGACTCCATCGGGCCCACTCGACTTGCTAACCAGAGAGAAGAGTGCTTTGCGGACCGAGCGCTGTGTAAATCGCACATCCGGCATGGATCACTCACATCGCGGGAAGGTCGGCGGTGTGTTCCCCCCGTCATCTAGAGTCGAGTTGGACGCAAAGAGAGAGCTCAACAGATCGGCTTTCTCCTTTGCGGCATAGGCCAGTGAGTCGTCCTCTCTGTGCAGAGATGGAAGAGATGGCTGACAGAAGTTCCCTTGGACAGCCTTGGCGAGAGACCAGAATGCACGGGTTCCCGAAGGAAGGCGAACTAGCTTCTCGCCAATTCTGCCGATGTGCTCAGACCTTGCCTTGGCAATGACGCTTTTGAAGGACCTGGAGGCGGAATTATACTTCTTTTTAAGTACGCTGGTGTTTACATCCCGAGACGTCGATGCGTCAGCCCAGGCCTGGTAGCACTCCTGCTTATAGCGTGATGCTATTTTACAGGAGCAACCAAACCATGGCTGGGATCTGCCTCCGATGGGCACCACAGAGGATGGAATAAAAAGTTCCATACCCTGAAGTACCACATCAGCAACAGAATCGGCAACAACGCTGGGATCTTCCGGCGAGAAGCATACCCACCCCCAAGGGTAGGATGCAAAAAAAGACCGCATCCCGTCCCAATCAGCTGATCTATAGTGCCAAACACGGCGGCAAGCTGTAGATCGCAACTGCGATTGGAGCGTGAGTGGCACCGTACTCCGGATCAGACAATGGTCCGAAGAGCCCAGAGGGGCATCGACGGAGACCTGATATCCGTCCGGATGAGAGGTCAGCAGAAGGTCCAACAGGGAAGGTACATAGTCTTCCACATCTGGGATCCGCGTAGGCGAAGTAACCAATCGTGTTAGACCATATGCCAAAGCAAAGTCATAGACAGATCTACCCGCATGATCGGTTAAACGAGAACCAAGCCATTCAGCGTGGTGGGCGTTGAAATCACCGAGTATCACAATCTCTGCGGATGGGACCTGTTGTAGCACGGAGTCTGCAGCCATTTGGACGTGCTTGATGAGTCGGTCTGTGTCGGCATTACCACTATGGGACCTATAGAGGCACCCGTAGACGCGGGGATGGTCGTCGCTGTCTACGCGCAGCCATAGGATGGACAGGTCCGTACCTTCAAGACTGCCGAGGCGTCGAAAACAGATGTCCTCTCTGACATACACGCAAACTCCAGCCCGGGGCACAAACGAGTGTTCTAATTTGTACCCCGGGTAGGAGAGATACGAAGTATCAGCCGGAGAGGACACCTGTGTCTCGGTTAGAAAGAGCAAGGTCGGCTTAGCTATCTCCAGATGGTAGTGGACGGCATTGTCTGGGGTAGTCTTTTATTTAATTCCACTACCATGATGATGGGGGGGGGGGGTGAATTGGGCCTCCAGCCACCTGCACTCACCAAGCGCAACGCAGAGGTGAACCTCTACTTCATGCTGGTATTCTGTGAGGTCGTGGTACCACCCCGGTTCGAGCTGGCCCATCCGTGCGACAGCAAAAGCTACCGCTTGGCTCTACCACTGTTAATTTAAATATAATAAAATATATTTTATGGAGCTATTTTTAAGAAGCACATTTTTTTTATATAATAAAATAAAAAATGTGCTCCTTATTGTTATTATCTGCCTCCTGTTTTTGGACGACTTTGCTACCCCTCTGGAGACCGATTGCTTGCTATTTTACGACGTTTTTTGAAATGGTGGAAGTTATAAAATATGTTTACTAATTATAAAAGTTAACATTTTGGTGTTTTATTTGGTTCGGTACTTGGGGCACCCCGACTCGGACAGGTTAGGTTTGAAGGCGATGGCGGGGTCGAGTGAGCGAGCGAAGTGATCGAACAGACGCCTACATCCCCTTCGTGGTTATTTTTTTATAAACCATCCAGAAATAAGAGCCCCGCTAAGCGGGGCTCCGTCGACTGAGCTTCCCTCGACTGCGCCACGTTGAGTGGCGTTGGGCTACTCTGCACCAACTCTCTGCCCCCACAAATCAGGTTTATATTGTCAAAAACATTACGAAAACGTAGCCTCAAAATAAGATTTTTAAAAATTGATAAAAAAAACTAAGCACGTCCGGCAGGAAATGGATGTGGCGGGTGACTCTACAACTCCCCTCAAACTCCCCTACCAACCCCACCCCCAAATTCAGGCGACTTGATTCTGAACCTTACCCAAAACAATTTTAAAATTTTTGTCTGTCTGTCTGTTTGTTCTGGCTAATCTCCGAAACGGCTGGACCGATTTTGACGGGATTTTCACTGACAGATAGGTGATGTTATAAGGAAGAACTGGTTTTACTAAAAAAAAACGTTGTTGCCCTTAAATCACATTAAATTTGGGATAATTTCAAATAAAAGTAGAAGCCTTATTTATGTACTCGTATTTTCAAAAACTGCAATAACGGTATATCATTAGTTACATATTTGCACTTAATTTCATTTTTCATCAAAAATTAGGCTACTCTTTGAAAAATAACCATGTGGTTGTTGACGTGATAGAGCCACGCTGCAGCTATATTATGGTTGTAGCACGAATGGGTTAGCTCGAACGGGTAAGAACATGCTCTCACAGAATAGCAGCGTAATACAGCAGCTAAATGCTGCTGTGTTTCGTAGTGTAGAGATCCGGAGACCCTTTTTACTGGAAACGAGGCATTCCATCTTAGTCCTCAGGGGTGAAAACACTTCTGCATTTTGATTCTTAATCAAGGATAAATGTAGATGTTTATGAGCCATAGCATCCACTTACCGTCACGTGAACTGTGTTCTTAACTTTTATTTTACTAAAAGAATTAGGGTGCCGCGCAAAAAATTAAAACCCATGAAATCCAATCGTGATAAATTCCACGCGGGCGAAGCGCGGGGAACAGCTAGTCATAAAATTAAATAGATGGTTTTAAATAGTTTTATTTTGTTGGTGAAATTGCTTTGCATTTTGTAAGTCTCTGTGATTACTGTATCGTGTTATGTACATCTCTATATATGGATTACTTAACCGGGTTCTAAAAACAGTTTCTATAATTAACATTTTTTTATGTATTTTACTGAAAATCTATCCCGAAGGGTGGAAAATAGGGAATAACGATTTTAATGTAGGTAGGTACATAGTTATTACCTTGAATTTATGATATTTCTGAGTCGGACTCGCGGATGAAGGGTTCCATACCATCGTAAAACACGTTTCCGGTAGGGGAGCCCCCATTGATTTTGAATTAATTTTATTTTTATTATTTTTTGTAATAGCGGCAACAGAAATACACGTTCTGTGAAAATTTCAACTGTCTACATATATGAATCATGAGATACAGCCCGCTGACAGACGGATGGACAGATAGCGAAGGCTTTGTAATAGGGTCCCGTTGGTTACCCTTTGAGTACGGAACCTTAAAAAGTAAAATAATTAAAATTTTCATAGTAACTAAAACCGACCGAAAACCTAAAATAATTATAATTTCCCTTTTAAAGACGAATGTGGGAATAATTTTTTTTTTAGTTTTTAGTCTGTTTTAATTTTTGCTAAATGTTTGATTATTTTTTTAATGTTAACAGATTATTCATTTAAACTTAAAAATATAGTATAAAAGGCATTACAAATATTTGACTCCTTTCAGTGAATTTGCTTGCTTTTCTGAACAGCCGCGTGTCATGATAAATTCGTATAATCATCAAATCATTTCCTTTGGTATTAATTTATACTACTCCAATTATTGATTATTACATTTCCTGAAATTAATAATTGCACAGGTTTAAGTTTAAGACGAACGCCCCGGCCTTGAGTTTCTAATTAATTTATTACATATATAAATCTTTGTTCATGTTAGTATCAGGTTTAGCGTTAGAGAATTACAATCATGATTTGTTAATAAAAAGAAATACCTACTAAAATCGTCATTTTACTGATGTACACCGTGACATTACTCGAGTTTTATCAATTTTCAAGGAACTTGTCGAAATAATAGAAGGTCTAGGCCTAATGACCAACGTATGGTGGTTGTATTGATATCTTATTGAACACTGATAAGATTGCTTTCGCTATCAGCTCAGTTGTTTTAACTCCTGTCGTATTTACAGACAGCTCCACGGTCACAAACGTTTGCTTTTTATTTTAGTAAAATGTGCATAAAGTGAAGTTTTTAAGAAATATACGAAACTATTAAAGTTTGTGAAATGGTTTTAAGTAATGGTGTGCGTAGGTTGCGTGAGTGTGTGTGCGCGTTCTTCGTTTTTATTTGCTGCTGCTGTAGTGTAAGTTTTTTAATATTTTCATCATAAATTAAGAGAATGTACCTATATATAAAAATATAAAAACGATTTTTCTATTGTAAATTTTTGAAAAAAAAAAATAAGAATAGTTCACGAAATTGAAAAATTAATATCAAATCTTAAATTTTTAAACACATAAAAAAATAGAACAATAAGGTAAAAAACTTTCGGCGACATCCTATCAATTATTGTCAACTGTATAATCTGCTATGATATGATCTGTCAATGCATTTTTAAAGTGTGATTGTAGTTCAAACAGGGAGGTAGGTATTACTAGGTAATCCCAAGGTTGGAGAGCATCACAAAACACTAGGCTCCTTACCGAGAACAGAGTATTCTTTAATTATTGTACTATAGACAATAAATACAATTATTATTAAATTGATTTTTACGTAGGTACATCTAATTGTATCAACTTTCTTTACGACAACTACGAGATATGATGTATTCTTTGTTGTCATTATTATTAGTTGGCACGGAGCACAGTAGCCATGTCAATACTGAACAAAAATGTCCGCTCATAATCAATGTAATAAATGTTTTAATAATCGCCATTCTTGGCAAATTGATGACGGTTACGGTAGCAGAAGTCTGGTATCTTCGACACTTAGAACGTATTTTAAATTTTGTATTTCAGACCAGAGTTGACGTACTGACGTACTAAATAGTACTTAGTAAGTGTACTTGTCGTAGGTACTGTATACGAAATCTAGCATCAATGGTTGGCAAAACACTAATAGTTGTCTTTACGAACCTGGTTATGTTATGATTTGTCTGAATTTGTCTGGAAGGATTCTACCCTACAGAAGAGTTGCGTGGGCATGGCAGTATCTTAAATAATTGACTATCTTATATAACTACCAACGTAATTATTCTGAGGATAAGACTGTATCATGGGGTTTTATATTTCCTTTGCAGTTGATAATTTCCGTCCGTGTTCGTGTTTTTTTTTTGTTTGTAGTTTATTGCATTTCGTTATCCTTGATGCCAGTGATAAATATGTAAATAAAAAGAGGGAAGCTAGTTGGTAAAGAAACATTTAATTCAAATGGAAATGACATTTGGAAAAAGGGTAATCAATAATAATAATAATAATAATAAATGTCCTCCGGCCAAATTTCGGTCACAGCGGCCAAACTCAACGGAGACTAGCCATCGGCGCAGGACAGGATTATAGTGCCCAAGTGTATGCGCAAGGACAGGTGCACTCTCTATTCCCTCACTCTCATAATCCTATAGGACCGTAAACCGCCACAACTGGACAGAAATCAGGCGCAGGAACAACGGCTTTACGTGCTTTCTGAGGCACGGGGGTGAGTGATTCGAACCCGGAACCTCATGATCAGCAGTCGCACTACTACAACCACTAGACCAACGAGGCAGACAAGAGTAATCAGGGAAGTTAGTTAAGGATACAGGAGATATAATATGATAAAATATTTATTTGTATTAATTATACACACAATATACTTAAAAATGGGAAGGATATCATAACTTTAAAGTAGTTTTTTGTATCTATTTTTATGTACCTACCTAGGTACATAAATTTGAAATATAAATTAAAAAGTAAACGAATGATAAAATAATAATTATCATACACTTATGATATTATGTTGTTACGGCACAGATACTGAATGATGATAATAACAAATAAAACACTTCCCTTCTGATTACCAACTATATCATAATTTTCGTTTTAAAATGGAGCTACAGTTTATTGAACCCTTTTTGAGCGTATAAGTCCGTAGGTACTTGTTTGCAATTATACCTGGATGTAAGTGATGATTTGTGATGATGAATGCTGTACTGAATGAAATGAAATGATCCACTATACAGTATTATTTGTCAGGCGTTGAATTGCCTAGATGGAAAAGTTTTTTGTTTTTCTAGTTTGGACAACCATCGTATGTGTGTATCTGATGCTGAAGGAAAGACAGAGTAATGTAATAAAAAAGGTGTAATCTATAAAAACGGCCAAGTGCGATCGGACTCGCGCATGAAGGGTTCCGTTCCATCGTAATACACGTTTCTGGTAGGGGAGCCCATTTTAATTTTTAATTTATTTCAATTTTTATTATTTGCTGTTATAGCGGCTACAGAAATACACATTCTGTAAAAATTTCTACCTATTACGGATTATGAGATACAGCCCGCTGACAGACAGAATGACGGACGGACGGACGGACAGCGGAGGCTTAGTAATCGGGTCCCTTTGGGTACGGAACCCTAAAAACACAAAAGCTCTCACAGGAGATTTGGCAATTTTTTTGTTTTATTTCTCATATCCTGTACTCTATTCTGTATCATCATCATTCGTCTAACATCATCGTTATTTTGTTATCTTCCAGTTTCGTAGACGTGGTTATATTCTTTGGTTTCATTTTTCGTACAGTTAGTAGTGCCGAAGATCGATCTATCTCTTTTTCTTTACTTTAGTATTCCTTATAAGATAGGTACTTTATATCTCATGCTTGATCATGATAAGGCATGGTTTCAGTTCTTGGCTTATAAACACGCGATTAAGCACACTAGTGTTCTAACACTGGTGTGCTTAATTGCGTGATAAGATACAGTCTGATACAGAACACAATTGTAGAAAATACGGTGGAATCGATGTTGCCGTCCTTATAATGGTTCATTTGTCCTGAACGCTTTTACCTCCGATATATATCACCTAGGCTTAGCTTAAGGACCTAGGATACTCACAGGACTGGGATGGGTTTTGGATTCTGTTACGCTGTCGGCACGAAATTGCTCACATACTAAAGTCTAAGGTAACAGTTAAACCCCTGGCAGCGACAATTAGCCTGTTCCGCGAATTTAAAAAAATACACGTTCCTGAAGTAAAATAAAATTTGTGTGTACCTACTACTAAACAAAAACATTAAAAACATGGCAGTTTATCGTTCTTAAAGCAGTCGTTCCAGGTAATCGTGATAATTTCATTATCGCTTTTTCATTAATTAAAGGTAATGTGTTTTTACATTATATTTAAATTACGAAATCATTTATTGTTTATATATAGACACTGGCAAAAGTACTACATCTATGAGGAGTTGAACCGAATAAAAAATCTTTGTGTGGTTTTATTAACGTCCTGCATGGCTGACTTACCTGTGTGTGTATTAGTGTATGTATGGCTACGAGCTCGCGCGCGCGCGGGTATAAGTGTGTGTGTGTGTGTGTGTGCTTGCGTATGTGTATGCGTGAATGCGTGCGTGCGTGCGTGTCATTTTACTTTCTCCGTCCACCTAGCTGTACTATTATTATTATTTTGTGATTTTTCTAATATCTGTGATATGGATCTCATTTGTTATCCGAAATAAAGATTTATTATTATTATATAATCATATCGTCGTCGGTTGGTATGTTTTTTTATAGACTAATGGCCGACACACGGTCAGTTAAACTGATCAGTTGAACTGACGTACATTCAAAAACTGACCGAGTGTGAAATCTTAAGTTAACATTTTAACTGACGGAAACCCAAGGATTTTTCTGGGCGCACGGTCAGTAATAAACTGATCAGTTGAACTGACTTACATCCAAAAACTGACCGTGAGTGTGAAATCTTAAGTTGAAAGAAATCAGTAAGTGGGAAATATTTTGACTTACATTCATTTTAACTGAACAGTTAAATTGATCAGTTAAATTGATCAGTTCAACTGATCAGTTTAATTTACCATATGTGTGGAGCTTTAGGGTGACAAACGAACACACAGTCCACCAGATAGAGACATCTACATATACCCTAGATAAGGTTTCAAAATGCAGATGCGCTATCACCCCTGAGGACTAAGATGGAATGCCTTGTCTCCAGTAAAAAGGATCTCCTGTACTAAACATTCACCATACGAAACACAGTAGCGTTAAGCTGCTATTTTACGCAGCTATTCTAGAGTCATATGTTAGGATGATCACGATTAAGGATAAAGAACTGAGCTAATTTATGTGTTTTATTCATGAAACAGTAGGGTCAGATGATACTAGGTTAATCACCCCAAAGCCACAGATATTTATATCATACATGAATATGTATTCATAACATACTGCGGCTGGGGTTTTACTTAACTTTTTGATGAAGTTTTGTTGAAGGTTTCAGTAATACAGATAACAGTATCTAATGTAATACGAAGAGATAAAAGGATTTCTTTTCTTGACTGACGTTGCACTTTATAAATGTCAAATTTCGCCGAACGAATAGAAATTTATGTATTGCACGTGGTAGAGCCCCGCTACAGCTCGAAAGGGCTAGTAATACCTGGACACGCAGCGGTAAAATAGCAGTATAATGCTGCTGATTTTCGCATGGTGCAATGAGAACCGGAGACTCTTTTTACTGGTCATCAACATCATTACAGCCTTTCACAAGTCCACTACTAAACATAGGCCTCCTCCAAGGAATGCCACAAAACACGGTCCTGAGCCACCTGCATCCATCGACTTCCTGCATGTCTTACCAGGTCGTCACTCCATCTAGTGGGGGGACGCCCTACACTTCGTCCGCCGGTACGAGGTCGCTACTCGAAAACCATTTTCCCCATCGGTTGTCGGTTCTTCGAGCTATATGGCCGGCCCATTGCCACTTCAGCTTACTAACCCGTTGGGCTATGTCGGTCACTCTGGTTATACCGTGGATATCCATTTCTAAGTTTATCACGCAGAGAAACTCCGAGCATAGCCATCTCCATAGCCTGCTGACCGACCTTGAGCTTCCTCATCCGGCCAGCAGTGAAGGACCACGTCTCAGTTCCATAGGACATCACTGGCAACACGCACTGGTTGTACAGTCTCGTTTTCAAGTTTTGAGGTATATCTGAAGAGAAGATGTGCCATAATTTCCCGAACGCTGCCCAGCCGAGATGAATTCGTTGATTGACCTCTCCGTCGAAGTTGGACTTTCCTAGTCGGACTATTTGTCCTAGGTAAACATACTCGCCAACAGTGCCCCCAACAACTACCGGCATAGGTGTGACATGGACGTTATACATGATCTTTGTTTTGTCCATGTTCCTCTTAAGACCTATCCGTTGGGATGCACTATTGAGGTCATTGAGCATAGTGCTTAGGTCCTCCAGCCACTCTGCCATAAGGACTATGTCATCGGCAAATCGAAGGTGAGTGATGTACTCGCTATTGATGTTAATACCGTATCCCTTCCAGTGCAGTAACTTGAAAACGTCTTCCAATGCATCGGTGAAGAGTTTCGGGGATATAACGTCACCCTGTCTTACACCTCTCTGCAGTTGGATAGGTTTCCTGCTCTGGTTCTGTACTCGGATAGCCATCGTAGCTCTACTGTACAAACACTTCAGCACTTCGATATACCGACAGCCAACTTGGCACCGCAGAAGGGATTGTAGCACCGCCCAAATTTCGACGGAATCAAAGGCTTTCTCATAGTCCACATAAGTAAGACAGAGAGCAGATTGTACTCTTCTATCTTCTGTACAATTTGCCGAAGGGTGTGTATGTGGTCTACGGTACTAGTCTTTTCGGAAACCGGCTTGTTCGGGAGGCTGGAAGTCGTCGAGTCTGTGTGCGAGACGATTTGTAATGACTATCGAAAACATCACGTAGACGCAGCTCAGAAGGGAAATCGGTCTGTAGTGCTTTAAGAGAGCGTTATCGCCTTTCTTGAAGAACAAGACCACCGCACTTCTGTTCCACGCCTCCGGAGTAGAGCCACAATAGAGGACGGAATTAAAGAGCTTCTGAAAGACTTCAAGTACCGGTTTTCCACCCGCTTTCAGAAGCTCCGCTGTAATTCCTTCCTCGCCCGAGGATTTGCCGTTTTTAAGGTGCTGGAGAGCCATTCTAATCTCGCTCAGACTGACGTCCGGAACATCTTCGGAATAGTGTGGGACAAGACTTGCTGTTGGATCGTTACTCACACTTGTGTTTGGCTCCAACAATGACGTGTACAGCTGCCCATAGAATCCCTCAATCTCACTCAAAATCTCAGGTATCCCGGAAACGATGCTGCCACACCCGGTCTTCAGCTTTGATAGTTGGCTCTTTCTGGCAGTTGGCTTTTTACTGGTAACGATGCACTTTAGTCTTTAGGAGTGACAGAATCTGTATTTTGATTCTTAATCGAAATTGGATTAGATGTAGGTTACCATCAGGCCGCATGTATACTGCTTTTTCGCCCTTAATTTTATGAAAAAATAATGTAATCAAATATTTCTTGTCGATTGCAGATTGAGTGTTGCTAGTTAATTAATTTCATAGTCAGTACACTTAGAAAATGCGCCCTAATTTATCACCTCTATCTCCTATTATCTTCTCCAGGTACATGTATAAAATGAAGTCATCTAGTGTTTGAGAGTTGTTTTGCATTTTATTTACAACAAAACCTTTTAGGGTTCCATACCGCGACAGGAAAAGCGCAATCTATCAATATCAAATATTCAATCTACCCTATAGGTAAGACATTATTATTATTATAGACTAGCTGATACCCGCGACTTCGTTCGCGTTGCTTGATATATCAAAAAAAAATACACATAATTGAACACGTAGTGCTTATAAAAATAGTTGTTTCTTAAAACTTTAATAATTTTATTTTAAATGAAGATATCGCAATGATATTTTTTTACCTACTGGCCAAGTGTCTAAGAAATAAAGCTTAGTAAACCTAAGCCATCAAAAACATAACTTGTAAAAAAAATCAAGTCTCGTAACTCAGTTCCTCTACCGCAAAAAGTTGTGAGATCCATGTAATACCAAGTCGGTTAATTTATTCAGTCCTTCTTCTCAAGGTCTCTTCTTCAACCTAACAACATCCTATGGTGACCATATAAATATTAAAAACCTTTTATGTTTTAAATAAATACATTGACTTGGCCATCGCCTGAAAACTCAATGTATCTTACAAATAATACATATTACTTATATTAAATTAGATTGTTTGGTGCGATTGCCAAGTCAATCTATTTATTTAAAACATAAAAGATTTTTAATATTGATATGGTCACTATACGATGTTGTTACGTTAGCTAATTACGTAACAACTTGAGACAGAAGGAACCTTATGAAGGGACTGAATAAATTAACCGACTTGGTATTACATGGATCTCACACCTTTTTGCGGTAGAAGAACTGAGTTGCGAGATTTGTTTTTTTTACAAGTTATGTTTTTTAATGGCATCTCATTTGTTTTTGTAGTTAGTCCTGCTTTTTTCCTTTCCGGTACCATCTACTTTTTGAATACCAGCTATAGATTTTCGGGCAATTTAGTGTACTTAATACTTTGCGGGATTTTAGTACAACTTCATAAGACATGTCCCATTCTTGCTTTTTCATTCCGTTGACCATTTTACAGGTTACATTTGAACATAATTATATCTAAGTACCTATTATTACCTTTTATTCCATTATATTATACATATACAGGTACACTGATACATTCACTGCAAATGTAACTTTGTAATCCTATATAAATATAGATATAGGATTACAATGTTATTTATGCAGTCGGTGTATCTAAAAAACTGGACCGAAATTACAAAATATTTTAGTTTTTCCTTGATTTGTACACTAAGGTTCAAATTGAACGAAACTTGAAATATACCGTGTCTATACAATGCATGTTACTGAAAATTCAGGCTTCTATTCTAGTTTTATCCACAACGAAGTTATAGGGGGTCGAAAATGGCCTGAATTACTTCGAGAAAAGGATGGTACGGTCGTGCCGCTTTTTTGCTCGACTTGGCGGGGGCACTGCCGTGCCCCAGATTGAAATCTACCCAGTAGTTTTCCATGATGCGCGCACAACTGCAAACCTCTATCATTTTATATAGATGTTTTTATAAAGTATTGTCATTTGGTTGGGATGAATAAATATGTAAAAGGAAATGATAAATATCCATAAATGTATATAATTTTATACTAACATAAATAAATAAATAATAAATAAATAAATAATAAATAAATAAATAAAAGCCCAAGCCAAGGAGCCCTTAACAGGGGAGACCAAACGGCCGAGGGTTAGAAGGAAAGGGAAAGAAACTAGCGGATGATGTGGGCGGCATCGAGAAGCACCGCCTTCTGCACATTAGGTACATTTCATTACACATCAGTCATTCTGCGCTTTAGCTTTGTAGATTCCTTACGTGTCGGTTGAGTTCACTTCCGTCACTCCACTCTCATTGCCCCTGCGCATGAATTATCTTAACTTTGTGTTCACCGATATACAACATACTGGTTGGTGCTATGTGTTTGGTTGCTGCCTTGGTCTTCTCACTGTAGTGCGCGAAGCACGCTGTCCCGGGAGACAGCAGTCTCACTGTGTTGTTGTGAAATGTATGTAATGACGCTAGTTGTGGTGCAAAGTGTGTTTGTGTGTAACTCTCTTCCTGGCTTTCTGGTACTGGTATTGGTAACCTTAAGTAGAGTGAAAAAGTTTTTAATTTTTGTGTTGCTTGTTGCATTAGGCAACAGCTAGTCACCCTAGCGTACCAACGCGCTAGGTGTTTAGGTGTTCGTTTTAGGCATACACCTCCCCCACCCAAAGGTGGGGAGCTTGGTACACATCTGTGCTTGTGTTAGCATAGTAAACAAGATGGCGTCGTTTACAACTGATGAACTGATTTCTTTAGCCGAGACGGCCCCGACATCTGGACTGTGTTTATTGCACAGCGCAATGCTAGCTCCGCGCCCGAGCACGCGTTCGTGTCCACGCGTCTAGACAGCCCATCCACCCAACATGTTTAACCCCCTATCGACCGTCCGACTGTGCAAATCAACGACCCTTTGTCCCACTCCGACATGGAGACCAACCCGTGTGTCCCGTGTAAGCCCGAAGACGAAACGCAAAAGCGCAAGCGCACAGCCCCAAAAAAGGCAGCCGAGCCTAACTCGGCCCCCTCGTCCCCCACCGCCACTCCAGCAAAAAAAGGCTACCCTCGCGGCGCGCGCTCAAACCTAAGCCTGCGGACAAGTCCACATCGAATAGGTCCCGTGCTGAACGTAGGGAAAAACCACAGCCACCCAAATGGAAAAGCTTTCCAATTGGTTGAACTCTAAAAAAATACACTGCCCAATGGTGCAAAACGCCGGTCAGGGCATTCGAATTTTTGTAAATACGGCTAACGATTTTCGCAGTGTGACAAATCACCTGCACGCCTAACAAGTCAGCTTTCATATGTACGCGCTCCCTGAGGAACGTAACCTGTGCGTGGTCGTCCGAGGCCTCCCCAAGGACCTCGAGACACATTCTACATTCTACACGTGTCCACATTCTAAACGACCTAAAGGTTCAAAATCTCCCGGTCCGGGAGGTGTATAGAATGCACCACTACACCGATAAGAAACGATTTTTAGATTTGTGCCTTGTCATCCTGGACCTTCCAGGGAGAAAGAAGAAGGAGATTTTCAACGTCCGGTGCATCTGCAACCTCACGGGAATCGCAGGTGTAGCCCCCCGAAATAGGGGCATCGTTGGCCAGTGCCATCGGTATCAACTGAACGACCACTCGGCCAAAAATTGCTACGCCAAGCCTAGGTACGTCAAGTGCCTAGGTGAAAACGGTACCACTGACTGCCTCCGCACGTCCGAGATGGTTGAACCCCATGGCTGCGTCAATTTCCGCAAAGAGGGACACACAGTGATTTATCGCGGGTGTTCCAAAGCGCTGCGAAGGAAGCAGCGCGGAGGTAGAAGCCGTCCCGGATGCGCGGGTCAAGGCATTTCGTCTCTCTCTCGGCTGCCTGCCCCCAAATCCGTACCATTTTCGGTGCCCATATCCGCGCCTCAAGTTGCCATCAAGCCCGCCCAGTCGCCGGGGTGGCCGAGTAAGGTGCCAGCCCTCCCGCGCCTTCTGCACCAAAACCCAACGCTTAGGTGAAACCGCCGGCTCTTGTCGCCTCTCCACGCCCCAAAATTGAAGCATAACCAACAAGCCACAAGTCCGTCCCGCGGAGCCACTTCACCTCAGGACAAGCTCAATACTACGATTGCGCACTTTGGACTTATTGGCGCAATCTGGTCTTTCCAGTGCGCCTAAATACCTCTTCCAAATACCAGAAGGGTAGCACAAGATCTCGGTTGAACTAAACTACTATCTCTACGCTCTCTAACTGTCACGTTCTTTAACGCGAACGGCCTCGGAGACCAAAAAGACGAGATCGCGCTCTTCCTGCGCAACCACGATGTAGACGTAATGTTAGTGCAAGAGACTTTTTTCAAGCCTAGCCATCGCGATCCTAAGATCGCAAACTACATCTTTGTTAGAAACGATTGGCTGACCAGCCCTAGAGACGGCACCTTGATCTATTATAAAAAGTCCTTGCACTGCGTACCAACCGACGCCCCTCCGTTAACTAACATAGAGTAGCCTTCTCTGGCTGCCGGCCACTTTCACCGCTCAGCGCGTAATCGAATCTGATATCGCAGATTTACTCAACCTAGGCTCCAGTGTTATAATAGCTGGAGACAGTAAGCATTCCCCCTGGAACTCGCGTACAAGCAATCCAAATGGTAATGCATTGTTCGATCTCATGGGGCGACTAAACTTCGATGTTATCGCGCATGGGACTCCAACCCGCTACCCATTCGCTACCAATCACCAACCGGACGTCGTTGACGTAGCGATACTCAAAGATGTTCGTTTGTCGATAGCATCGATCGAAACTATTTTAGAACTCAACTCGGACCACAGGCCAGTCCTATTGTAACTAGGCCAGCCTGCAGGTGAGATCCTTCAGACCAAAACCATTGTGGACTGGCGTAAGCTAGAGGTCAAACTTGAGTCTACGACCTCCCAGCACTTAGACAAAATTCCAGATAAGATAGACTGGAGCCCGGGGAGATCAATGAGGCGATTAGCGGTCTATCGGCCCACCTCACCTCTATAGTTGAAAAATGCTTTCGTAGGGTTGCTTGCTTGCTTTCGATTGCTCGACACATGAAGCTTTCGAGTAATATCCGGCAGCTGATTAGGGCGAAGAAAGCGGCCTTAAGACATTACGATTACTATCGTACTCTAGAAAACAAATTCTGCTGGAAGATATCGAGCCATCTCAAACTGCTTTCTGGCAGTTGGCCTGAGCTCTGAAAGCAGAACAATCCTCATCTATGCCGCCTCTCATCAGGCCAGGAAACACCGATCTCGCCTTTGACGATTCCGAAAAGGCCGAATGCCTCGCGGAAATTTAGAGAGCCAATGTACTCCCTCTAGCGAACCCACAGATCCCACTCGCCTTGCAGAGGTCGAAGCCGAGGTCGAGCATAAGTCTGTACTACCACCTGCAGGCGACCCCTTAGAGCCTGTGATTGCTGACGAAGTCACAAAAGTAATCAAAAACCTTAAAAATAAATCGGCACCCGGCCCCGATGGCATTAGCACCGGGGCACTGAAATCTCTCTCCGTGTCGCTTGTTTGCATCCTAGTAGGCATATTCAACGCTCTTCTTTCCAGCTGCTCCTTCGCGGATGCATGGAAAGAAGCAGACGTAATAGGAATCCCAAAACCAGGGAAACTGCGCAACTTAGCCACTAGTTACAGACCAATTAGTCTCCTCAGCACATTGGGGAAAGTTTACGAGCGACTTATATTGAATCGTCTTCGTAAACACATCTTCACCAACAAACTTTTTCCAGACGAGCAGTTCGGTTTCAGACCCTAACACTCGTGCACCGACCAATTGCATCGCCTCACAGAATATGTTCTGAAAGAATTCAACCTCCCACAAAGAAATCGCAGATCTACCATGACCGGTGCTGTCTTTTTCGATGTCGCGAAAGCGTACAAAATCCGGCACGACGTCTTGCTTTACAAGCTGAATAAACTCAACGTGTCTGATAGGCTCACCCACATCAACAGAATCAGAATCGCCACTTTCACTATCGAATAGAGGGTACTTGCTCCACAAAGCGTCCAGTCAAAGCGGAGTCCCAGAAGGCTCCGACCTCTCCCCATTACTCTTCACACTCTTCACGAGTGACATCCCGAAAGACCCAGTAGTAAATACTGCTCTCTTCGCCGATATCACGGCACTTTTCGTAGCCCATCACAATAAAAGAATCCTAACCGAGAAGCTCCAAATAACAGTCAACCGCTTAGGCGATTGGTTCCGCTTATGGAGAATCGAAGTGAATCCTGAGAAAAGTGTAGCAATACACTTTCAAAAGATCTCCACTTCCAACCGTCAAATCGGAAACCAAAAGTAATCGTTAGGTACGATCACCCTATACGCCGCCAGATCCCCTGGCAAACAACGGTCAAATACCTAGGAGTCACATTCGATGATGGTATGACATTCGCGAAACACATTCGTAATGTTGGCAATCGAGCAAATATCGTCACTATAGTAAAATTATTTTGTGCGTGCAGTTGGGGTCATAAATCATAGCTCAGCCTCAGCCCACCTAAGGCGGTGAGCATGTTGCGCGGGCGCAACGCCTTTATCGATAACAACAAATGAAACAAGTAAATAGTTTTAGATTTAATTTTAGATTTAAGTTATTATCTTTATATTTATTTTTATTTTTAATATAACTTGTTACTTTCCAAACATTTGTACTTATAGTTTTTTTTAATACATAGATACCTAATTAATAATTTATTTTAAATCATTATTATTCTTATTTTAATAAATACGTTGTTTTATCTATTTTTTTCATTTTTATCACTAACCCACATAATGACAAAACTAAATACACTATCGATAACGCTTATCAACAACAATAATGCGCATCACTATGCTCGCCCCTAAGGCCCGTGAGTGGGAGAGAGAGCGAAATACTCCGATGATTTATGACCCAAACTACACCTACAAAATAATTCTAGTATTGTCAGCTCCACCCGGTAGTTAACAGAAAGAGCAAACTGTCCTAAGACACAAGCTCTATCTGTACAAAACATGCGTAAGACCTATTATGTCGCAAGCGTAGTTTTCGCGCACGCGGCCGATATACACTTGTATGATCTCCAAGTCATCCAAAATAGATTAATTCGCATAGCTACCGGAGCCCGGTGGTACCAGCGAAACTCCGGCTTACACAGAGATTGTCAACCTCCGACGATCTCTGAGTATCTCAAGTAAATGTCTCCGCGCTGTTTCGAGAGAGCGGAGACACATCCGAACCGACTAGTGGTAAACGCAGCCACATACGGTCCGAATCCGAACGTCACGGAAAGCCTACGGAGGCCCCGTAACGTTCTAATCGAAACCCCGTTCCGCTAGATGCCAACGACAGAAATGTCACCAGTCATTCACACACAAACACTACACATACACCTAGTGCCACAAACACAGTTACGATAATAACGGATGGGACGCAGCGAATCCGCAGATGGGCACGCTGCACACCCCTCCACACCGCGTACACACCGTACACCCGCGTCCCTGGCAGTTCTCACCGCCCAGAACATCGAACGATACGAGTTAGCCGACAGAGCCGGGGCCCGCCACCCCCTGTTCGGACGGCCGTTAGATAACTCATTTACGTGCACCGTAAACTGTCCTAGGAGTCGTCGTTACGCAAGTAACGACACAGAATAATAAAAATTCACCCCTTTTTAGTCATCCTTGAGTCCGATGAAGTTGTAAAAGCCAAAAGGCTAACAGCACAAACATCTTCAGAAACCGCCTTCTGTATTTGAGCCCGGAGCGGTCCGTCACGGAGTCCCAATCGCCTCAGATGACCAGAGAGGCTTATTTATTATTGTTATTTTATTATTTATTTATATTATATCTATTTTCGGCCATAATTCGAGAAACGACAATACCTTCAGAACGTGCCAATAAAGGCGGAACATAATCCAAGATAATGGCGAGATATAAAGTACAAATACAGATAAGAGCGGATTAGTACATTTGTTACGAGTCTGTTAGAAGTTGTATGCACCAAATTTACGTGACGTGTAAGTAAATACTAGATTGTACTGTACAACACAATATAAAACCATTATAAGCAAACAGCCTTTTCTAAGTCTAAGGTTTCCTTTTTTATAGAAGTGCTTTGTGGCATTCCTTGGGGGAGGCCTATATTTAGCAATGGACTTGTAAAGGACGGTAATGATAATGAGGGCTAACAAACAAACACAGTGCACCTGATGTTAATTGGATGCTGTGACACAGTTAAGCCTACATCTATCCTCAAATAAAAATATATCTCCTCAATATGAAGATGCGTTGTTACCCTAATGACTAAATGGAATCGAATGTATTTTTACTAGTAAAAAAGATCCCTGGCTCTCGTCGCTCACCATATGTAACAAAACAGAACTCAATCTGGTATTCCGTGCGAGCTTGGTACTTTCCAGTTACCTATTCGTGTTACAGTAATAATCTGCAGCGAGACCAGTGTTCCAACAATACCTACGTCACCAGGCAGAACTCTAAATACCATACGTACTATCTGGATGATTGACGGTCCACTACTGTGCGATTTAGAAGAAGTTTTCTTCCTCGCACAACTTCCTTGTGGAATCGAATACTACCAGCAATTTTTCTGGACCGATACAACTTAGGGACCTACAAGAAAAGAGCCTAATAGAGCGAAAATTTGCTCATACATCATCATCATCATCATCATCATTACAGCCCTTCACAAGTCCACTGCTGAACATAGGCCTCCCCCAAAGAATGCCACAAAGCACGGTCCTGAGCCACCTGCATCCATCGACTTCCTGCATGTCTTACCAGGTCGTCACTCCATCTCGTGGGGGGACACCCTACACTTCGCCTACCGGTACGAGGCTGCCACTCGAGAACCTTTCTTCCCCATCGGTTGTCGGTTCTTCGAGCTATATGGCCGGCCCACTGCCACTTCAGCTTACTAATCCGTTGGGCTACGTCGGTTACTCTGGTTCTACTACGGATATCCTTATTCCTAAGTTTATCGCGCAGAGAAACTCCGAGCATAGCCCTCTCCATAGCTCGCTGAGCGACCTTGAGCTTCCTCATATGCCAGCAGTGAAGGACCACGTCTCAGTTCCGTAAGTCATCACTGGCAACACGCACTGGTTGTACAATTTCGTTTTAAGGTTTTGAGGTATGTCAGACGAGAAGATGTGTCGTAGCTTCCCGAACGCTGCCCAGCCGAGTTGAATCCGTCGATTGACCTCTCGGTCGAAGTTAGACTTACCCAGTCGGACTATTTGTCCCAGGTAAACATACTCGTCAACAACTTCGAGCTTAGTGCTCCCAACAACTAGCGGCATAGGTGTGACATGGACATTAAACATAATCTTCGTTTTGTCCATGTTCATCTTAAGACCTATCCGTTCGGAGACACTATTGAGGCCATTGAGCATAGTGCTTAGGTCCTCCAGCGATTCTGCCATAAGGACTATATCGTCGGCAAATCGAAGGTGAGTGATGTACTCGCCATTGATGTTAATACCGTATCCTTTCCAGTCCAGAAGCTTGAAAACGTCTTCCAATGCAGCGATGAAAAGTTTCGGGATATAACATCACCCTGTCTTAAACCTCTCTGCAATTGGATAGGTTTCGTACTCTGGTTCTGTACTCGGATAGCCATCGTAGCTCTACTGTACAAACACTTCTGCACTTCGATATACCGACAGTCAACTTGGCACCGCTGAAGGGACTGCAGCACCGCCCAAATTTCGAGGGAATTTAAGGCTTTCTCATAGTCCACAAACGCCAGATATAGTGGCAAATTGTACTCTTCGGATTTCTGTACAATTTGCCGTAGGGTATGTATGTGGTCTATGGTGCTAAAGCCCTTTCGGAAACCGGCTTGTTCGGGAGGCTGGAAGTCGTCAAGTCTGTGCGCGAGACGATTCGTAATGACTCTCGAAAACAGCACGTAGACGCGGCTCAGAAGGAATATCAGTCTGTAGTTCTTCAAGAGAGCGTAGTCACCTTTCTTGAAGAACAAGACCACCGCACTTCTCCTCCACGCCTCCGGTGTAATGCCACCATGGAGGACGGAATTAAAGAGCTTCTGAAGGACTTCAAGTACCGGTCTTCCACCCGCTTTCAGAAGCTCCGCTGTAATTCCATCCTCGCCTGGGGCCTTGCCGTTTTTAAGGTACTGGAGAGCCATTCTAATCTCGCTCAGACTGATGTCCGGGATATCTTCGGAATAGTGCCGGATAAGACTCGCTCTTGGATCGTTACTCACACTTGCGTGTGGCTCCAACGATGACGTGTACAGCTGCCTCAATCTCACTCAAAATCTCAGGTATCCCGGAAACGATGCTGCCACATTCGGTCTTCAGCTTTGACAGTTGGCTCTTTCTGGCACACAGATCTCTGGCAAAGACTTTGGAGCGTTGGTTCCGCTCGATCGCTTCTTCAATACAAGCTGTATTGAAGTTGCGTAAGTCCCGCCGCATGCATTTGGAGATCTGTCTATTCAGTTGCCTGTATGCTGTCAAATCTGATGAAGAATGTAGCCTCATCTCCCGTCTAACAGCCATGAGATTAAGAGTGTGATCGGAGAGTTTTTGTGTTCTTCTGCGGCGGGTCTTGCAGAACTTAGCTCCGACCGCATGGACAGTTTCCACGAGCTTGTCATTCATATCGTCCACTTCATTGCAGTCTTCTAGGCACTGAAAACGGTTTTGTAACTCGAGCTGAAAGGTTTCGGGACTTTGGATTAGAGCACGAGGGGGACGGAGCGTTGACTTCATCAGACGAGACCTCTCTAACTTAACATTTAGGTTCAGTGTGCCTCTAATCATTCGGTGATCGCTGCCGGTTTTCACCCTCGCGATCACTGAGACATCACTGAACAGTTGTCGTCTGGTCGTCATAATGAAATCAATCTCATTTTTTGTCGAACCGTCGGGGCTCGACCAGGTCCACTTCCTGTGGGGCCGCTTCTTGAAGAAAGAGTTCATCATAAAGAGTCCCTCTTTCTCCATGAAGTCGGCCAGCTGCTGGCCCCTTGGGTTCCGTTGCCCTATTCCAAATTTCCCTGCTTTCAGCTCACCGTTCCCTCTTGTGCCTAGTTTTGCATTGAAGTCTCCCATTAACACCGTATATTGGGTTTTGGAGGAACGCATGGCTCTAGAGATATCCTCATACATTTCCTCCACCTCCTCATCGGGGTTACACACAACCTCATGCCGAGGTTGGTGCGTAAACCTGTATGACCTTCAGCGAATACCGTTTGGTGATTCTGGGTATAAGGTACGCAACCCTCGTCGACACACACCCGATCTTTATAACGTTGTTAACGAGAGACTTGTGGACGATAAATCCGACACCTCCTTGGGACAGATGGTCGCCCTCCCGGTGATAGAGCAAGTTGCCGGATTCGAGGATTACCGTGTCCTCCCCCTCTCTTCGGACTTCGGATAATCCTATAATATGCCAGCGCAACTTGTCTATCTCTTCTTCCAGCTCCACGATCTTCTCGTCAGTCCTCAGGGTGCGTGCGTTGTACGTAGCCAGGTCGAGTCGTCGTAAGTGGCAACCGAACCTCCACCGGAGATTCTTAGCACCCCCTGCCCCGCCGTTACCATGGTCGCCATCGTAGCCAAGAATAGCGGGGCCGCCGGTGACTGGGGGCCGTCTCTTTGTTACTCTCGTCATTTGGCATAGGCTGTAGCATATTTGCTACAGCTGACACGCTTGGCGAGCGGGTTGGCAACCGCAGTTTTTTTTATTGTTAATTTGGCTATTATCAGGAAGATTCTGCTGCCCATCTCCCGCCTGTTTCCCTTTGTCGCCTTTTACGACACCCACGGGAGGATATGGGGTTGTGGATATTCTTTACCGCCACTACACGGCTCATACATACTAATTAGTATTTCTCCACATTATCGTTAACCCCATCTTTGTAATTTTGGTAAGGAATTTTCAGATGAATTTAAATCCTACTAGGATTCTATTACTTTTAGAACTTCTTTTTTAATAGGTAGGTAGGATTTCGTTCCTGCCTAGATGCCCGTCTGAGTACGTACCACTCTCTTAACTATTTATGCCACCAAATAATAGTGTTTGTACTGTTGTCTTTCGGTTTGCTATACCCTATAGAGAGCCAGTATATATAGGCTGTTAAACATTCCATCTTAGTACTCAGAGGTTGAGCGTAACTGTAGTCCAAGGAATGCAGTAGCCATTCACCATCAATTGAACTGTAAGCGCCTTTGTCACTTCAGCTTTATAAAAAAATGGCGGATTCTTAGGCTATCAACAACCTTTTACATTACCGTGTAGTGGCGGTGTAAGAGTATCCACTACCCCATATCATCCCGTGGGTGTCGTAATGAGTGACAGAGGGAAACAAATCAGGAGATGGGCAGCAACCTTTCTAATAATGACTAAAAATAAAAAAACTGCAGTTGTCAACCCGCAAATATCCCCCTCCCTATTAGGCAAAGGGGGCGGCCTATGGTCAGCAGTGGAGTTTAATAGATTGTAACGCAACGCTATCAACAAGTGGCTTTTGTTACATCATCATCATCATTATAGTCCTTTACAAGTCCACTGCTGAACATAGGCCTCCCCCAAGGAATGCCACAAAACACGGTCCTGAGACACCTGCATCCATCGACTTACTGAATATCTTACCAGGTCGTCACTCCATCTAGTGGGGCGACGCCATACACTTCGTCCGCCGGTACCAGGCTGCCACGTTACATGTCCAACCGTAAATTGTTATTGTTGTTACATGCCCAACCGTAAATGAGGAATTTCGTTAAGTTTACGTACCCAGACTGACTTTTAGGCAGGTTTATTTATTGGCCAGGAAGTCTTAGGAGTCTTAGGTCCTACCTCAGACCAATAAAGATGCCACCTAGTAAAATGCCCGGCATTGGACTTTTAGGGGCTGATCAAGAGAAAGAAGAAGTGAATTTGTAAATACTATATATATATACTAAATATGTATATTAGAAATAAGTTTTGGATATCGAGATCAAATAATTTAAAATTAAAAATTTTGTACAGCCGACTTCAATATAAGCGACTTCAATATAGGTTATTTAAGAATAACTCAATAACCATTGGTCTGACCTTGATCAAATTCATATGGGACCACACGAGAACTATCAGCTTTCATATAAAAAAAGAATCATCGAAATCGGTTCGCCCAGTACAAAGTTATGAGGTAACACACATAAAAAAAAACATACAGTCGAATTGAGTACCGTCTCCTTTTTGGAAGTCGGCAGAAATACCCTTTTCTATGCATAGGTTGATGATATAGCTCAGATGATGGCAGATTGCTTTATTTACGGACTTGATTATTTTTGTAGCAATGCCGTAATGCCCTACGCTATTTGTGTTTCTCATATTTTTGATGATGTCAAATTTTTGTACACTCGAATTGAGTACCGTCTCCTTTTTGGAAGTCGGCAGATAATTAAAAACATATTAAGTGATAAAAATTGTTAATTATTTTGATGCAATTATGTATATTATCTAGTTTTGGATAGCGTTATTATAAACACATCATGATGAAGTCAAATTAGTTCATAATAAAATGCACAATATCTCACAATATATTTTATCGTTTTATTATCATTCTCACGTAAGTATATCTACGAAGAGTTAAATAAGTTTTATGCAATAACTCGCATTGTTTTTAAGAAAATGTTTAAGTTATTACATTTACGAGGCATTCTATCTTAATCCTCATAGGTCGATCACCTCTGCATTATGATTTTAATCAATGATAGAGTTGTCTATGGCCCAGTGCATCAACTTAACAGCTGGTGGAATGTGTGCTCATCTGTCATTTTTACTTTTATATCAAAAATCTTCTCCTCTCTTAGTTAATCCTCTTTACTGAGGATCGTGACTTCGCTGCTGCAATTTTATATAACTCTCTATCAGCTGCAAAACTTTACCGGAAGCATTGACTTGCCCCAAATTTGACGTTTAAAATACCGTTATCTTTTGCAGAGTAAGGCAGAGTAAGCCAGTAATCTCTTTAACTGTAGTGAATGTTTTCGAATCTTCGCATCTTTTGGGAATATTTGTTTTCTTTAAGCAGTTATTAAAGTAAAGATAATATTATATTTTATTATATATATTTATTATTTATATTATATTATATATATATATATATATATATATATATATATATATATATATATATATATAAAATTGTCATATCTAATCTTCTAAAATTCTTAAGAATCTTGGAATTCATAACTTGCCGATTTATATCGCACCACCTTGAGAGTCAATCAATTTTTTTTCGATAAAATGACTGTATCTATAGAATGAAGTAGCTGACGATACTCGTATTACAAAGCAATTTTACTTGAAACAAAATATTCTTTTCATTTATTACACTAACATTTAACTGCACCCGTATAAAAATAAGGACTGTAACTTATATTTGCTATAAAAAAATATGAAAATTAAATTTGATTATTATCATTTACACTACCCGGAGGCGTGGAGCAGAAGTACGGGCAGCTGTACACGTCATCGTTGGAGCCACACGCAAGTGTGAGTAACGATCCAAGAGGGAGTCTTATCCGACACTATTCCGAAGATATCCCGGACGTCAGTCTGAGCGAGAATAGAATGTTCCTCCAGCACCTTAAAAACGGCAGGGCCCCAGGTGAAGATGGAATTACAGCGGAGATTTTGAAAGCGGGTGGAAAACCGGTACTTGAAGTCCTTCAGAAGCTCTTTAATTCCGTCCTCCATGGTGGTACTACTCCGGAGGCGTGGAGCAGAAGTGCGGTGGTCTTGTTCTTCAAAAAAGGCGACAACGCTCTCTTGATGAACTACAGACCGATTTCCCTTCTGAGCCGCGTCTACGTGCTGTTTTCGAGAATCATTACGAATCGTCTCGCATCCAGATTCGACGAATTCCGAACAAGTCCGCTTCCAAAAAGGCTTCCGAGTACAGAACCAGGGTATGAAACCTATCCAACTGCAGAGAAGTATAAGACAGGGTGACGTTATACCCCCGAAACTCTTCACCGATGCATTGGAAGACGTCTTTAAGCTTCTGGACTGAAAAGGATACATACATCAATGGCGAATACATCACTCACCTTCGATTTACCGACGATATAGTCCTTATGGCAGAATCGCTGGAGGACCTAAGCACTATGATCAATGGCCTCAATAGTGCATCCCAACGGATAAGTCTTAAGATGAAGACGGAAAAACAAAGATCATATATATCGTCCATGTCACACCTATGCCGGTAGTTGTTGGGAGCACTAAGCTAACTAAGCTAAGTTGACGAGTATGTTATACGTTTGGTATACCTCAAAACTTAAAAACGAGACTGTACAACCAGTGCATGTTGCCAGTGATGACCTATGGAACTGAGACGTGGTCCTTCACTGCTGCCCGGATGAGGAAACTCAAGGTCGGTCAGCGAGCTATTGAGATGGCTATGCTCGGAGTTTCTCTGCGTGATAACTTAGAAATGAGGATATTCACATTATAACCAGAGTTACCGACATAGCCCAACGGGTTAGTAAGCTGAAGTGGCAATGGGCCGGCCATATAGCTCGAAGAACCGACAACCGATGGGGAAAAAAGGTTTTCGAGTGGTGGCCTCGTACCGGCGGACGAAGTGTAGGGCGTCCTCCCACTAGTTGGAGTGACGAGCTGGTGAGACATGCAGGAAGTCGATGGATGCAGGTGGTGCGGTCCTCAGGATCGTGCTTTGTGGCATTCCTTGGGGGAGGCCTATGTTCAGCAGTGGACTTGTGAAGGGCTGTAATGATGATTATCATTAAAAATCATTTGCCGCGAAATATTTTTATTTTATACAAAAAAAAACATTTTTTTTGTTTTTTTAATTTAATCGGAGTCCTATGTATTTATCGGTGTAAACGGTGTCAGTCAATGTTCTTGGTTCCTGTGATACAAGCCTAGAGCTTAGTGCAGAAACCAGTGTATTGTTTAATTATATAATGTTTTTTGGTTAAATAAATACATTTTCTATACTATTTCTATTTCTATTTGAAGGTTTCACTTCTACCGTGTGTGACACATATTTTATTTTTGTAAGAAACTTATAATGAACTAACACTGAAATAACACTTCAGTAATAACAACTATGAAATAACACTTCATCGGACTCTTAGTATCTATAACATTAGGAAAAACTAAACGGGTAATGTATAAGAAAATAAATAAATAAATAAAAAATAAATCCATAAAAAAATTATGTATAAGACTTCTACATTATTTTTTTTATGGATTAAGAAGAACCTAGGTACTTCAGATTTCCTGTTATGGGGCTTTGCTTCTCTAACTCCTTTCGTATCATTTATCCTCTTTTACCTCTCTTATCACAAAAAAAGAGAATAGTATATTATTTTTGCTGAAAATTACTTAGTTTTGAAGACGATTTTTACGTGGTAGAGCAGCAACACACCAGCTGTGTTACGAATGCAACAATTTCCTCGACCGGGGAAGAAGCATGCTCTTCAAAATACCACCGTGGAATAGAAGCAAAGGCTGCTGACTGCTGTATTTCGTATAGAGAGTGACGAGAATGGGAAACCCTGTTCTACTGATAACGAGGCCTTCCATCTTAGTCCTGGGGACTAATAACGTATTTGCATTTTAATTCTTAATCTAGAACATAATATTCAAATTATTCATATACATTTTTGTTCAAGTCAATTACCTTAAGGTACTTAAATAAAAATGTTGTTGAATTAGGTATTTATCTAAGTTTATGTTGCATAATTTCTAACAATATTTTAAACACTTTTTTAATAAGCAGATATTAAATGTACTGTGTAGTGGCGATGTAAAAGGAAACAAACTAGAAAATGGGCAGTAGTGTTTTCCTAGTTACAATTACAACTACTTGTACTATTGTCTATTCTGTGTTACAACTAGAAAATTAAAAGACTGCGTTGCGGCCTGCCAAGCGTGACACCTACTCCCCCCCCCCCTACCAACCCCCTCCCGATGCAAGCTATTGGGGAAGCCTTTGTTCAGCGGTAGACTTGTGATAGGCTGCAATGATGATGATGATAATAATTGAATATTAATTCTCTTTAATTGCGTAATGTCATAGTCTTCATAACTTCAAAGTAAAGCACTTACATTAAAAAAAGATATTTCGTTTAAAAAATTGCTTGATATAAAACAAAAGACATGTAACAATGGAATATTTGATGGTGATCGTGACAATTGTATAAAATTTAATGATCAATACACATACATATTTAAATCATAATTGACTCCTACAGTGTATTAATATTTTATATCAACGTTACCACCATACATTACAGTACTAAAACGTAGTGATTATTCTATAGGTATTCTTTGGTAATAAAGTAGCAAGTAATAATTTAATTATTTAGTTATTTTAACTTTGTTGCACAACAAAGGCGGACTTAACACATAAGGCTTTCTCTACCAGTCAACCTATTAAAATATCCTGTTCTGATTCTAAATTTGAATATGAAATGATTTTATTATTTATATTTCGGATAACTTCACAAAAACCTATTTTATGCCTATATTATACCTATATATATTATATACCTATTTATACCTATGAAATGGATCGTATCAACCATTTCGAATAGTTGCCTGCAGGAGAGGAACAGCAGCGTCTTCCTAATAATGACTAAAATTAATAGGCCCACACGTGGGAATACCACCAGAAATACAAAGCCACGTGGACACGTGTATTCAGATCGACGGGTCTGCGGCTAAATTTGACGACGCCTTTACGAAGGTTATAACAAGGTAAAACGTTTGACGCGCTGAACTCAACGATCGGATAAAAAACAGAGGAGCAGTCGAGTTATAAAATTTATAGTTTATTAACCAAAATTTTCAAATGCGGAAAACTCAAGAATTTCGGCAAGGACCTATATATTTTCAGACCTCGTATGAAGAAAGAACTCAAGAGCTTACAGGACGTCCTAAAAATGTTAAGTACTTAGAACGTAATTATTATTTTAAATAAACTAAAAAAGAAAATAAACCGAAAAAATCTGAAAAAAGTTTGTTAACAATTATAGACTTCCAAAGAATATAATTTTTTTTCGAGTAATAGGTTATTTGCGGTTTTTGTTTTTTTGGTATTCCATTTTCAAAATTTAAATCCTTAAAAAAATTCAGCATAATTTTTTATTAAAATATTATTCGAAAAGGCATATAACGTTTTATATAACAGATTTATTTCATAATTTTTCTGTAGTAATTACTAGAGTTATAAATTAAATTCTAAGAGCTGTGAGTTCCTTAAAACTCTATTTTAACTGTGTTTTCAGTTTACAAGAGAAAGGAGCCTCCTAGCTCAAATCTAACAATCTGATATGAAAAGGAGACCGGAGATCAGGTGATGGACAAAATAAGAAAGGCAATAAATACAAAAGAAGAAGGACTCAAAATAGATAAGATCAGGAAAACAAGGAACAGAAAGGTAATAGTGTGACGTTGCACCCAGGAAGAGTTAAACAAAGTCAAGGAAAAAATTAAGAATGCAAGCAAACATCTAAATGTAGACGAAATAAAAAGTAAAGACCCACTCGTAATTCTGAAAGATGTGCCACAATACAATTCAGATGAAGAGGTAGTTAAGATTTAGAGAGCAATTAGAGTTCAAAATAAACAACTCCTTAAAGATTTTGAAGAAAATGAGTATTGAATAGAGGTAAAATATAATAAAAAGACCAGAAATCCGCACACATCCCACATTGTGATGAAAATCTTACCCCAGTTATGGACTCGTCTCACAGAAGCTGGAGTGACTTACGTAGATCTCCAACTAGTGAGGTTAGCAGACCAATCCTTATATGGACACACCTAGCGCCTATGTAATGAGACTACAGAGATCTGCAGTCACTGCGGAGGCCTACACCTCAGGACTGAATGCATCGACTGGCTTTTCGGAGAAATACCATCATGCAGAACTTGCATAGAGGCAAAAATAAACAGTAAAGACCACAATGCGTTCAGCTCAGATTACCCGGTGAGAAGGAAATGGGAGACCTTAGCACGATCTACCGTAGCTTATTGCTAAGTTGGTCTAAAGATCTAAAAGAAACCTCTAAACCGGCAAACCGATATCACACGATACAGGCAAACCTCCAGAGAAGCGAGTTAGCCACGACCGGAATGATCACCGAGGCGACCTGGAAAAAGATATGGTTCACCCTGGTCCATGAACCCTACATAGGTTTTATTGAGGATATGAAGAGGGGGACACGAATAATACAATGTCACAGAGAACCCAACACCGAAAAGGTATTGGGATCGTATTTTGCTTTATGAAATAAAGAAAGGCTACTCCTAGCGAGTTGTAGGGGATCGAGATATGTAAAAGAAAACAGATTCCGCTAAAATACTTCACCCCGCGAATCAAGTTGGGCTGTAATTTACATACCTGGAGAATTGTGCACAAATTGACCAACACGAGAATGAAGAACTATAAATATACCCAAACGGTAGCAAGATCGAGGGGAAAGTTGGCGCTGCACTGTCTATTTGGAATGACGCAGCGGAGACAAGTAGGTACTCGAAAAATAAAGTTGGAAAATGTCTGCACGGTCTACCAAACGGAGTTGCTGGCCATATTCGAGGCCACAAATCACGCACTTAAGGACCAGACAAAGAGTTGCAATATTTACAACAAGATCTGCTCTCCAGACAATTTTCCAGAGCGTTTCCCTCCATCTCTTAGCGGCAAATACTAGAAAAAAAAATGTTGGAAATACAAAAACAAGGCAAATCGATTAAATTATTTTGGATAAAGGCACACACAGAAGGAGAGCGTAGATCAATTAACAAAAGAAGCCGCTAAAAAAATTAAACCCGAATGTAACAAGTACCCGGTTTCATTGGTCAAGCGACAGACAGATATGGAAGGTGAGATGGCCTCCATAACAAAGATATTCTTCCCAGATGTCAATAAGCGTCTATCCTATCATAAGTAAATTAAAGATGGCGCGTTCTCAGAATACTTACACCGGTTCAAATGTAAGGAGAGCCCGGCATGTGCCTGTGACCCTGAAACCGTATTGCACATAATAACAGAATGTTCTGTATATAATAAAGAAAGAAATAACATAGAAATAGAATTAGTAATAAAAATGGATAAAGATAATATATGTCAAATAAATAAGTAATAAGCACATTAGAAGTAAGTTTTTAAATTATTGTAAGTTAATAGCAAATAAGGTAATAAAAAAGAATGAATAAAATTAGTATTAAGAGAACTGTAAATTATATTTCAGAATATAATCCAATCTAGCTGCAAAATAGATTAAAATATAGTAAAATAAATGTAAATATAAATGTAATAAGAATGTTACTTTTAAGTAAAATAAGGATAAAGGACCGAACGTAAGACATAAAAATATAAGTAAAAAAGAAAAGAAGTAAAATCACAACAAAAAAGAAAATAAAAGACACAAAAAGATAAAAGAGAAAAAGTTCCCGATCTCTCTTTGCATTATATATAGAGGTATTAAAAAGTAAGAGCTATAATATGATGTTGTTGCATGTATTAGATTAAAAGTAGTAGGACTCCCCAACGAAAACCCGGAGTTCCCTACATCCTCTATAATATTAAGGACAAAGAAATAACTAAAAAACAAGAATTAAAAGTTCATGTCGAGCTGACAATGTCTCTGATCTCCATGTTAAAGGGAAGCACCAAAACGTACAAAAAACAAAATAGACTGTAACGATAACAGCCTGCAAATTATATTGACTCTTATACTTCATACCGTGTGAATAGGGAAGAAGGTGCTGCCGAACCAGACCCTTAGGAAGAGAAGACTAGCTTGTTTGTATAACAAGACTTATATAATGAAGTGAGTTGACACTAAATGACTTATGAACTCCAGCAAATTAAATTAATAAAGAATAATACAAAAAATTCAAATTTCCCATAGCACCTAAGCGTTGTTATTTATTGTCTTTGCAGTTTTCCTGTCCGAGATATAGACACAATAGTTAAACAATCGAAATATTCATATATGATTCATGGGACAGGGATAGGAGGCTTAAATATGTCAAAAATATGCATAGTTTTAAAATGGCTGACAAAACACAATGTTTAGATTTGTGGCCAAGTCTAACAAGTAGTAAAATAAATAATTTAAAATTAAAAATTTTGTACAACCGACTTCAATATAAGCGACTTTAATATAGGTTATTCAATAACCATTGGTCTGACCTTGATCAAATTCATATGGGACCACACGAGAACTATCAGCTTTCATATAAAAAAGAATCATCCAAATCGGTTCGCCCAGTACAAAGTTATGAGGTAACACACATAAAAAAAAAACATACACTCGAATTGAGTACCGTCTCCTTTTTGGAAGTCGGCAGAAGAAATTGTACAACCGACTTCAATTCAAATTATTAAGGATATCTCAACAACTACTGGTCAGACCTTGATCATTTTCAATCAATTTCAATTTATATGGGACCACATGAGGAGCACCAACTTTCAAATAAAAAAAGAATAATAAAAATCGGTTCACCTAGAAAAAAAGTTATAAGGTTCATAAAAAATACAGTCGAATTGAGAGCCTCCTCCTTTATGAAGTCGGTTAAAACACCTTTACAGTTATTTTCTGTCATCGTTCAAGATTTGATCTGTCACACACAAGATGCCGTATGGTGACAGCGTGAAAGAAACCATTACTCCATTTCGTCCTAGATGCCGTAAAAGTTGACTATGGGTAATACCATTCCGTTTACGCCAAACATCACATAAGCAGCGTCAGAGGTGCCTAATGAGAAATTTTGTAAATCCGCTTACCAAACGTGGTACTATACCAAAAAAATAAAGGGCCATGACAGCAGTGAACTTATACAGGCTTCAATAGCCCGTAATGATACAAGAGAAAATGTGGAGGCAACGTTTTTCAAGAAAAAAAGAACTTTTTTTAAAGGTTCCGATTATAATTGATTGGGAGTTAACTTAGTATTTTCTTTCACCTTGTGGTCCCTGCTAACTAAAACATCCAAGAAAAAATCAAATTGGTCCTTGGTCACAAAAAGTTTGAGAAACCCTGCAATAAAACATCCACTTGACAGTAACTGAATACTTTGGTCTGGTGACAACTGCATATTAACTCCACGATTAAGAATTAAAATGTAGATATCAGTCCTGAGGATGCCGCTGTCTCGTTATCTCTCGCTCTCAACAAAAAAAAATTACAATAGAATTGAGCAGCTCCTACTACTTGAAGTCGGTAGAAAAGGAATAATGAAATGCACAACTCACAGAGTACTTTGTAATTGGTTTAAACGGAATGTTACCGTCTGCAACCTTCCATAGTATGGTATTAGGCACTCATTTGCTGATGGCAGATGGTAGCTTCTCACGATTTGCAACAGTGCCGTAATGCCGACATTGGCCGCGCAGGCTGCAGTGAGTGATAATTGTTGATATGGTGAACTTGACTTTGAGGCGTCGAATATCGACGGACGAAGAAACCAATGAGGGTAAAAGATATTTTTTTATATAGGACATAATTATATATAAACAGAAAATAGCACATCATGTTTATATCTAGGATCAAGCACAAGTTAGTTATACCAGTTACTCGACTCCAAAGGGTGAGCAATTCCTTCATGGGGCAATGTATACGCTTTTACAACAGAGTCCAAGAAAATATGCAGACATTTTCTATCCAAAGGCTTATATTATTTATTAAGCAAAAATTGTCTAGTAAGGGTTATTATACTACGAAAGAGTACATGACTGATAATAACCCCTGGGAATGAGGTGATCACTACCATGCTGTTTCTAAATGTTTTCATAATAATTGTATAAAATATTATATTGTAAATTGTGCTTTTTAAAAAAATCCCGCTGGGTTACTTGCTGTTTCTTCCCAGGACAGGGTTTTTTTGTGAACCAGCGGTGAAAGTAAAAAATGACTTTCAATAAGTATTATGTACTATAATCTATATTGAATAAAAATGATTCTATTCTATTCTACTTATTAAGTGGCGAAGCTTGCGAAGAGACTTATTGATTTCACGATGTCTGTCCGTCTGTCTGTCCCACGATTATCTCGAGAACGGTTTCGAATTTTCAAATTCTGTTTTCAGTAATCGATTACTGATCACCCAGGCATCTGAACCTCCTATTTTGAAACTGATTGCTCAACGGCAACCGTTAGAAACCGCTACAAAGCTGATTGCTTCGCCACTTTGCTATGCTGTTAGCTTGCTAGGTTTATTGATTTCACGATGTCTGTCCGTCTCTCCCACGATTATCTCGAGAACGGTTTCGAATTTTCAAATTCTGTTTTCAGCAATCGATTACTGATCATCCAGGCATCTGAACCTCACAGTATTTTGAAACTGACTGCTCAAAAAAAAAGCTGATTGCTTCGCCACTTTGCTATGCTGTTAGCTTGCTAGGTTTATTCTATATCATAAGAAATAATTTGCGAAGAAACAAGGATAAACCACATTTATTTTTAAACGACATATTACAGAAAATAATATATTATGTTTATAATATCATCAACGAAAACCTATGTAGGTATAGATAATGATACGTTAGATACTCATAGCAAAGGAGAACTCAATACGCTGAATTTTTAATTATTCAGTTCAAAGAATTTACAATTCAATTTAAAATTTCAGTGAAGTAATATTTATAGGTCATTTGTTTATTTTAATGACCCGCACGGTATTAATTATATGCCTCCTGTCCTCGTATATAGTACATAATAACTCGTGAACGTGTAAAAGTGTTCTTTTTTAAAGAATTAGTGTGACAAACGTGCACACAGGTCCACCTGATGGTAAGTAGATGCTGTAACCGATATACATCTACATCTATCCTCGATTAAGAATGAAAAAAAGATGCGTTGTCACCCTTGAGGACTAACATGGAATGCCTCGTTTCTAGTAAAAAGGGTCTCCAATTCTCTACACTCAGTATACGAAACACGTATAGCAACATTGAGCTGCTATTTTACGTTGGTGTTCTGTGAGAGCGTGGTCCTTCCCCGGTGAGCCATTCGTGGTCCTACTATAATATAGTTGCAACGTGGCTCTACCACATGAAAAAACGTTAGTTTTTGGTTTTAATTGTAACCCCATATCTAATATATATATATATATATATATATATATATATATATATATATATATATATATAATTTATTTCAGATAACATAAGATCCATATCATTGAAAAACATTGATTAATTGATAATAAAAATAATAATATGTCATTAAAATACATTAAAATACAATTAAAATACATTGAAATACATAAAAACACATTAGAATCAGAATCAGAATATTATAATATAATAATACTTTTACTGTCAAGTGACCTGAAGGCTCGGGGTTACGGAGTGGCTAAGCGTTTGGCTGCGGAGATGGTAGGCCGTGGGTAGGAGTCCCACCCGAAACAAGTGTTTGCATTGTCTATAAATAACGGAAAGCTTGCAGGAGTAACCTTTCCAACCATCTGGTTGGTCTAGTGGTTGCAAGCGCCACTCCTAATCACGTGGTCCCGGGTTTAAATCCCGGGTCGATCCAAAATTAGTTATTGGATTTTTTTGGCAAAAAAAATTAATAGAATCCCGGAGTCAGGCAGTAGGCGTTGTTTCACCCCGTGCCTCGGAAAGCACGTAAAGCCGTTAGCCCTACCCTTAACTTTCTCCGGTCATGTGGAATTACCGTCCCATCGGACCATAGATAAATAAGTATCTAGTATGCAGTATGAGCGTGAGATAGCTGGAAGTGGTAATACGTATGCATCTACGCTTGTGCTCTTGCTCGTGCACTATATTCCTGTAATGCGCAGATGGCTAGTCTCCGTTAAAACTGGCTGCCGTGACTGATATTTGGTCTGGAGAACATTAATAAATAATTATTCCATGTCTGGATATGTTTGTTAATGTCATATGTAAAATATCTCCACGATACAGGAGAAAATACCAATGTAGGGATAACGTTTAAGAAGAAAATAAATTAAGCCATCTGCACAGGACAGGATTATAGTGCACAAGTGTATGCTTAAGCAAGCAGGCGCATTCTTTATTCCCTCACTCTCATAATATAGTCCGATGGGACAACAATCATGCACGAGCGGAGACACATCAGGCGCAGGTACGACTTTACGTGCTTTTTAAGGGACGGGGGTGAAAAACCGCTAACTTCTTGACTGCGTGCTGCTTCTCGGAAATTTGAATTTTTAGATTTTTAAAATTAAATCAGATTTTTTTGACCCGGCTTGGGATTCGAACCCATAATCAGTAGTCGAGATCAACGAGGAAAACATTTTGTAGTGGCAAAAATGAAAGAAAAGAGAAGTTAATTAGAGTAGCAATGGGTTAGAGTTTCATTCCGCGTTTCTGGGCATAGAGTAAAAAAATAGGTTCTTTAATTTATTACTTCGAAAAAATAAAGATATTTGGTTCATATTTAGACTAAACATAATCTTTCCTAAATATTTTCGTAACACAAGGAGTGTCGTTTCATATAAAGAGATTCATTACATCACCTGAAAATAACGTTATAGATACTGGAAACCATTTTAGACAATTATCCAGTAGAATTTATAAAGGATATTATTATATCTTTTAACAGTGTACTATCGGTGTTAGGATATACACTACCCCATATCGTCTCGTGGGTGTCGTAAGATCCGACAGAGGCAAACATAACATCACAAATTTATAAAACACTGTGACTGCCAACCCGCCTGCCAAGCATGGCAACTATGGAAAAATCCCTTATAAGGTAATCAATGGGGAAGGCCTACGTTCAGCAGTTGAATTTCATAGGCTGTACTCGTAATGGATGGAATATAACTTTATTCCGCCGTAGTTACACGTTACAACGTATAACTTTATTGAGTCATTTTCAGCTATATTATGGTTGTAATACGAAAGGGGTCGGCTCGACCGAAGAATCACCACGCTCTCACATAATACCAACGTAAAATAGCAGCTCAATGCTGCTGTATTTCGTATGGTGAGTGTAGAGAACCGGTTACCCTTTTTACGGGATACGAGCCATTCCATCTCAGTATCCAGAGGTGAGGAGGTGGAGGAAATGTATGAGGATATCTCTAGAGCCATGCATTCCTCCAAAACCCAATATACGGTGTTAATGGGAGACTTCAATGCAAAACTAGGCACAAGAGAGAACGGTGAGCTGAAAGTAGGGAAATTTGAAATAGGGCAACGGAACCCAAGGGGCTAGCAGCTGGCCGACTTCATGGAGAAAGAGGGACTCTTTATGATGAACTCTTTCTTCCAGAAGCGGCCCCACAGGAAGTGGACCTGGTCGAGCCCCGACGGTTCGACAAAAAATGAGATTGACTTCATTATGACGACCAGACGACAACTGTTCAGTGATGTCTCCGTGATCGCGAGGGTGAAAACTGGTAGCGATCACCGAATGGTTAGAGGCACACTGAACCTAAACGTTAAGTTGGAGAGGTCTCGTCTAATGAAGTCAACGCTCCGTCCCCCTCGTGCTCTGTTCCAAAGTCCCGTAACTTTTCAGCTCGAGCTACAAAACCGCTTTCAGTGCCTAGAAGACTGCAATGAAGTGGACGATATGAATGACAAGCTCCTGGAAACTGTCCATGCGGTCGGAGCTAAGTTCTCTAAGACCCGCCGCAGAAGAACACAAAAACTCTCCGATCACACTCTTAATCTCATGGCTGTTAGACGGGAGATGAAGCTACATTCTTCAACAGACTGGACAGCATACAGGCATCTAAACAGACAGATCTCCAAATGCATGCGGCGGGACTTACGCAACTTCAATACAGCTCGTATTGAAGAAGCGATCGAGCGGAACCAAGGCTCCAAAGTCTTTGTCAGAGATCTGTCTGCCAGAAAGAGCCAACTGTCAAAGCTCAAGACAGAGTGTGGCAGCATCGTTTCCGGGACACCTGAGATTTTGAGTGAGATTGAGAGGTTCTATGGGCAGCTGTACACGTCATCGTTGGAGCCACACGCAAGTGTGAGTAACGATCCAAGAGCGAGTCTCATCCGGCACTATTCCGAAGATATCCCGGACGTTAGTCTGAGCGAGATTTGAATGGCTCTCCAGCACCTTAAAACGGTGGGGCCCCAGGTGAGGATGGAATTACAGCAGAGCTTCTGAAAGCGGGTGGAAGACCGGTACTTGAAGTCCTTCAGAAGCTCTTTAATTCCGTCCTCCATGGTGGCATTACACCGGAGGCGTGGAGCAGAAGTGCGGTGATCTTGTTCTTCAAGAAAGGTGACGACGCTCTCTTGAAGAACTACAGACCGATTTCCCTTCTGAGCCGCGTCTACGTGCTGTTTTCGAGAGTCATTACGAATCGTCTCGAGCGCAGACTTGACGACTTCCAGCCTCCCGAACAAGCCGGTTTCCGAAAGGGCTTTAGCACCATAGACCACATACATACCCTTCGGCAAATTGTACAGAAGTCCGAAGAGTACAATTTGCCACTATGTCTGGCGTATGTGGACTATGAGAAAGCCTTTGATTCCGTCGAAATTTGGGCGGTGCTGCAGTCCCTTCAGCGGTGCCAAGTTGACTGTCGGTATATCGAAGTGCTGAAGTGTTTGTACAGTAGAGCTACGATGGCTATCCGAGTACAGAACCAGAGTACGAAACCTATCCAATTGAAGAGAGGTGTAAGACAGGGTGACGTCATATCGCCGAAACTCTTCACCGCTGCATTGGAAGACGTTTTCAAGCTTCTGGACTGGAAAGGATACGGTATCAACATCTGTAGCGAGTACATCACTCACCTTCGATTTGCCGACGATATAGTCCTTATAGCAGAATCGCTGGAGGACCTAAGCACTATGCTCAATGACCTCAATAGTGTCTCCCAACGGATAGGTCTTAAGATGAACATGGACAAAACAAAGATTATGTTTAATGTCCATGTCACACCTATGCCGGTAGTTGTTGGGAGCACTAAGCTCGAAGTTGTTGACGAGTATGTTTACCTGGGACAAATAGTCCGACTAGGTAAGTCCAACTTCGACCGAGAGGTCAATCGACGGATTCAACTCGGCTGGGCAGCGTTCGGGAAGCTACGACACATCTTCTCGTCACACATATCTCAAAACCTTAAAACGAAATTGTACAACCAGTGCGTGTTGCCAGTGATTACTTACGGAACTGAGACGTGGTCCTTCACAGCTGGCCGTATGAGGAAGCTCAAGGTCGCTCAGCGAGCTATAGAGAGGACTATGCTCGGAGTTTCTCTGCGTGATAAACTTAGGAATGAAGATATACGCAGTAGAACTAGAGTAACCGACATAGCCCAACGGATTAGTAAGCTGAAGTGGCAGTGGGCCGGCCATATAGCTCGAAGAACCGACAACCGATGGGGAAGAAAGGTTCTCGAGTGGCAGCCTCGTACCGGTAGGCGAAGTGTAGGGCAGGATGTCGATGGATGCAGGTGGCTCAGGACCGTGCTTTGTGGCATTCCTTGGGGGAGGCCTATGTTCAGCAGTGGACTTATGAAAGGCTGTAATGATGATAATGATGATCCAGGGGTGATAACGCATCTGCATTTTGATTCTTACAACTGCACAGTAAGAGTTTGCTGAATATTCAAGTAAGTTTTATAAGAAATCAAAGCGTAGTAATCATAGTTTCTTTACGTGGTAAAGCCACGCTCCAGCTATGCTACGAGTATAGTTGTAGCATGAATGGGTCGGCTCGACCGAGGAAGGACCACGCTCTCACAGAATACCAGCGTAAAATAGCAGCTTAACAATGCTGTGTTGTGTGAGTGTAGAGAACCGGAGACCCTTTTTACTGGAATCGAGGCATTTTATCTTAGTCCTTATGGGTGACAACGTATTTGCATTTTGATTCGTAATCGTGGATAGATGCAGATGGCTATGGATCACAGTATCCACTCATCAGGTGGGTTGTGTGCTCGCTGGTCACCCTTAATCTATATAAAAAAAGAAGTTATTACACTTCCGCAGAATAAAGTTATAACAACGGAATGTTAAGTTCAATGTTTTCCACGTAATAAATACAACTTATTGATTGATGCGTCACACCACAACACGTTATTTCACACGTCCTTTCGTCAGTTCTCACGGTATGTTTTGTCCTGGCGACAATTTTGTATTAGTCCGGTTATTAAGTAGCAAACGTGTAGTAGCGGCGTTAACAGGTCCGATGCCCCATTTCGTGCCGTCCCGAAAATGCCATAAAAACTTACTTTTCAATAAATGGCGGTGTTCTATCTCGCTTTCGTCAGATATGGAATACCTAGGCTGGCGTCAGCGTTAAAAGTGTCTGGTGTTGTGAGCGTAAATCCGCTTTTTTTACTTTGTAGTACTACACTAGTAGTACTACTACGATCTCAAAGAATTTCAGCGTGTAATAGCAGCTTAATGGTGCTGTCTTTCGCATGGTGAGTGTAGAGATCCGGAAACCCTTTTTACTGTAAAGAAAGCATTTCATCTTAGCCCTCAGGGGGGACAACGCATTTTGATTCTTAATCGAGCATGATGTAGATGTCTATGTGTCACTACTTCCACTTACCTTCAAGTGAACAGTGTGTCGTTTGTCGCCCTCATTCTATAAATATAAAAAAAATCTTTCCCGCAGTGGCAAATGATCATCAGTGAACTTTTACGGGCTGATGAAGAAAAAGAAGTACGCCATCATTTCACATCAAGACCACAGAGGAATACTTTTATATTGACTTGTGGCGACGCAGTCGTCGTATCACAAGCGAAAATACATCGAAGCGTAAATCGCGCTATCAAAGTTTCTATGTAAAAGCAGTATATATGGAATAGCTCCGAACTAACACTCGGAGCGTTGGCCGCTCCCCGAGCAGAAGACCTTTTCCGGCGGGAGATCACCCTTTTACCTTCCACGGCCATAGTGGTGACCTTGGGAAACCAACTTCAAACCTTTGTCATCGTCCTCAAGTACCCCATGCATTCGCTCCCAACCAGATATTGTCTGCAGTCTTCACAATCTGCAAGCCATCTAGCTTTACAAAGGTTCATATCGCAGCACTGGAATAATAATGCTTTCTGTTCCTTCAAGCTATTCTCTGCGCTACAGTGTTGGGCACGGCTCTGAGCCTTACTACTCGCCTCTGCTTCACGGCACTCTCGCAGATTACTTGCCTTCTTCTCGACTCACCGTAGACTACTACTTAATTCCCTGGCACTTGCACATTCGTCAACATCTAGACTGCACTATCGACCTCCGGTCTGAGCAGGGAGGTGATGTGGTGGCGCTGTCGTCGCGCCGCAAGCGAAAATACATCGAAGTCTAAATCGCGCTATTAAAGTTCCGAAGTAAAAGTAGTATATATAGAATAGCTCCAAACTACCACTCGGAGCGTTGGCCGTTCCCCCGGCAGAAACCCTTGCCCGGCGGGAGATCTCCCCTTTCCCTTCCAGGGTCACAGACTGAAGGTCGCCCGGATATGAAATATCTCACAGCCTATCATTAATAATTTATTTGTATTTAAGCTTATTTTTTATTTAAATTATATAACGTATTGTATAATAGTCATACATAGAGATAACAAACATGTCCGCGAATAGTAAACAAGCGATTGGCTTGCTTTGTAATAATAATTAAAATTCAAGAAATTGTTATAGTTCACCATGGGAGACGTTTCCCGGAGAAATTTTTTAAGAAAAGCTTAGGACTTTTTGAATTAGTCGTTATACTCGTTAACTTCAACAGTACTTTCGCAGTTATTGAAGAGTAAACGATAAATATCATTCCTTTCTTTGAAATATTCAGTCCTCTACCTTCCATACTTTGAAATTGGGATTGTTCGCTGACATGAGTCTGTTGTCCTGCTATGTTATGGACGTAATAATAATAATAATATTCTTCTTGGGAAATATTGGGTTCTATTTGCTTCACACAGTTACAGAAAGACAACTCTGGTAGGAACGGAGTGTGAAATTTTGAACAACGCAGAACAATACTTTACGTGCCTTTATCAGACATTTGTCCGGAAATTGTTATGACGTTTTTATTAACAAGGTAATCAGAGATAAGGTTATTTTATCTGTCCCTTAAGTGCACGTGCGCTAAAGCGTCGGTGTGAATTAAATCATCATCATATGAAGCGACGTGGATAATGAGAGTTAACTAAAGAAATGTCAGAGTGAAAATCTTTATATGTTTTTTTTATATGATAAGGGTGACAAACGAGCACACAGTCCACCTGATGGTAAGTGGTTGCTACGGCCCATAGACATCTACATCTATCCTCTACTACAAATCAAAATGTAGATGCGTTGTCACCCGTGAGGACTAAGATGGAATGCCTCATTTCCAGTAAAAAGGGCCTCCGGCCACCTGCACTCACCAAGCGAAACGCAGAGGTAAATCTCTACTTCACGCTGGTTTTCTGTGAGGTCGTGGTACCACCCCGGTTCGAGCCGGTCCATACGTGCGACAGCAAAAGCTGCCGCGTGGCTCTACCACTGTTAAAAATCACAAAAATCACATCGTGATCTTCGACTTATACTTATCATGTGACCTTTAACCCTTTCGTTGTCCTGTGCACTACACATGACATATAGGTCATTGTTATTGTCTTACTATTGTGTCTGAAAACCGGACAGTGAAAGTGTTAAGAAAAAAAATCATCTTTAAAAAATTAGAAAAATAAAATAATTTCGGCATATACGCTTCAGAAGTGGTGTGTTAAGACATAGTATATAGAAGTAATAAAACATCAACTGAAAGCTATTATGTGGAAATCATCTTATCCTTTTTTATATTTTAGTTAATTTTTAACCCTTTTGAGTGAACTAAAGAATATCTATTTTGATTGTCGTATTTATAGGCACATTAAAAACTTCATCCCTTATTTTTCGCCCTTAGGTATAGAATTTTTTCTTCATATTTTTATGAGACTTCCCTTGAAATATAACCTATTAAATAAAAAAAAGATTCATTAAAATTTGTTCACAATTAATGAAGATATCGCGTAATATAACAGATAACACAAACAAAGAAAAATAAGAATATAGTCGCATTGACAACGTCCACCTTTTAGTTGGCTAAAAGTGGCAGAACACTAACGGGCTTTAGACTTGAATGACAGCTCATACAATACGTGGTCCATTACTTTTCCAGGTACTAAAAAGTGACTGCAGGTGCCGCAGGTGCATTGTTTTCTTTATATTTTGATAAAAATTTAATGTCCCCACGGCCTTTTATTACATTAGGTTTATTGTAATGAATTGATCAATCATGTAAATACCATACAATACAAACTTAATTTACTGACATTAACCTGCATGTATGTTCTTGAGGTATCAGTCTTTGTAAGGAAGTATAAGGATTTTTTTAAATTCAAGAGGGATCATTTTAGTAAATACAGACCAAGAGATCCAACTAAAATAATGATTCCATTTTGTAGAACAGCTTTGAATAAACTGAATGTATATCATATGTGCATATCAGTTTTTAATAAACTGCCTAGGAGTCTACGGGAACTTCCAATAAAATATTTTAAAAGTAAGTTAAGAAAATGGCTAGTGGATAAGTGTTTTTATACGATACAAGAATATAATATCATTGATACAAGAGTTCATGCAACATAAAACTAATGTATATGATTATTTGTAATATTAAATAAAATGTAATATAATAAAAAATATAATATAATAATAATAATATATAATAATAATAATATTTTGTATATAATTTATGATAAATAATAACATAACTTGACATTTTTGTAAGTAACATAATAGTATTTTAATTGTTTTATGTAATTATAAATATTTGCGTGAAGAGCAAGAAGTGCGTCAGAACTCTCGAAAGATTCCACGCAGGATCCTTAAATGCTGTATACTACATCGTATCAGGTGACAAATCCTGGATATATGCGTACGAACCCGAAACAAAAAATCAGTCACGAGTTTGGGTGTTCGAAAATGAGTTAAAGCCAACAAAAATTGTTCGTTCACGGAGTGTTGCAAAAAAAATGGTGGCCACGTTTGTCTCCAAAACCGGCCATGTTACGACTATTCTTCTTCAGGGACAAAGAACGGTTAATGCAGAATGGTATGCTAGCATTTGTTTGCCACAAGTCGTTTCTGAACTCCGTAAAGAGAACTGCAACTGCCGCATCATCCTCCATCACGACAATGCGAATTCCCACACCGCACACAGAACAAAAGAGTTTTTAGAACAAGAAAACAGAATTATTAGACCATCCGCCCTACAGCCCCGACCTAAGCCCTAATGATTTCTATACTTTCCCTAAAATAAAGAATAAATTTCGTGGACAGAGATTTTCATCACCTGAAGAAGCTGTGGACGCCTACAAAACGGCCATTTTGGAGACCCCAACTTCCGAATGGAATGGTTGCTTCAATGATTGGTTCCATCGTGTGGAAAAATGTGTCAAATTTCGCGGAGAATACTTCGAAAAGCAATAAATACATTTTTAAATAGTAATGTTGTGTCACTTCCTTGATTCCCGAAATTTTCAGTGCCTGTTTCGCGTAGCATGAGCGAAAGAGCGCGATTCGTTCGTTGTGTGCGCGCTTTATGTTTCAAATAGTATTTAGCTACAATGAAAATAAGTTATTATTTAGAGATTTTTAATTATGTAATAATGTGTGTTAAAGTTACGTAATTTAATTTATTTTATAATTTTGATTAATTATGATCATTATAGTGACTTACGTAACTATAATGATCATAATTAATCAAACAACCTATTGTTGTTACACGAGTACAAGAAAAGGCCGGTTAAGTTGTAAGATACATCATATTTTAAATTAATGCCAAATGTAACACTTAACTTACAATAAACACTTTGAAATTGAAAAAGTTTGAATTTATTTATTAAAATTTTGATTGTAATAATTAATATATTGATAGCTTGTGTACCTACATCTTAAAGCTAGACTTTTTTATAGGAAAGGGGGCAAACGAGCATGCGGCTCACCTGATGGTAAGTGACTACCGCCGCCCACGAACAACTGCAACACCAGGGGAACCAGGGGAATGGCAGATGCGTTGCCGGCCTTTTAAAAAGGACTAGACTAATATTGTTTCGTGAAGACTGCTATATTGCTAGTTTGGTTGTTAATACAGGACTTACTTTAACTAATATTAAAACCAAAAATACATAAGTATGTGATACATACTAAATATACGTTTTATTTCTATCCTACAATATAAATATATATATATATATATATATATATATATATATATATATATATATATATATATATATATATATATGTGTATACATTCAATCCTACAATACAATATAATATATTAATAAGTTTGATAATTATAGTCATCCCAAGCCACCAAAGAGCTAGATAGAAAAACAAATTTCTAAAAAGTAATTTGTAACAAATCATTTACTCTGTTTCGTACTGCTAACTCGAGTAACTCGAGTTTAAACTCGAGTTGCGTGAATTTCAACTAAAGTTAAATCGAGTTGTAATTTTTCCAAATTGGCACATCTATAACACAACAACAGGTGCAATACTTCTCAGAAAGTTTATTTTGTTGAAAAAAAATCAACATTAAAAATCAAAATTAAGTTTTAACGTTCATAAGGGCTTTAAACAAAGCCATAATTGAATAAAAAGTTTTGACTTTGATCAAAAGTCCACTGCTGAACATAGGTATCCCCTTCGTCCTTGGCTCATAAGGATATTTGCCATTATTTGAGTTCGCAACCGCAGTTTATTTATTACTTTGTATTGTTATCAGGTAGATGCTACTGCTATCTCCTGGTTCCTTTTTCCCTCTGCTCTACTACACGTCAAATTCTATTTATCTATATATATATATATATATATATATATATATATATATATATAGTATTCTTTATATATAAAAAGTACGTGTCACGTTGTTTGTCCGCGATGGACTCCTAAACTACTGAACTGATTTCGATGAAATTTTTGGTCAATGTGCAGTTTGGTCCAACTTAAAAGATAGGATAGGATAGCTTACATCTCAATTTATAGTCGCAATACAATATTATTTTATTGAAAATTATTTCTCTATTATTTGACAGTCACAATTATCTGTTAGCTCCAAACGATTCTGTCAGATGACGATATCTGTTGACTGGATTGAGTAAATATTTAATAGATGGCGCTATGTTAAAAATACAAACGTTTAATATAAGCTACAATTTAGTAGTATAACCACCACGTGTTGCTGTAAGTATGCTACAAGATAGAACCGATTTCAAAAAAAAAATTGCAGACTGTGTGCAGTTTGGTCCAACTTGAGAGATAGGATAGTTTTTATCCCGATAAGTGACCCTCAATTTTTTTATTGCTAATTTCAGGAGTTTTTTTGGGAAAGCAAATGGTCGTTCGGAAAGGGCAGAACAACGTCTGCCTGGTCAGCTAGTATATATATATATATATATATATATATATATATATATATATATATATATATATATATAACATGTAACAAAAACCCTGTGGTTCCCGTTAAGTACGTTATCAGGATCAGTATTCAAACCTATAGAAATAACTTTTTTTTAAAACTCGACCATATATTTTTTAATTTTGTTAACAAAACTTTTTTTTTTAAATTTTATGTGGTTTTATTAACTCTTACTGACACTAGCCGATGCTAAAGCTATGTAAAGCGAAGTCTTTGACAACCCTCTTACTCCCCAGACAATGCAGAGGTAATAAAACCACATACAATTTGCATACAATTTTTTTTTATAATATTGTTTGAGTTTAAAAAAAATATATTTCTATACGTTTGAATAATGATCCTGATAACGTACGTAACGGGAACCACAGGGTTTTTGTTACATATTGTATATATATATATATATATATATATATATATATATATATATATATATATATATATATATATATGTACATATATATACATGTGTGTGTGTGTGTAAGTATTTATCTATCTATGTAACGGAATCTTTTAATGTAGTTTTTACCAATTTGTAGACGACCGACTGACTTAAATATTTGTACTCGTATCAAGGACCGTTGACAATATGTACAATAATTTAATTAGGTACGTAGTATCTTTATCAGGATCACCGGGATAAAATAAAATAATTATCAGGATCATCATAGCTCACGATCAATGCGTGTGTTTAAGTATTTTTAAACTCTCATATTATTTCATTCTAAAGTAACATACGAGTACGCTCTAATATTTTTATTCTGTTCCTCCTACAGTCTAACAAAATATCAGCGGTATCGGAAACGCGTCTGATCGAAGTGGGCGCGGTCAACGAGGGCAGCAAAAAAAAGCACAACAAGATCAAGACCGCCAAATACACGCTGATCATGTTCCTACCTAAGAATTTGATGGAGCAGTTCCGCAGAGTCGTCAATTTCTATTTCCTGATCGTCACCGTCATCGCTGTGATTATTGGTTAGTGTTTTTTTTTAGGTACGAGTATATTATGTATTTTGTAACACTTAAATTCAAGTAGTATTAGTTAAAAATTATGTGTTATAATATATAAAGCGTAATTATTAAGTGGCGAAGCTTGCGAAGTCACTTATTGATTTCACGATGTCTGTCCGTCTGTCCGTCTGTCCGTCCGTCTGTCCGTCTGTCCCACGATTATCTCGAGAACGGTTTCGAATTTTCAAATTCTGTTTTCGGCAATCGATTACTGATCGCTCAGGCATCTGAACCTCCTATTTTGAAACTGATTGCTCAACGGCAACCGTTAGAAACCGCTACAAAGCTGATTGCTTCGCCACTTTGCTATGCTGTTAGCTTGCTAGGTTTATTTAATTAGCATTCTCGCGAATTCGCGCGCCTAGGGGAAATTGACGCTTCCGCACCATTCCGTTCTGCCTGCATGTAAATTGAGCTTCTTTACGTCCACCTGTGTACTTTTTGTGCAACAAAGTCTAATAAAATAAAATATCAATAAATAAACACGCATTAATTTATTACGTACTATGAGGAGCCGCCTGGTAAAACCCTTTGCCCTATTGAAGAACCTGTTCATTAGGTGATTATAATAGTAGGAGGAAATCACGAAAGAGAAGTTCAGTAATACACCGAAGCTCCAGCAGTGAACTTTTACGAGCTAATGAAGAAAATACTATAATATACTTGAGTTTTAAAGCACTGAACTTGTGAGTAAAGTCATAAATCAGAGCACTAAGTCCGTATTTACCGTAATTACATAACCATTATATCATGGCTCATCTTTTTTGTAATAGAATAGTCTCTAACTGTCGATGTCATTTATTTTGTCGCTCAAATCGCATGAATAATACATATTATAATCATGACCGTGTGAAAAAGTTCATATCGCAGCGCACGCCGCGCTTTACACTACACTTAGAAGCACGCGTCGGAGTGATTGGACGAGTGGACGTTGGGATGAAATAATCAATAAGTACACGGCTTATTTCGATTTTCATGTTTCTTTTCGTATCATATGATATTTTTTAAAACGTTACCTACTATCCTCACTAGGAATTTCTCATACAAGGACAAACATCCAGACCCGGAACAATTATTTGAAGGCCATACAAAATACTTGTTCCATGCGCAATTCAAATTCCCTCAGTGTTGCAACTCCTCGCTAAGCCACTGCGCCACAAAGTACTATTGTTCATTTATTAAATGTTTAAGCGTGATCGTTGCAGTCTCAAAATGATCGGCGAGGAACGTCCTTCAATGAGAACGATTGAAGATAACGTCAATATTGTGCGACGCATGATATAAGCTGATAAGAGTGTATTTAGCTATTTAGTATTCTGTAAACTCACCAACAGATTGTAACAAAAATAACCGAGGCAGTTTTAAGGACAGCCGATAGAAGTGAAAAGTAAATGATATATATACATGTACACAGGCCGCTATACTTGTACTATGTTCGTAACGTATTGTATGTCGAGGTCATCGGTGACGTGAACCTATAAGTATTTCCCCTACCAAAAATTGCTCAACGCGGCTAAAGAAGTTTTCATTTCAAAAAACTGATATACGAATACATTGCGTAAACCTTAACCCGCGTATCCACCAAAAATGTTGACAACATTTATGTTTCCAACTGTTTACAACTCAACAAAAGTTACCAACATTTGTTTCCGATATTGCCGACAAATATTTCCAACAAGCGTCTCCACCGAGGGAAAAAATATTTGCAACAAGCGTATTCTTTTGATGTTGCCGCCGAAAATGGAAACACGGTTCCCGACATTGTTTCAAGTTTTGTTGCCAACACTAGGTAATTACAGAACCCTTTGTTACCAACACGTGTTGGCAACCGACGATATAGTCCTTAAGGCAGAATCGCCGGGGGACCTAAGCACCACGCTCAATGAACATGGACAAAGCAAAGATCATGTTTAATGTCCATGTCACACCTGTGCCGGTAGTTGTTGGGAGCACTAAGCTCGAAGTTGTTGACGAGTATGTTTACCTGGGACAAATAGTCCGACTAGGTAAGTCCAACTTCGACCGAGAGGTCAATCGACGGATTCATCTCGGCTGGGCAGCGTTCGGGAAACTACGACACATCTTCTCGTCAGACATACCTCAAAACCTGAAAACGAAATTGTACAACCAGTGCGTGTTGCCAGTGATGACTTACGGATCTGAGACGTGGTCCTTCACTGCTGGCCGTATGAGGAAGCTCAAGGTCGCTCAGCGAGCTATGGAGAGGGCTATGTTCGGGGTTCTCTGCGTGATAAACTTAAAAACGAGTATATCCGCAGTAGAACCAGAGTAACCGACATAGCCCAACGGATTAGTAAGCTGAAGTGGCAGTGGGCCGGCCATATAGCTCGAAGAACCGACAACCGATGGGGAAGAAAGTTTTTTGAGTGGCAGCCTCGTACTGGTAGGCGAAGTGTAGGGCGACCCCCCACGAGATGGAGTGACGACCTAGTAAGACATGCAGGAATTCGATGGATGCAGGTGGCCCAGGACCGTGCTTTGTGTCATTCCTTGGGGGAGGTCTATGTTTAGCAGTGGACTTATGAAAGGCTGTAATGATGATGATGATGATGATGACGTGTTGGCAACACAAACATTGGTAACAAGACTTTGGTGGAGACGCGGCTTTAGGAACAAACAAGAATTCATGGGCAATGTAGCCTATACTTTTTTTTTAATAGGATAAGGGTGACAAACGAGCACACAGCCCACCTGATGGTAAGTGGTTGTTGTGGCCCATAGACATCTACATATATCCTCTATTACAAATCAAAATGCAGATGCGTTGTCACCCGTGAGGACTAAGATGGAATGCCTCATTTCCAGTAAATAGGGCCTCCGGCCACCTGCACTCACCAAGCGAAACGCAGAGGTAAACCTCTACTTCACGCTGGTATTCTGTGAGGTCGTGGTACCACCCCGGTTCGAGCCGGCCCATCCGTGCGTCAGCAAAAGCTGCTGCGTGGCTCTACCACTGTTAAAAATGTAGCCTATACGCTTATAAAAGAAAGTCCTAGAAAATAAAAAGAAAAATAAAAAATAAAAGTCTCTCTATTACCAACTTTGAATATTTTATGGACAAAAAATTTATAAAAAGGGTTATTATAATATAAATGAACACATCGTTGATATTAAATAACACTTAGTAATAAGGTGGCCGCTTCCAAGCTGTTATTTATGTTTTGTAACTTGTTTGTCCAATCTGTGTCTTAATTGTAGAATTTTACTTTAAAAATAAACTTCCCAAAAGGGTTGCTTGCTGGTTTATCCTAGGACAGAGGTTTTTCCGAACCAGTTTTTCAAATTAAAAAAATGAATTTGAAAGTAATCCATATTGAATAAAAATTTATTCTATTCTAACAAACCTGACGTTGACGTTGGTATTAAACAAATAACTGTAAACCTATTTCAAAAGTAGCCTTCAACAAAGAAAATAATTATGAAATTTTCGTTGATTTCCTTTTTATTAAACAGATAGCCCGGTTTCTCCTTACACGAGCATTGCGCCTCTGTCTTTCATGGTGCTGGTGACGGCGGTTAAACAAGGCTACGAGGACTGGCTGCGGCACAAGGCTGACAACAAGGTCAACAATCAAATTGGTAGGTTCTTTTTTTAAATTTACTTAACATTAAAATAAATTATTTATGCTGCTTATCTACGATTTTAGTTTTCCTCTGTCACTTTTTATCACAGCCACATAATGGTAATGGGGTAGTGGATACCCTTACGCAGCCACTACAAGGCACGGTAAATTTGTCGTGCCGTGTATGTGATGGTGGTGAGATTCACCAATTAAATATCGGTTAGTATGGGTGTTTTTTTCATACACAGTATGACTGATGGGTGTTATTAGCTTAAACTTTATTTTACAGTTATGTATTAAACAGTTATATGTTAAATATCTTGAACAGTTTTTTATTATTATAACTTTTTTTATTTTATCAACATCGATAAACTCAAATAATTATTTTGATAATAAGCCCACTCCATCCTTTGAAATAGTCAAATTCTCTTGAGTAAGCTAAGTTTCTTGTCTCTTCAAAACTAAATTCTTGTCAATAAAGGCTTTAATAAAAAACGCGTAATCGGTTCCATATCAAAGAATATATACACTATGCGAATTCTTTTGGATATTCAAATTTCTCTAGTCTAGTCAAATTTTTTATAGGTGACATTATTATGCGGTATTCCGCATATCATTATTTTGTTGATATGATAAGGTTATTCTCGCAAGGGACTTTCCCGCCCATGCAAAATGTAGGATAACTCATTTTACGGTCTAACCGTTCTTTTTGTCTTAATCTCACGTACCTAATTTGAGATAGACTTAGATCCCAGTGTCTGGAGTAAGACAGCTGATGTCTAATGTTGCCGACTGCAATTGCAAATTTAATTTTACAAAAATTACCAACATAGATCACGAAAAGTCACTATAAATAAATAGATACTTCTTTGCTCAATAATAATAATAGCAATAACGTGATCGAACAAGAATATTACCTTATAATAAATCACAATACATCATCGTTGATTTTAATCATATAACAATAAATTTTAATGGATTACAGATATAGTATTACGGCGAAATTATCTCCTTTGCAGAACTCCTTTTATAATTTTAAAAGTTCAATATATCGTAATACCGCAGTTTCGAAAATATTATATACATCTTTTGGTTTCTTATATTCTATAGATTTATTCATAGAAGATTATAATACTTTTTGCTTTTGGTTCAATGCACTGTGAGGCAAATTTCATCGAATTCTTGTTTTATTAGAACGTGAAACATGCTATGGTGGAGGCACCTTATTCCAAGGGATTCTAAAATTGGCACTATAATCCGAGGTATTTAGAAAAGCTGCATTTAAGAGCGATTTACAAGCTCTTTTTTACTGCACAATCTCTTATTCAATTGATAATTTAACATTGCGTAGTCATATCATCAAAGGCTGGAGTAATGTGTATACGTTTTAAAATAATTGATAGTCTTGCGTCAGCTGCTGGTCCGGACTCACGTTTCATACATTTTGGACCTTGTACATAGTACTATGTTTCTAAATAGGTAATATTTTTTGGTTATTTTTGTACCGCGTGTGTAATTCTTGGAGTTTGATTATTTCAAGGATTATATTTTTAATCGAAAACACTTTACTTTTGTATGTTTTCCTGAATAAATCAAGGTGAAAATATGCCTTGAAAATACCGCGGCATTAGGTGCCAAATATTTCAGTGGTTCCTTATTACGATGTATACCACCTAATAGCGATTTCAGATACTTGATTTTTTTTAAATTCAGGCTTCTAATTTTTATCCACAAGGAAGTTATAGGGTTTCGAAAATGACCTGAACTGCTTCGAGAAAAGGATGGTACGGCCGTGCCGCTTGTTTGCTCGACTTGGCGGGGGCACTACCGTGCCCCCAGATTGTTTATTTCAAGAGTAGAAACAATAATGGTTCTGATAAAAATAGCCAAACTTTCAAAATGGTACTTAAATGCTTAATTTTCCATCTCCATTCGAGTTTTAGTAAAAATACCGCGGAACTAGGTGCATCAAACTGTTTTTGCTGAAGTTTCATCATGGTCATTTAAATAATTTATTATAACAAAAGACGAAACATTGAGATATTGTTAACAATTCAAAAAAGAAACAACAGTCAAATCTACTCTTTGTAGTTGACAATAGAACAACATAATAGAGCATTACACCTATTTTCAAATAGTGTTTTAAATGAATCCTTGACTAATAATTAACCACTATCGCAAAGATGTTTTATAGGTCCTATAAAAACCTAATTACTTTTAATCAATCGTTTTAAATTTTCGCGCGGAAACGCTAGCCACCAGTAATGTTTAGCTCGTGACGTCACTGCGCTATTAAATAAAACGATTTTGTAAAGGAGTAAAATATTTTTAGATGTTTAATAATGAGTTATCATCTTTATCATTGGTGTGTTGTAACTGAATGCAAAATACGACCATAAGAACGCCAGTGAAAATATGGATTCAAGTGCTAACTGATTTAAATATGAGATATACATAGTTAAAACTGGCAAGAAGAGACCCGAAGACATTGTCTATAAAATACTTCTGTGAAGATCACAGTATTACTTATATTTAACTATCGTTTATACAAAACAAAACATCATGAGGTGATAGGTATTGTAAGTCAAATTTTGTAATAGATTAGGATATCTTAGATGTAACTAATTATTTCTAATGATTGTAATCGTAGATAAACATAACTGTGTTATCTTATAAACAAAAGTTGGTAATAAGTACTTACAATGATGTTTTAACATTCCTCAACTCGGCAGAACAAAAATCGGGATGGCATGCAAAAAAATTGTCCTTGTTTTTACTTTTAGTAGATATATACTTTCTGCTTTTACGAAACCTTCTTCCTTGATGCCATTTCAATAAAATAAGGAATAAAAATCAACAAATGTGATGATAACTTGAAAAATTTCGAAATAACACACAACACATTAACTTGTTTACTATAGAAGTGACGTCACGACGGAATCTAATATGGAGGAAGCGTTTTGGACATTTGAGGCACAGATTAAAAAATATTCTTAAAATTGAATTATAAAATTTATAATGCATTTTTATGAATAGAAATCAACATTTCTCGTTTACTTTTTACAAAACCATAGATATATACCAAAATACCAACCAAATAATAAATACGTATTTTTTCATTTATTATTTTATTTGGTGCAAAATACCCTATTGGGACAAAGTGGCCTTGACAAATATTTCCTCCTGTACTAAAGCCTAAAAGAGTAACTGTCAATACTTTGAGTTTTACAACCGTTTGTGCAGTGTTATCGAAAAATATTGCAAAAAAAAACGACCGACAAGCCGCTTCTCTACACACCGCGAGAAAAACTCACGCCTAGACTTGTCATCTTTGAGGCCTGCGAGGTCTACGCGTAGAGTAGCAGATCTTGAGGGGGATTACATAAATTAATACATTTCAAAACCGATTAGGAATTCTGTTTTCTATAAATTCAAAAATGTATTTGTCTTCATCATGTATATGTATAAGATATTGTTACGAGCTTGGGGTTCGAGATAATTAAAAACTGCCGAGTGAATTACCAAAATTGACACTTTAATTACACAACACTTATTACAACTTAAAATCACACTAATAATAAAACACAGTTGTACCACTGATCACTTTAGTTCGCCAGTATTTCGCTTCGAAGTATTCTCTTGTATCGCCAATTCAATACTGACTCGGTCGTGGTCTATACCGGCCTTATATAGGGCCTCAGATAGTTTCCAGAACCTTCTACTGTAGCGACATTTAGAATGTTCGAGTACATATCGGTCCCGAAATTTTTGGAAGGATATTTACTCTCCTAGTTCTGCTACTCGACACTAGAGGGCGCTAGTGTAACTATTGTTGCCATGTACAAGACATTAATAGTGGCGCGCAACAATATCAAGATACTTTACAATTAACATGCCGAAATTATGGCCTGAGATATGTTTCTATTGCTTTTTCTATGATTTGAGCCAACACCACAACCAGTCTCCAAAACAAAAAAATATATAGGCAATATCTAAACAAGAAATTAAGAAAAGGCTGAAAAGGTTAGATACATCAAAAAGTGCTGGTCCAGACGGTATTCCGCCTATATTTATATATAGGTGTGCAAATTTTTTGGCTGCTCCGTTAACTATTATATTCAATACCTCATTGAGCTCTGGCATTTTCCCCGAAAAGTGGAAAGAAGCGTGGATTGTACCATTTTTAAAAGTGAAAATCCTACGAGTGTTACTAATTATAGACCTATATCCATATCATCTACAATATCAAAGGTCTTTGAGATCTTAGTCTATGAATCATTTTTCAAGAATCTAGGACGACGTATAAACTGGCAGCAACATGGTTATTTGTCTGGTAGATCAACTGTCACAAATCTGTTCTGATATGTCACCGATTTAATTGAGAACGTTGATAATAAACTACAAGTGGATATATATACACAGACTTCTCCATGGCCTTTGACAAAGTAAATCTTCTACTTGTCAATAAACTGAGAGCTTTTGGTATTAATGGGACATTATTAAACTGGTGCGCATCATACCTTCAAAATAGATCTTCGACCGTGGTGATTGATGGGTACTCCCCGCAGCCATATATTGCCTACTCCGGTGTACTGCAAGGCTCGAACTTAGGTCCAGTATTTTTAACATCTTTATAAACGACATTGTTTTTTTTTTTATGGGATATTCAACACTAAGGTCTACCTATTTGCTGATGATCTCAAAATAGTTAAAACTATTAGAAGCAACTCTGACGTCGAATTACTACAAGATGATCTCAACAGCCTTATTCAATGGTGTAATAACAACCAAATGTTTCTCAATGCCAAAAAATGTCAACTTATTAGGTTTACCAGAAAACATAATTATATACAGAGTCAATACTATATTGATACTGAGAAACTAATTTCAGTTCGAGCGATACGTGATTTAGGCGTTATACTAGATAGCGAATTTAAATTTACCAACCATATTGAAAACATAATCACCTCAGCTATTAAGTCACTGGGTTCTGTATTGAGGAATTCCAAAGAGTTCAAGCAGCCCTCTACTACAATCAAACTTTACAGTAGTCTGGTTAGAAGTAAACTAGAATACTGCAGTCAAATTTGGAATCCGCACTACTAAATCCATAGCATTAGATTCGAAAGAATACAAAAGCAACTGCTGCGTCATCTTGCGTACCGTTCGAATAGCTATCAAAGTAATGATTCCTACGAAAGACAGTTGGCACAATTTAACATCACATCACTACAATCGCGTAGAAGTATCTCAGACATGATGTTCCTATACAAAACGCTCAATAATAGTATTGATTGTCCAGCAATAGTTCAATTATTTAACTTTAAGGTGCCATCAAGAATGCCTAGAAATCCGCACGCCTTTTTAAACGTATCCCTTTATAGGTCTAACTTGGGAAAGTATTCCCTTCTAGCCAGACTGGCTCGCACTTATAACGAACTGTCCTCGAAGATTTCTGGCCTCGATATTAATTGCGATAGTTTATCCACCTTCAAATCAAAATTAATCAATTTCTATGAATTAATGAATTAACTAATTATTAATTATAACATTGGAATTGTTTTTGATTTTTATAGTTTGATTAATATAATATAATATAACAATGAAGATATTTATAATATTGTCAAATAATTCTATTTCTTTTTAATGATTTGTATTTATTCAATGATGTAATTCAGTTTTTATTCCTTACAAAATAATCAATGCATGTTGTAATTACCCATAAAAAGAAATACAATTATAATGTGTTGAATTTGTTAAGAAAATGATATTTGTATTATTGTTGTAATTTCTGTTGATAATCCTAATAAATAAATAAATAAATAAAGAGGTGCTTAAAATTGAAAGAAGAACATTTTGGAAAGCATTTAAATTCTAAATACTTTTATTTATGACTTAAGTACAAAGAAACCATCAATTTTTAATCGGATTTTTTTTGATAGTATAAGAGGCAACAACGGATTGACTAAACTGTCATTAGGATGGCTTTTTCAGTAGTTGTTCATCGAGTCAGTAATTCATTCTTGGGGCGATGTATACGCTTTCACAACAAAATTCCAGAAAATATACTAAATTTGACCTGCTCAAAGTTCAAAAACTTTATTAAACTAAGTTTGTATAAAAAGGTTTATTATAGTATTAAAGAATTTATAGATGATAATAACCCCTGGAAATGAGGTGATCGCTACCAAGCTATTTCTATTTTGTTGTGTTATTAATTTGTGTAACATACATGATTGTAAGCTGTTATTTAAAAAAAAAGTCCCGCTGGGTTTCTTGCTGGTTCTTCTCAGGACAGAGGTTTTTTTTCGAACCAGTGGCAATTATACAAAAGAGTGACTTTCAATAAATATTATTTATAATCTATATTGAATAAAAAAGTTTCTGTTTCTGTTTAGTCTGTTCGCTAAGATAGTGTCAGTACACCCGGAGGCACACTTATTATTTTGCTATTATTTTATTATTTTTTACTGTGTTTGTTAAATCAATGTTTTTCTATTCTAAGAATCCTTATGGTTATTGTAATAAAATACAAATATAAACAATAAAAACAAGTTAAATAGCAAAGATTTTTCACTACGTCGCTTCGTTTTAAAATGTCAAATTCTCCTTCGGGTGTACGCCGCACGCGGCGGCCTTTGAAGTCGTAGCTGCGCTTTTAACAAAATGTGGCATGCAACACAAAAGCGACCGTATCTAAGCAAACAGACTATATCAATAGAATGACGTTGGTGCGTTTAATAGGTACAGCTATTGAAACACGTGTTATGGTTTAGTAAACTAAACTATAGTTAGGATGGCTGATTCAAGGATAATATGATACTATGCACAGTAGAAAAAATGGCATTATTCTTTTTATTAGATATAGCCGTTTAAAGGCGTGTTAATTTTTTTACCAATTTTTTTTTAATTATAGGTTTATCTATAATTAATATTATAAAAGTGTAATAATTATTCTGATACAGGCTATAAAATTAAAATAAAATCAACATAAACATTCACAAAAAGTAAGAATCAAGAATAGATGTGTTGTCACTCCTGAAGACTAAGATGACAATGACATGCCAGTTCCCAATAAAACTACTCTACTCTACTAGTTCTACGGTTCTCTACACTCACCATACGAAACACAGCAGCATGAAGCTGCTATTTTCGCTGGTATTTTTTGAGAGCGTGGTCCTTCCATGGCACCGACCGAAATTTGCGATAACCATGATAAAAGTACAGTATGGCTCTGCCATGTACTTAACACAAATTCTTATGGCATTTTCTATAGTCGCCTCCCAAGACACTCACAAAACGAAATGGGGGAAGGATACCAATTATGCACCCACCAATTGTTTAAATCCTCGTATGAAGTATTTGCAGTATGAATTACTTTTGTTTACCCTAAAACTCGCAATAATGAGAGGAGACCTGTGCCCAGCAGTGGGACGAATATAAGCTGCTCCACTTATTTTTTATGAATAATGGTAAATAATAAGGTCAAGTAGCATCATTTCTATGGATATATTCATCGCAATCAATACGTAATTGTACCAGCGAATCATCACTTGACATTTCCTTTACATTAATTATTTATTGAAGTCTTTCTGTCGATGAAATTGTGTCGCGTTGAATTTGTTTTTTTTTTCTTTAACTTTATATGTTTTTGTATTTCTCTTTAAATAAATTTTACATTTTACATTGTCTCTATTTTTACGAAATAATAACAAGCAAGAAAACTTTCAATTTAATTGAAGCAGTGCATGCACAAATCGTGTAAAACAATAACTCCAATTTTATTATTTTCAAAATCATAATATTATGATTTCATGGACAGGTCATAATATAGTCATTATTGCATGCCTTAAGCGAAAGCGCAAGGTATGTTCTACTATCGCCTAAAAACTAAGATTCCAACGTTTTATCGAATGAAATCGTATCTAGCAATCATATTATACATATAAATGATATAAAAAGCACATTGTTAGAAAGATAAATGATTGTTGAACTTATTAATATATTTTTTAAATCGATTAATTGCTATTTTTAAATTAAAAAATAATAAATATTGGTAAATCCAATTGAGAATGCCCTTAAGCGCATTAAAAAATTACGTATAACATGATTATACGTAAATTTTTTAAAGTATTTTAAATACACACAAGTTTTCACTAACAACCTTCATCATCATCATCATCATTACAGCCTTTCATAAGTCCACTGCTGAACATAGGCCTCCCCCAAGGAATGCCGCAAAGCACGGTCCTGAACCACCTGCATCCATCGACTTCCTGCATGCCTTACCAGGTCGTCACTCCATCTCGTGGGGGGTCGCCCTACACTTTGCCTACCGGTACGAGGCTGCCACTCGAGAACCTTTCTTCCCCATCGGTTGTCGGTTCTTTGAGCTATATGGCCGGCCCACTGCCACTTCAGCTTACTAATCCTTACTAACTCCTTACTAACAACCTTATTTAATCTAAATTATTGGAATATTATACCTCCAATTTTCCAATAATTTTATGTCAAACTTCAATTTAAATAAAAGTTTGGAAAATCCAAAAGTGCACGACTCATATTGCTCATATGATCATCATATCATCATTCAGGTAACTTCATAAAGTCGAAGACGTATTTAAATATAAATATACTTAAATTTAGATACATCCTATTTATTTTTAGTACGTACTACTATTATTTATTGTGTATTTTTAAAATATTGTAATAAATTCTCTGATTATTATAATAACCAAGTATGTATGAAATTTGGTTTATACCAATACAATATCCACTTACGACGGCGGTAGACGCCGAAGTGAGTGAGGCAGTCAGACTGCCGCTGTCTATTTACAAAAAATAAACGAACACAAGGCTGCTAACACACCGAAAATTTCGATATTTCGTAGCCGAAAAAAATTAATTATAACTAAACAAAACAAAATTAAACTGCTATTTACATATCATGGCTTCCCACATGATAGATGAAGAGATTAAAAAATAGATTGAGTTAAACAATTAATATTTTCAAAAGTTATTGTGTTTACCACTCCATGCGGACTTGATAAATCACACCATAAGCCACTAAAACCAACTTTTTATGTAATAATAGCAATTAATCGATTTAAAAAAAAAATATTAATAAGTTCAACAATCATTTATCTTTCTGATAATGTGCTTTTTATATCATTTATATGTTCAATATGACTGTTAGATACGATTTTATGCGACAAAACGTTGGAATCTTGATTTTTAGGCGCTAGTAGAATATACCTACCCGCTTTGCGCTAGGCATGCAAAAGGGGTTTTAGTGGCTTATGGTGTGGATTTAGCAAGCCCACAAGGCTTGTAAACACGATATCTTTTGAAAATATCAATTGTTTAACTCAATCAATTTTTTAATCTCTTCATCTATCATGTGGGAAGCCACTGAATGTAAATGACGGTGTAATTTTGTTTTGTTTAGCTATAATTAATATTTTTCGGCTCCAAAATGGCGAAACTTTCGTTGATTTGGTAGCCTTGTATGTAAATTATTTCTGTAAATAGGCGGAAGCCGCACTCTGAGCTACAGCCACAGAGTACTTTACTCACTCACTCAGTTCGGCGTCAGTCGCCCACATAGTACTTTTTATATACTGACAGTCACCGTCGTGAGTGGATATTGTTTCGGTTGTTTGCAGCTGCTCAAAAAGATAGCTGTACAAATACACAATATTCAAATAACCAAATTTCTTAAACACTTCTTTATAATAATAATGAGAGATTTTTTTATTACAATATTTTAAAAGCACAGAATAAATAATAGTAATACGTACTAAACGTAAGTAGTATCAATTTTTTAGTCGTGGGTGACATGTTCATGGTTTTCGAGGGTGTTGAAACCGATAGGGTTGTCGAAAAGTAAATCCAAGATGGCGGCCGCAATAGGTATCAATTTTTTCATCATGGGTGTTATTTTCGTGGTTTTCGAGGGTGCTGAAGCCGATAGTGCTGTCGAAATGTAAATCCAAGGTGGCGGCTGCAATAGGTATAAATTTTTTCATCATGGGTGTCATTTTCATGGTTTTCGAGAGTATTGAAGCCGATAGTGCTGTCGAAATGTAAATCCAAGATGGCGGCTGAATTAGGTACCAATTTTTTCATCCTGGGTATCATTTTCATGGTTTTCGAGGGTGTTGAAGCCGATAGTGCTGTCGAAATGTAAATCCAAGATGGCGGCTGCAAAAGGTATCATTTTTTTCATCATGGGTGTCATTTTCATGGTTTTCGAGAGAGTTGAAACCGATAGCGTTGTCGAAATGTAAATCCAAGATGGCGGCTGCAATAGTTATCAATTTTTAGGGTTCCGTACCTCAAAAGGAAAAAACGGAACCCTTATAGGATCACTTTGTTGTCCGTCTGTCTATCTGTCTGTCTGTCAAGACCCTTTTTCTCAGGAACGCGTGGAGGTATCAAGCTGAAATTCATACCAAATACTCAAGTCTACAGTCCCTTGGAGTTGTGAAAAAATCAAACTTCTAAGCCACCGCAATCAAAAGATACAGCCGTTTATGCCGCAAATATTATGCCGCAAGGGAATCAAAACCTACAGGGTACTTCCCGTGAACTCAGAATCTTAAAATTTAGTAAAAGGCAACGTATTATAGCATAGATAAAGGAAAAATTGCGAAACGCATAAATTTTTAGTTATATCATATATTAAAAATATTTTTAATAATTATAACCTACGGATTTGTTCGGAACCCTCGGTGCGCGAGTCCGACTCGCACTTGGCCGGTTTTTTCATCATGGGTGTCATTCTCATGGTTTTCGCGGGTGTTGAAGCCGATAGTTCTGTCGGAATGTAAATCCAAGGTGGCGGCTGCAATGGGTATCAATTTTTTTATCATGGGTGTCATTTTCATGGGTTTCGAGGGTGTTGAAGCCGATAGTGCTGTCGAAATGTAAATCCAAGATGGCGGCTGAAGTAGGTACCAATTTTTTCATCATGGGTGTCATTTTCATGTTTTACGTAATTTTTTTTAATACGCTTAAGGCTTAAGGAATTTACCAATTTTTTTATTATTATATTGTCATCCGTCTTCAAAATTTCACATTCGTCCGGTTGTGGGTGAAAACAGAATTTAAAAAAATCCATTACATTAATACAAATTACATAAACCTTTAATCCAGAGGGGTAGGCAGAGACTACCGACTTCTATTTGGCACAATCCTGACACACCTCTCTCGCCTCCTTTACATGCATATACCTATGCTCATATGCTCAACGGTTAAGGGTACACCTAATCTGGCCCATTTTCAATATATCGCCAATTTGGTCGATAAACTTTTGTCTAGGGCGTCCCTTCCCTACTCTGCTGTTCTCTTATCTGCAACATAGATTTGCTTTGTACCTGTTTCCTCGTTTATTCTTCCTACCAGCACATTCTTTAAACCACCGAAGCATTCCTTTCTAAATCCTGTTCACAACATCATCTTGCGAACCACACTTTTCTCTAAACACACAATTTCTCACATTGTCATTAAGATTCTGCGCTCACATGCTCCTTAATAACCGCATTTCTACAGCATTTATTCTACTCTCGTGCTTCTTCTGTCACACCCAACTTTCACTAGCATACATTAAAGTAGGGCAACTAGCACGGCATTGTGAATTGCCATACGTGCCTTTTTTGACACATTCTGACTTTCCACAATAGAGTTTAGTGTTCTATTTACCCTATTCCCTACGTTTACTCGTCATTTCTATATCCTTATCATATCTACCATTCCTGCTGAATACTCATCCCAAATACTTGCTCAACCTACTCCCCTTCTATACTTATTTCACATATCGTTTTACTTTCTTCTCTTTCGAAAACAATCACTTTCGACTTACTTGCGTTCACTTTCCCATTAATACATGCATATACATACACGTCAAGCTTATAAAAGCGTGTTAACTAATACCGATTGTCACTTTTTATGATTTACAAATATACTTTCCAATAAAATTAAAGTTGGCTAAAAACCATGGTACCGTATCTTCTAAATTCTGGTGGTCAGAATCTGAAGCCCTTCAGAAGCTGTTTATACCGTGATGCTACGCCGGAGCTGTGGAGCAATATTGTTTTGATGCTAACATCGAAAGCTGTTTTTGCTGCGTTGCACTAAAATAAATAATCTCGAGGGAGTGGGATAATATTGTGTTCAGTGATCACATTATCACATCAACATCGAATACTCCTTGATGTCGCCGAAAGCCGCAACATGACATGGGTGAGTTGTCTAACCGCCGTCCGAACAAGGGAGCGGACCCCAGCTCTGACGGCTGACTCGTATCGTTCGATGTTCTGAGCGGTGAGAACCGCCCACGGACGCGGGTATACGGTGTGTACGCGGTGTGGAGGGATACGGCGTCGCGCCCGTCTGCGAACTCGCTGCGTCTCGTCCGTTGTTGACCTAACAGTGTTTGTGGCACTAGGTGAATGTGTAGTGTTTGAGTATGAATGGCCGGCGACATTTCGCAAGCCGTCGTGCCAAACTTTGTCAAACGCTTTTGCGACATCGAGGAAGATGGCACTGGTTTCTTTTTATAGGATAAGGATGACAAACGAGCACATAGTCCACCTGATGGTAAGTGGTTGCTGTGGCCCATTGACATCTACATATATCTTCGATTAAGAATCTTAATGCAGATGCGTTGTCACCCGTGAGGACTAAGATGAATGCCTCGTTTCCAGTAAAAACGGTCTCTGGTTCTCTACACTCAACAAACGAAACGGCAGCGTTAAGCTGCTATTTTACGCTGGTATTCTGTGAGAGCGTGGTCCTTCCCCGGTCGAGCCGACCCATTCGTGCTGCAACCATAATATAGCTGGAGCATGGCTCTACTACGTTTGATACGGTGGTTCTGCCACAACTTTGTGGGACTGGTCGGTGCACGAGTGTTCGGGTCTGAAGCCGAACTGCTCATCTGGAAGAAGTTTGTTGAAGAAGACGTATTTACGAAGGCGATTCAATAGCGCGAAAGTTAATATTAAAAGATGTCGAGGTAGACCGAGACTAACTTTCGAAGACCATGTGAGCAAATTGCTCGAAGAGGGGAGGGTCAAGAGTACTCGGATACCTAGACGTGCATGTATGAAGAAGATAATGAATCTGAAAGAAGCGAAAGAGGTATGTAAGGATCGTGACACTTGGCGATCTGTTCTCTCTGGCTACCCCGTCAGGGATTGTGCGTGACGATAAGTAATTCAATGTGAGTTGCTCGTAAACTTTCCCCAATGTGCTGAGGAGACTAATTGGTCTGTAACAAGAGGATAAGTTGCGCGGTTTACCAGCTTTTGGGATTCCTATTACGTCTGTCTCTTTCCATGCATCCGAGAAGAAGCAGCTGGAAAGAAGAGCGTTGAATATGCCTACTAGGAGCTATAGCGGCGCGGAGAGAGGTTTCAGTACCTTGTTGCTAATGCCATCGGGGCCGTGTGCTGATTTATTTTTAAGGCTTTTGATTACTTCTGTGACTTCGTCAACAGTCACAGGTTCTACGGGGTCGCCCGCAGGTGGCAGTGTAGACTTACGCTTGACCTCCGCTTCGACCTTTGCGAGGTGAGCGGGATCTGTAGGTTCGCTCGAGAGAGTACATTGGCTCTCTAAACTGTCAGCGAGGCATCCGGCCTTTTCAGAGTCGTCAAAGGCGAGATCGGGGTTTCCTGGCTTGATGAGAGGTGGCATAGGTGAGGATTGTTCTGCTTTCAGAGCTCGGGTCAACTACCAGAAGGAAGCTTGTGATGGCTCGATGTCCGTCAGTAGATTATCCCACTTATCCTCTTTGACTCGCTGTTTCGCCTCGTTTTGGAGGCTGCGCAGTCGGAATTTGTTATCTATAGTACGATAGTAATTGTATTGTCTTAGGGCCACTTTTTTGTTCTAATTAGTTGTCGAATATCGCTCGGAAGCTACATGTGTCGATTGCTCGACGCCCGAACCTTACGAAAGCATTCTTCAACTGCAGAGGTGAGGTGGGTCGATAGGGCGCTAATCGCCTCATTGGCCTCCTCAGGCGAGTTTTTCTTGTCTGGGATTTTGTCTAAGTGATGGAAGGTCGTAGACTCGAGTTTGACCTCGATGGTTTTGGTCTGAAAGACCTCACTTGCGGACTGGCCCAGCTGCAATAAGCCTGGTCTATGGTCTGAGTCGAGTTCTGATACTGTTTCAATTAATGATATCGACAAACGGACGTCTTTGAGTATCTCTACGTCAAGGACGTCCGGTTGGTGACTAGGAGCGAATGGGTAGCGGGTTGAAGTCTCAGGCGCGATAACATCGAGTTTTAGTAGCACCGTGACATCGGACAATTCATTACCATTGGGATTGCTTGTAAGCCAGTTCCAGGAGGAATGATTACTGTTGAGGTCTCCAGCTATTAAGATACTAGAGCCTAGGTTGAATAATTTTGTCTGATTCAACTATATGTTTGAGTGGCGGGAGGTAAGCCGATACGATGGTAAGTGGCGTATAGCCGAGCTATCATACATATAGAAACTTCTATGTTGGTTAACGGGGGGGCGTCTATTGGTACGCAGTGCAAGGACCTTTTGTAGTAGATCAAGGTGCCGCCTCTAGGGCTGGTCAATCTATCATTTCTAACTAGGGTGTAATTTACGATCTTAGGATCGCGATGGCTAGGTTTCAAAAACATCTCTTGCACTAACATTACGTCTACATCGTGGTGGTGCAAGATTAGTGCGATCTCGTCTTTTTGGTCTCTGAGGCCATTCGCGTTAAATACCGCGACAGTCAGAGAGCGTGGTTTAGTTCTACCGGGATCATGAGCTGCCATTCTGATATTTAGCAGAAGTGTTTAGGCGCACTGGATGGACCAGATTGCGTCAATGAGTTCTATGTACTCAATCGTAGCGTTGAGCTTGTCTTGAGGTGAGGTGGCTCCGCAGAGTTTGCGGGCCAAGGAAGATAACTTAGCAACATTGATGTTGCTGATGAAGCCACAGACTAGCCAGAAGTCGGCGGCAAAGGAGGATGAGCCTTGTGGGACGGGCTACGGTTTAGGGGCCTGGGGAGGTGGCACTGGCCGTGAGGGGACAATTGCCGATGGTTTCACGCAGGAGTTGGGTTTCGGCGTGGAGGGCGCGGGAGGGTTAGCATATTGCTCAACCGCCCCGGCCACTGGGGCGAGCTTGGTGGCGATTTGAGGCGAGGAAGTGAGCACCGTGAACGGTGTGGGTTTGGGGGCAGGCAGCTGAGAGCGAAACACACTGGCTTGACCCGTGCGTCCGGGACGGCTTCTACCTCCGTGCTGCTTCCTTCGCGGTGCTTTGGAACACCCGCAATAATTTGCTGGGTGTCCCTCTTTGCGGCAATTGACGCAGCTCGGGGATTCAACTGTCTCGGGCGTGTGGGGGCAGTCAGTGATGCCGTGGTCACCTAGGCACTTGACGCTCTTGGCACCGATGGCACTGGCCAACGATGCCCCTATTTCGGGGGGCTTTAACTGCAATCTCCGTTAGGTTGCAGATGCGACGAACGTTGCCTTCCGGAGACAGGTCCAGAATGACAAGGCACAGATCTAAGGAGCGCTTTTTATCGGTCTGGTAGTGCATCCTGTGCACCCCCCGGACCGGGAGATTTGGGGCTTTAAGGTCGTTTAAAATGTGCTCAGTCTCAAGCTCTTTAGGGAAACTGCGGACGACCACACGAAGGTTACGGTCCTGGCTCTGGGAGAGCGTATGTGTGAAAGCTTACTTACTGGGTGCGCAGGTGATTTTTTACACTGCGGAATTCCTCGGTCAAGTTAACAAACATGCGAATGCCCTGACCGGCGGTTTACACCTTTTGACATTATATTTTATTGAGTTCAACCAATTGGAAAGATTATTCCATTTGGTATTATCTTGAATTATGATGGGTGGCGGCGGCTTTTCCCTACGTTTAGCAGGGGACCAGAAGGGTTCAGAGGGGAGGTGGAGCGCGCGCCGCGAGGGCAGGTTTTTTTATCGGAGTGGCAGTGGGGGATGAGGAGGCTGAGTTAGGTTCGGCTGCCTTTTTTGGGGCTGCGCATTTACGCTTTTTGCCCTGGACGAGAGTGAAGCCTTCGTCTTCGGGCTTGAGCGAAACGCGCGTTTCAGTCTTCATGTTGGAGCTTTATTCGACATCCGAGAAAATCTGGGACGTGTCGTCTTAAATAGTGTCGATGGATACGGGTGTCGTAGGTCCGGTGCTTGGCGACATCGGGTTGTCAATCCGCACAAGCGTCAGCAAGGTGCCAGACATGCTGGGTAGAGAGGTTGCCGGCTTGCCGGCTAAAGGCACGGGTTCGGACGCGGATGCGGGCTCGGGCGCGGGACCGCGTTTGGCTGTGCGAGAAACACAGCCTAAATACCGTGGCAGATGCGACTTAGAAAGTCGGTGAGTTCATCGATCGTTATCGACGCCATCTTGTTAACTATGCTAACATAAGCACAGATGTGTACCAAGCTCCCCCACCTTTCGTCGGGGGAGGTGTGCGCCTAAAACGAACAACTATGTTGTCTAATGCAACAAGCAACACAAAAATTTAAAACGATGGCCGCTTCTGAGGCAGCGGGTGTATTTAACTCTACTTACGGTTCCCGATACCAGTACGAGGAAGCCATGAAGGAGAGTTATGCACAAACACACTTTGCACTACAGCAAGCGTCCAATTCACTTCACAACAACACTATGAGACCGCTGTCTCCCGAGACAGCGTGCTTAGCACACCGTAGGTGAGAACACCAAGACAGTAAGTAACCAAACACAGAGCACCGAGCGAGGCAGTGTATAACAGGAGTTGATTTTAACATCAATTTCGCGCAGGAGCAATGAGAGTGGAGTGACGGGAGCGAGCTCAACCGACACGTACGGAGTCTACAAAGCCCAAGCGCAGAATCTACTGAGACTGAACCACTCAATAACAGATGGTGCGTAAATTTGTAGTATTCGCTGATGATATATTGATAGATGTTGCGTGTAGCTTGTCCCGCGTTGCCGCCACGACTCAGCAGAGCGGGGCAATATTTCATGCCGGCACATCGCTTGCAACTTTACAAGGCGCAGGTTCAGCCTCACATGGAATACTGTTCCCATCTCTGGGCAGGGGCTCCCCAGTGCCAGCTCCTTCCACTTGACCGCATCCAGCGCAGATCGGTTCGAATCATCGACGACCAAGTTCTTACCGTTCGGCTTGACTCACTGGCATTGAGTAGAGATGTTGCATCTCTTTGCGTATTTTATCGCATCTATCACGGGGAGTGCTCTGAGTAATTGTTCAGACTAATTCCAGCCGATCAATGTCACCATCGCACTTCGCGATAAAACTCGCGATACCATCCATACCATCTGGATGATTGGCGGTCCACCACTGTGCGATTTAGAAGAAGTTTTCTTCCTCACACAACTTCGTTGTGGAATCGATTACCACCAGCGATTTTTTAGGACCTTACTTAAGGACCTTCAAGAAAAGAGCCTACTCCTTTTTAAAAGGCCGGCAACGCATCTGCAATTCCTATGGTGTTGCAGTTGTTCACAGGCGGCGGTAGTCACTTACCATCAGGCAATATACTCTTTTGCCCCTCTCCTATAAAAAAGACAGAATGATTCTAGAAGAAGATTCTAGAATATAATTTTCCTGTCCGTGTGTATGTTACTCAACTGCTCGGAATAGCTGGACCGATTTTGATCTAATTTTGAAAATGGTTTAAATTCACAATTGAGCCCGGTAGGTGGCGTTGTTGTCAAGGTTCAGAAATCAACCGTGCGAAACTGGGGTGGATTGCTAGTTGGTAATATAATTAATATGATTGCTCATATGAAGTTTTGAGCCTCGTATAACTCTTAGATCTTTAATAGGTCCACTTTGCATAATTCAGTGTTGTTAATGGTATAAATATATTTTATAAAATTGCGCTTCTTTGTAACTTTTATTGGTCTATGCTTATTAACACTAAGCTGTAGTTTGTTTTTAGTACAGTACAACGATAAGCGATTAAGATTATTTTGTGACTTAAAGCTTTAAGTCACAAACTTAGCCCTAAAAACAGCTGTCTTCAGTGCTAAGTATTGGCAGGTACCTATACTTTTAAATCGTCAGCATAAAGTAAGAAATGCCTATGACGAAAGCAATTATTGATGTACAATAAACAGTAAAGAACCGCGAGTAGAGAATTGTGGTACATCGGACGTGACGGTAATTAAGTTAGATGAATGGCCGTTAACGACAACACTCTGAATTCTACCTGTTATGTAAGTGATTATCTTGAATAATATACAGTGATTTACTTTATCACAGGCCTTACGGAAGTCAGTATACATTTATTATATTATCAACCTGTATTCCCTTATCCATAGGTTCAAATACCTAAGTATTTAGTATAAACAAGAAGATTACTTACTGTGGATCGTTTTTTAACAAATCCGTGTAGTTCGGGTTTATTATAATATTGCGAAGGGCAGGACAAATAACGTTACGTACTAATCTCTCAAATTCTTTTGACAATACGGACAGTAATAACATTCGACGACGTTCTTGGAGGCCTCTTTATGAATAAGCGTAATCCAGCATCTTAAATGAACTTAGTATAAAGAATCATCAAAGGAACACAGCTTGTATACGCTGTATATATACTTAAGGCGCGGTACCTAGTCAAACTAGGCTTCACAAAACAGTTTTTTAACAAAATATATACATTTTAGAGCGGAAAAAAAAATATATGTTAATCTTGATCACATTTATGAGTGGACCATTGTTTTCAAAACACGTTTTCGGTAAATTTTATCGATAGAAAAAAATCATAAAATACCCATTGAAATTGAATTTCCAGCAATTTTAACTGTATTATTTATAAGCAAATCTTAATAAAATTAATAATAGTGATGTAATATATAATAATAAGGGGAACTGTTGTTTTTATATATCGATTGAAATGAAATATTTGTAAGTATTAATATATTTAATGAAAAATAACTCGAACGAATCGATGTTTCGCATCGCGTCATCGTGGCGTCTTTTCGCTTCTCTTTCATTTCTACGCGGAGCGACAGTGATCGTTGAGGCACGCTGCTAGACGGACCTGTACCAATTTGTTTCGCTCGCCGTTCATAAATCATTTATGTATTTGTTTGTTCTTAAGGACGAATTTGCAAATTCAATAGAAATAGAATCGAACTATTACATTGACACGGGTCACACACACAAGTGTACGCACGGTTAGCTGCGGGAATCGTAATCAAGTAAAACATTTTGATACTTTGAAAGATTTTTTTTTTACAACTACAAAAATATACTTAGATACGAAATTCGAATATCTACCTGTGTGACCTGAAAGCGTACTTCGGTGACTGCTGCTGAAACTCTGAACTCCTGGACTAGTAGAATAAGGTGTGTCGAGTTTAGGCTCGTTTTGTTAGTTATGATGAGACCTTACCTCCGGACTTGATGAAGTAACCTGAAGGTGTACATCGGTGACTGCTACTGGAACTCCTCGACGATTAGAACTAGATGTGCCGGATTTGGGCTCGATTTGCTAGTTATGATGAGATCTTACCTCCGGACTTGATGGAGAGACCTGATGGTGTACTTCGGTGACTTGCTACTGGAACTCCTTGACGAGTAGAAATAGGTGTGCCGAGTTTGGGCTTGATTTGTTAGTTATGATGAGACCTTACCTCTGGACTTGATAGAGAGACCTGATGGTGTACTTCAGTGCCTGCTACTCTGTAACTCCTCGACGAGTAGAACTAGATGTGCCGGGTTTGGGCTCGATTTGCTAGTTATGATGAGACCTTACCTCCGGACTTAATGGAGAGACCAGATGGTGTACTTCAGTGACTGCTACTGGGACTCCTGAACGAGTAGAACTAAGTGTGCCGAGTTTGTGCTCATTTTGTTAGTTATGATGAGACTTTACCTCCGGACTTGATGGAGAGACCTGATGGTGTACTTCGGTGACTGCTACTGGATCTCCAGGATGAGTAGAACTAAGTATGCCGAACTTGGACTCCTTTTGTTAGTTATGATAAGACCTTACCTCTGAACTTGATGCAGAGACCTGAATGTGTACTTTGGTGAAGGCGGCAGCAGCTATGCGTAAGCGTGATGCAGCGATACCTGAAGGAACATTGAGCAAAGATGGCATACCTCTAATAGACATAAATGCTGACGGCTGTTGGTCATCGCGATCCTACGGAAATAATTATAAGGCATTGTCATTGAATCAGACCGTTCAAAAAGTTGAATGCCGAAACCATGTGTTGCGCAATATTTGCAATAAGTTGAGAGCTGTAACCAAAGACACAAAATATGCCTTGGTGCACAGAAAAATGCTGACTGAATTATATTTCTTTCCACAATTTATATAATTAGATTTCCCTCCGTATGCGTAAATACATCAAAATAATAAAATAAAATTAAAATAATTAGCATGTTTAATTTTTATGTATTCTTCAAACAACCCACAAATCCAAAAAATTTTAAACAAAAAGGTTATTCACTCAGGAAAAAAATTATGAAACGACTGTTTTTTTTTTCGATTTTAGGGCTAGCGCTATTGTAAAACTTGCTCATAATAGTTTACTTTACTCTTGATTCTGAAGAAAAATGTCTATAGGAATAAAAATTATTGTTGTTATAAATTCACAATTTTGACAATTTGCCGTTTCGAGAATAGGCCATTTCTATGATTGACCATTTTGGTCCGAAGCCATTTTATTTAAGCATTAATTTATTATTCATTTAATGAATCTGTTACAAAAGTTCTCGATAACCTTTTCTAGAAAATAACAATTATTGATTATTTTAAAATTAAGAAAATATAACTTGTACATATTTTAAAAATAACAACACGTAAATATGTAGGTACATAATATTTTTAGAATAACTAAACAAAAATATGTACATATTTTAGATACGAAAATAAACGTAGAACCATTTTAAAAATACGAATAAAAAATATATATCTGATGGGATTCGAACCACTTGACATCGCGGAAACGCGGTGCGAAGGCGGACGGCGGCGCGCTGTACCAATTGTACATTTTACGTCGAGCGTCGGCGAGATTCACGCGGTGCACCCCGCAGTGGGCGGGACTACTCGTCCCTTACTCGTCTGCTTCACCCCCTCAAATTCACAAAAGTCGTCTATACACCTCGCCTTAAGGAAGAAACGTGGAACTGGAATTCCATCCGGGCCAGGTCCCTTGCAAACACCATAATTTCTGAGCTCTCTTTTTACCAAATCCACAGCGACATTTATTGTAGAAATAAGTATATCACTTGAATTGTTTGAGTCTGATAAAGAATCAAACAATCTGAAAAGAGTATTTGTAATAAGCGAATATCTGAGTGTTTGTTTAATTCAACCAAAAATCCGCTCTATATTCCTATAAAATGTACTGTAAATAACTAAATACACTAATATTTTTTTTTAATAAGAATTAAGTTTTAAAAAGACTATGTCTCATTGCTACGAAGCCTAGTCTAATCATGTGGCCTAGCCCTCTATGCCTCTAGGTGTCACTTACACTCCAATTGTTAATAAAAATGTTTTGTTCTACAGTTGAGACAGTTCATAAAGGCGTGATCAAGGAAGTTCGCAACTCCACTATTGCGCCAGGCACGTTGGTGCGTGTGAAGCGAGGAAAAGAAGTACCGGCCGACATAGTGCTGTTGTGCTCGTCGGGCGAGGGCGCCAAATGCTTTGTAACTACAGCAAACCTAGACGGCGAGACCAATTTGAAGACTCTCAGGGTGCCACCGCCTTTGGTCGGTTATTCACCAGGTAACAAGCCATAAAAACAACAAATATTTCACCTCAAACCAAGCAGTTCACTACTATAATCGCCCTACGGCTTAAAGTGGCAGAGCTCTGCGCTGCGCTGCCACACTCAATTTATAAAATCAATCGGCATCTAGGTATCGATTTCAGGATATTAGCGTATTTAGCCTACAACGATTCTTAACCACTATAACATAGTATGTATTGATATAACCCTTAAATGACGTATTAATGGCCATAGACCTCCACTCATTTCTAATTTCTACCAATAAGAAAAAGTTTTGGAGCTATTAGACCGCCGCGCTAATCGTTTGCGTGTTGGCGGACTTCACATGTTCTCGAATCAATAAATTTCTTAGACATTTAGGTTATCCTATATATACCTCACGATATTTTCCTACACCGATGAGCACCGTGGTTAATCTGCACTTAAAATTGCAATTAACGATTTCATTGGTGCCGACCGGGATCAAACATATTTATAGCGGGCGCTTAGTCTTTGAGCTACCACGGCTCGCTATGACTTGCTTGCTTTGCTAAAAATGCGAGTGAGTAGTAGCTTTGTGTGTGACTTCAAGAATATCTTTTTTTTTTTTGACCGGCAACTTACTCTACACAATTCGACTATATCTGAATGTAATGTTATGAAGTATAACTATAACTCCGATATTAGTCAATTGTCTTTTTTGAACGTATGTCTACACTTTTTACAGTTGTCTCTTCTATTTAGAAGAGTGAAGAAGTTGAGATTTCTCAACGAGAACTACTTTGATTTGGTTTGACCAGATCCGATAATTCAAAATCGATCGATTTTTTTTAAATTATTTATTTTATAGATATTCTACCCCAAGGCATGCGAATAGAAGTACCGCACCCGGTGGCTGATTTGTATACTTTTTATGGACGTTTGGAGATACCAGGTCAGAATAGCCTGGCTCTTAGCACTGATAATATCATGCTCAGAGGTTCCAGAGTAAAAAATACTGAATGGGCAATAGGATGCGCCGTGTATACAGGTAAAGACTATTTCGCTGTCACATATTTTTTATTATGTTGTATAATAAATATCCCAAGGTAAAATTAGACCAATTGTATGGAAATAACAAGTGTATATGTGTACTCGTATAACTATTTTGTATTATTTTATTTTATCGAGCAGGGAAGGCAAAGGGATCTTAACTCATACATCCATTAACGCGATTGGTTAAAACCACAGATCATAAAAATTATGGATCTATAAAAAAAATCATGTCTGTATGTTGACTTTGTTTTACCTGCCATAACGGCAACATAAACCTACACGTGCTTTTCTTTTTTGTGCACATATTGTACAGTACCTTTCGAATGAAAGGTCGTGGTTTCGAATTTGCCATTCGACTACTGTTGTGAACCACTTCTAGCACAAGCATTTTAAGCTTACCAGAAGTGGTTAAAAAGAATATTAAGAATGTTTAATAGCATTACTAGTATTTACAAAAATGATATGTTTCATTCCTCTCTTTTATTATAAATACTAATAAAAAGGTACATAGATTTGCGATGTTCACGTATTTAAATAATTAAGCGCTGATTAACGTCAGAAATTTCTTTTCTTCTTCATAGCCTCCAAATAGTAAAACGGTCCTAAATCATAAATACCCTGTCGCTTCAATTAATGGAACAGCTTTGTCGCAAAAACCTCGCTTAGCAAGAAGATTGACCATCTCATTATTAAATATATTTGATGCTAATTGCAGGGTGACCATCTGCCCCGAGGAGGTGTCAGATTTATCTTCCACAAGTCTCTCGTTAACAACGCAGTAAAGATTGTGAGTGTGTCGACGAGGGTTGCGTACCTTATGCTCAGAATCACAAAACGGTATTCGTTGAAGGTCATACAGATTTACACACCAACCTCGGCACATCCCGATGAGGAGGTGGAGGAAATGTATGAGGATATCTCTAAAGCCATGCGTGTGCTGTTTTCGAGAGTCATTACGAATCGTAATGCACGCAGACTCGACGACTTCCAGCCTCCCCAACATGCCGGTTTCCGAAAAGACTTTAGCACCATAGACCACATACATACCCTTCGGCAAATTGTACAGAAGACCGAGTAGTACAATTTGCCACTTTGTCTTGCGTATGTGGAGAAAACATTTGATTCCGTCGAAATTTGGGCGGTGTTGCAGTTCCTTCAGCGGTGCCAAATTGACTGTCCGTATATCGAAGTGCTGAAGTGTTTGTACAGTACGACTAAGATGGCATCCGAGTACAGACCCAGAGTAAGAAACCTATCCAACTGCGGAGAGGTGTAAGACAGGATGACGTTATATCCCAGAAACCCTTCACCGCTGCATTGGCGACGTTTTCAAGCTAGTGAACTGGCGTGTACATCACTCACCTTTCCTTTGCCGACGATATAGTCTTCATGCCAGAATCGCTGGAGGACCTAAGCACTATGCTCAATGACCTCAATAGTGCCCCCTAACGGATAGGTCTTAAGATGGACATGGACAAAACAAAAATCATGTATAACGTCCATGTCACACCTATGCCGGTAGTTGTTGGGAGCACTAAGCTTGAAGTTGTTGACGAGTATGTTTACCTGGGACAAATAGTCCGACTAGGTAAGTCCAACTTCGAGCAATCAATCAGATCAATCGACGGATTTAACTCGGCTGGGTAGCGTTCGGTAAATTACTACACATTTTCTCGTCAGGTATACCTCAAAACTTTAACATGAGACTACAACCAGTGCGTATTGCCAGTGATGACTTATGGAACTGAGACGTGGTCCTTCACTACTGGCCGTATGAGGAAGCTCAAGGTCGCTCAGCGAGCTATGAAGAGGGCTATGCTCGGGGTTTCTCTGCGAGATAAACTTAGAAATGAGGATATAGGTAGAACCAGAGTAACTGCCATAGCCCAATGGATTAGTAAGCTGAAGTGGCAGTGGGCCGGCCGCATAGCTCGAAGAACCGACAACCGATGGGGAAAAAAGTTTTCTAGTGGCAACCTCGTACCGGTAGGCTGTTCCCCACTAGATGGAGTATACCTGATAAGACATGCAGGAAGTCGATGAATGCAGGTGGCGCAGGACCGTGCTTTGTGGCATTCCTTGGGGAGGCGTATATTCAGCAGAGGACTTGTGAAGGGCTGTAATGATGATGATGTTGATGAACAACAAGTGCGGCATAAATTATAGTATAAGAGTTTAATTTTATAGCAAATAAATGTTACAATCCTTAGTTTTAGAATAAAATAGAATAGAATAGAATAGAATAGCACCATCTACTTCATTCTATAGGTAAAGTCATTTTATGTAGGTGTGTCATTTTATGTCGCTGTCAAAGTGTGGTACGTAAAAAGGCGACCGCTCAGACCCGTCCAACTATAGGCCTATCGCGATCACTTCCTTGTTCTCCAAAATAATGCAATTCCATTATTAACTGCCAGCTCATCCGGTACCTTGAGGATCACCAACTGATTAGTACCGCCAATACGGTTTTCATCGGGGTCGATCAGCTGGTGATCTTCTGGTCTACCTGACCCATAGATGGGCGGAGGCAGTAGAGTCCAAGGGGGAGGCGTTGGCCGTTAGTCTGGACATTGCGAAGGCCTTCGATCGGGTTTGGCACAAAGCGCTTCTTTCGAAGCTCCCTTCCTATGGGCTTCCCGAGAAATTGTGCAATTGGATCACCAGCTTCCTTGCAGATCGGAGCATCAAGGTCGTTGTAGACGGTGCATATTCTGACTACAAGCCTACTAACGCTGGTGTTCCACAAGGCTGTGTGCTATCACCAACGCTGTTTCTTCTGCATATCAATGATATGTTGCTAACTGGTAACATTCATTGCTATGCGGATGACAGCACCGGTGATGCTCTATACACCGGCCGTGCTAATATTTCTCGGGAAAACGTCTCCGAGTACCCGAACAAACTTGTGTCTGAAGTCGAGTCTTTGCTGGACAAAGTCTCGGACTGGGGCCGACTAAATCTAATCCAGTTTAATCCTCAGAAGACACAAGTTTGCGCGTTTACCGCTAAAAAGAACCCCTTTGTTGTATCTCTTCAGTTTCAAGGCACTCCCCTGGTTGCCTCAGCCAGTATCGGAATCCTCGGCGTCGACATATCGAGTGACGTGCAGTTTCGTGGTCACTTGGAAGAGAAGGCCAAATTGACCTCTAAACAGCTTGGCGTGCTCAGCAGAGCGGGACAGTATTTCATGCCGGCACACCGCCTGCAACTTTACAAGGCGCAGGTTCGGCCTCACATGGAATACTGTTCCCATCTCTGGGCAGGGGCTCCCCAGTGCCAGCTCCTTCCACTTGACCGCATCCAGCGCAGAGCGGCTCGAATCGTCGACGACCGAGCCTTTTCCGATCGGCTCGATTCATTGGCACTGCGAAGAGATGTTGCATCCCTTTGCATTTTCTTTCGCATCTACCATGGGGAGTGCTCTGAGGAATTGTTCGGATTAATCCCAGCCGCCAAATTTCACGAACGCACATCGCGGCAGAAATCTCGATACCATCCACACCATCTGGATGATTGGCGGTCCACCACTGTGCGATTTAGAAGATGTTTTCTTCCTCGCACGACTTCCTTGTGGAATCGATTACCATCAGCGATTTTTCTGGACCGATACGACTTAGGGACCTTCAAGAAAAGAGCGTACTCCTTTTTAAAAGGCCGGCAACGCATCTGCAATTCCCTCCCTGGTGTTGCAGTTGTTCATGGGCGGCGGTAGTCACTTACCATCAGGTGAGCCGCATGCTGGTTTGCCCCCTCTCCTATAAAAAAAAACGTAAAAAGACTCTAGATGGCCTGAAGTTATTAGATCGTGGATTGGTATAAATGGATTGGTATATTAAGATAATTGTTAATTTTATTTATTTAATAAACTTGTTAAATAAAAATAAGACAAAAAAAAGAGAGTAGTCCAATGGCGGATTCGAACATACAACCTTTTGAGTACGCTGTATTCTATCTCATTCTCTCACAGACTAAACCCTATAGCTGTACATGTTTGTCTCTTTTTATTGTCGCTTTTTCCTTTCATTGAGATTTCAAATCACAACGATTGTAAAGAAGTTTTTCTTCAAAAACTATAACTAAAAATTTTAATTACTACTCCCCGTGGTATAGTGTCAAGAACACTGGCTGTTTCCTGTTGTCCGTCCGCTGTCCTATTTCCGAGAAAACTGTACTTATTAACCTTGATATCATTTTAGGTGAAGAAACAAAACTTGCACTTAACTCAAAGTATTCAGGGAACAAATTCTCCTCATGTGAATATGCAGTCAACAGCTTTCTAGTGATTTTCATATTCTTGCTGGTGTTAGAAATGTCGATATCGATGTTGCTCAAGATACTTATAGAGGGCAAGAACCCCGGGCTGGACGTATACTTGGGACCTGGGACGAGGTACTCGGCTGCCCTTACTAGTATTCTGCAAGACTTGTTCTCCTTCTTGCTGCTGTACTACTACATTGTACCGATGTCGCTGTACGTGACCATAGAGTTATACAAGTTTATAGGTATGTAATGTAATAATTAAAACAAGAAGCGTAACATTAATCTTTATAATTTATGTAAAGTACTGGATTTCGGTTGATAAGTACGATCCGGTGAAATGGCTACGTCATGGTTAGGTGGTAACTTGACTGTTATATCTTGAGATGCTTTACGCGCAGAATAAAAATTAAATTAAAATTATTGACTTCTAATACTAAAAGTTGTTTTCATCACCCAGGCTGTCATTTTAAGAGTATATTTTTATATGTAATGGAAAAACCATAAAATATTACTAAGAACATAACTTTTACACCCGCTTAGAAAGGAATGAAGGTCTTTGAAAACTCATACACTTGTGAACCGTAAAATAATGTTCATACTCTGTAAAAAGCAGAAAAGTAATCCTAAGATATCGATCAATAATAAAAAAAAACTAGATAGATAATCTCATGCAAAAGTTCATTAAAAACTGTCGCCAATTGTTTTGACGTAATTCTAGTTGAAATAATTACACATTAATGTAAAGTGAACCTTAAATGCATTGCCTCCGTTTTTAAGAGGTCAAATAAAACAGGAATTATTCAAAAACATTGTTACTTTTCTTTTACTAAAATAGGCTATTATAGAAGATAAAACACCTATGTTTTGAGATACATTTTGCATAACTTCCAGCAAGAAAATATTTTTTTAAATAGAGCTTTTTTAAAAAGTGGAGCAACTATCCGGTTTTTACCCTAAAAGCGCACCCAAATGTTCGAGTGGGTGTTCATTCGGTAAGGATGTTTTTGTCAGTGTATGTATATTTAGTTTTTTATTAGTGATCGATGTCCTAAGACTAATAAAACGTAATCTTATTTACTTATTCAGAAGATACTATTGCAAGATTCCCTTATATAATACTCGTATGTTATAATACTAGGTATGTGATTATAATATTTTCGTCAGGTGCATTATTTATTGGTTGGGACGAGGAGCTCCGCTGCGAGGAAACGGGAAGACCAGCAATAGCCAACACGTCCGATCTCAACGAGGAGTTAGGGCAAGTGGAGGTGCTGTTCTCGGACAAAACTGGCACGCTCACTAAAAACTTGATGGTGTTTAAAGCCTGCTCTATAAATGGACACGTTTATGAGGAGAAAGACTCGCGACTTTACGAAACCGGAAGATTTGACAAGCCGGTGGATACATTTGAAGTCAGTTTTATTTTTAATTAAATTTTTTTTTAAATATATAATTATTTTGTTAAACTACATTACCTAGCTCTCGTAAATTTAAAGCCTGCCTACAAAAAATAAAAAGTAAGAAATGGTTATATTAATTGAACACAAATAACTTACATCCCTGTTAGCACAGCGATAATGAAACTTAAAAATACTAAAATTCAATCTGCCATAGGCATATTAACTGATACAAAGAGTACAGTTACATAGTAACTGGTACAAAGAGGTAGAACAGAGTTATAAAAATAAAGGTTTACGCTGCTGAGCATAGAAGACGCCAAAAATCAAAATGGCATAATATCTCCTCTGCTATGGAGTCCTCACGACAAGCCGAATGCTCACTCACATTGTAAGGAAAGATTTTTTTATAAAACTGAAGTAAAAACAAGTTTGCAGTCCACACGATGCTAAGTGTGACTATGCACTAGTGCCCATTGTGCCCATGGACATCTGCAACCAACTTCAAACAAAAAAGAAGACTAGAGACGCGTTGTCACATCTGAGGATTAAGATGGAATTCTTCATAGCCTGTAATAATACTGACTCACTGCTTCTATATTCCCTTGATTCAGGAACACGTATATTAATTTAATAATCTTTTGTACATTTGGTATAACTACGAGGTGGTACTATAGAAGATCACAAAATCTTATGCACTTTACCTAATTAACACTCGAGAAGATAGCCGTTATGGCTGTCTTCTCGTCGATAATAATAATTTCCTCTGTAATGACTAGCCATCTGGCAGAACAGGGGTAGGGTCCCCTTTACTTTCCCATTTCCTCACTGTCACAGTCTGATGGGCGGCAATCTCACACGACCAGAGAGAGAGAGATCAGGCGCAGCGTGCTTGTACATGCTTTCCCAGGTACGTGGGGGAAAAAACACCGCCAACTTCTTGACTCCGGGCTGCTACTGCAAATGTATTATAGAAAAACTCAATAACAGATTATTTTGGTCTGACCCGGTATCCGAACCCGGGATCTCATGATCGGCAGTCGCGTTTACAATCACTAGACCAACGAGACGATCAAACGAAGATTGTCCGTCGATACCTATTAGATTAGAGACATTATCTTGTTATAACAATTTATGATGACAACATTGTGATGTGTTTTACACAATCGCTCTTATTCATAATATCACAAGTTGCTTCATCATTATTATACAAAGTTTACTGCTGAACACTCCATCTCCCATAGATTGTCTCAAGGGGGTTACTTGGCATATTTTCTACGCATGGCTGGTGGTTTGGCAACCAATTTTTCTAGGTTTTATTAGGAAGACGCTGTTAGCCATCTTCTGATTTGTTTCCCTCTGTTGTCTCTTACGACACCCACGGGATGAATTGGGCTATCTTCTGATACCGCCAGTACACAGCGTGCTGTATTGGAATTATGCCGGGCGATACGGTTATTTCTTAATGAGTTGCTTTAGTGACAACTTTCTATTTCAGACAGATATTAAATTCTTCTTTACGATCCTTGCTTTGTGTCACTCAGCCCAAATATCTAATGAAGACATGAAGTATCTGAGCGCACGACTATCAGGCACCGGGAATTTGCAACTTATGAATTTATTTCGAAGGAAAAAGTTGAACAGGGACAATGATAGCGGAAATATTAATAGTCACGGAGTTCTAAGTAATTCAACTTTGAATTCTCTGATTAATGAAAACGGAAGTAAGATGGATTACCAAGCCAGCAGCCCAGATGAGAAGGCTCTTGTGGAAGCGGCAGATAGAATGGGCATCACGTTTCTCGGCGAAGAAGGAAATAATTTAATACTTAAAGTTGGGGAACACACTGTAATGTATGAACGCTTACAACTCATTGAGTTCACATCGGAACGTAAACGCATGTCCGTTATTGTAAGAGATAAGGACGGAAAGGTAAGTCAAGATAAACGATCTGATAAATACATATAAATAAAGACTAATTAATAGAGAGTCGATTTCATTAAGGAGAAAGCTTACATTTTCAGATTTGGCTGTTTTGTAAAGGCGCGGAGAGTTCAGTTTTTCCAATCTGCAAAGATACAGTGATGGTTGATGAAACAAATCGAGATATAAACGTGTTTGCCAACAAAGGCCTAAGAACATTAGCTGTAGCATACAGAGAAATATCACTTGAAGAATACGAAGCAGTAATGGAATGTAAGGCCCTGGGTTTTGTTTTAATTCTTACTAATAACCCTATACTTGCAGTGTTAGAATATCCACTATCTGTTATGGTATCATAATATGTGACATAGGGAAATGAAACAGGTGATCAGAAGCAGCATCCTTCTGATGATGACTGAAAATAAAGAAAAACTGCGGTTGCCAGCTCGCCTGCGGTCTGTGATGGCTGTGATGATGATGATGACAATGACAAATAAGAGTCACCCGACGTCATATATGACATAGTAGACATAATTTTGAAAGGACTAATAAGTAAATATCTTTTGCTCAAATTTAAATCGGATTTTTTAAAAACCCTAATTTTTCCATTTCCTAAGTCGCTATTTCATTATCATATGATTGATGACATGATTCATAGAAATATGTGAGACAAACCACAAAACTAAAACAGCTTAAAGTGTCCATTTGGCTTATGATGTAGGTACAAACTAACCTGTGTGACTGTTATAGTTTTGTCATATTTCTTTGAATCAAATAATATTTATCATAGACTAGCTGTTCCTCGCGACTTCGCCCGCGTGGAATTTATCGCGATTGGATTTCATGGGATTTTTTATGCGCAGAACCCTAATTCTTTTCTAAAATATAAGAAGCCTAAATTAATCCTTATAACATCAGCTATCTGTTAGTGAAATTCCCATCCAAATCGGTTCACAATTTTATGTGTGATGCGTATTCAGAGAGACGTCGTGTTAGGGTTTTATTATAGACTAGAGGGCCCGGTAGACATTATTCTGCCCTTTCTGATTGGTGCGCGATGAGTTTTATTTTCACACACACACACACACACTTTTCTCTAGATATATTATACATACAGCTAAATTCTTTTTAGGACTAATAGAACTATCGGCAGCCATAATGACAATAAACTTAAAAAAAAGAAAAACATAATATAAGGTTTTTTACTCTTCCGTAAGCGGATTAAAAGTCGCCTATGTGTTATACAGAACCGTGGTAGCTTAGATGGTTAGTGCTCGCTGTAAGCTTCACAGTACTCGCGCAACCCGGGTTCGATCCCCACTGGCACCAATGAAATTATTAATTGCAATTTTAAGTGCTGATTTACCACGTGCTCGGCGGTGAAGGAAAACATCGTGAGGAAACCTGCATGTCTGAGAAAAAAGAAAACAAAATATTTCGAAGACATGTGAAGTTCGCCAAAACGCATTGGGGCAGCGCGGCAGACATTTCCTTGCGCTAAAACCCTCTCAGAAATGAGAGGAAGCCTGTACCCAGCAGCGGGACGTAAATAGGCTGCAACTTTACTTTTTTTATATGTTATACACGGTCATTTACTATCTACAGATTTATTATACGTATAGATAGAAAGATAGATAATACACATACATATTTACCGAATATTGAATATGATATTATACATTATATTATATCATATGATAATTTTAAACTAGTTGTAGACATAATAATATAGTACAAACATAGAGCAACAAATGTCGGACTTCTATCTTTAAAAAAACCGTTTCATTTTCGTAGAGAGTCTTTCGAACTTTTTTCTAACAGATTATTTAGCCAAAAATGAACAATTTGTAATAAAAAACTTTTTTTAATCCTTGGTGTCAGTGTTACATTATTAATACTAAGGTAGGTGAGGGTAATATGGCCACCTTAAGCTTTGCCGCCCTATAAAGCCAAACCTAGACGGAGGATAGAGACAAATACACAATGTCGTATACTATAACTAATATATTAAGAAAAAAATAGCAAACAAGCTTTTGCAATAATTAGGAATACTTCGAAAAATAAAAAAAACTAACTACACTACCCAATACTAAAATCGACTAAAATATTTACTATAATTTCACCTGTCAAAATGGCGTCGATAAAGCGGCACCCTTTTGGCCCTTTATTATTTGAATGACTGATGAAGAGATATCGTATCACAAAGTCATCTATGTAAACAAGAGTGTAGTTTTTCAATTATAAGAAAGTGACCATATTAACCGGATACCATATTACCCTCACGTACTATATTTAAACTTCAATGAACGTCTTAACCAACCTATAGCGTCTATCTGAGGCTTACGTAAATAACATAATGTTTTCACGAGAAAATATATGAGGTGAAAAAATTAAAGCTTAAAATTGTAAATGATTTCTGAATAACTGCTTTGAAAATTAATTTCGTTAGATCTTTATTGTTATTACCTGCCCATAATAGTGTAAAGTAACCTTACAGTGGCGGTGTAAGAATCCCCACTACCCCATATCGTCCCTTGGATGTTGTAAAATGCAATAAAGGGAAATAAACAGGGGATGGGCAGCAGCGACTTCCTAATAACATCCAAAAAAAAAGGTGTGGTTGCCTACCAGCCTGCAAAGTGGGGAGTAGGATCTATAGCATGTATCCGCCCTATAAGGAAATCTATGGGGGAGGTCTATGTACAACGGTGGACTTTTAATGGGCTGTATTGATGACGATGATGATGATGATGATGATGATACAGTCAGAGTAACTAACTTAGCCCGACGGATCAGTAAGATGAAGTGGCAATCATATAGCTCGCACAACTGACAACCAATGGGGAAGACAGGTTTTCGCGTTGCAGCCTCGTACCGGTAAGGGATTTGTAGAATGGCCCCCATTAGATACAGTGACGACCAGATAAGGAATGCTGGGAGTGGATGAGGCAGGTGGCTCAGGACCGTGTTTTATGGCATACCTTGTGGGAGACATTTGTTCAGCAGTGGATTTGTGACAGTTAAAAACTTTTATTCGTCAACTCAAAGGTGTGTAATTTGTTGTAATATCCACTTGCACTGTAGTACGAAAAGTAAGGGAAAAGAGATGTTTTCGAAATATAGAAAGCAAAAGTGTTTTCCTCGCACAACTTCCTTATGAAATCGACTACCTTGTCGTGAAGCGACAATTAAAAGAGAAAGAAAAATATAACCTAACCTAAGAACAGCAAAACAACAAAATAGACCAAGAAAATAATATATTATAATTTTTTAAAAGGTATTTACAATCTTATAAAAAAAAATGAAATATGAAGGTGATGGATGAAATGAGATTACAATTATATTAAAAAAAAGGGATAGGAGAATAGGAGAATTAGTATGATAGTGGAGCCCTAGAGCCTCGCTGCTTTTGTAGAAATGGGCACGGAGAGCTTGAGGTTTCTCCGCGGCGACGGCACGCAGCGCCTGGACTGGGCACACGCAGCGTCCGGAGCCGGCGCACGTAGCGCCTGGGGTAGGTGCGCTCAGTTCTTGAAGAAGTAGTCGCCGCGCCCAGAGGTAGCGCGGGCAGTAGGGACGCAGCGCCTGGAGCCAGCAGTCGAAGCGCGCCTGAAGGTAGCGCGGGCAGTAGGCTGCACTCAGCGCCTGGATCAAGCAGTCGAAGCGCGCGGAGTAGTGTGGCCCCGCACTTGAATTAGAATTCACCGACGACTTCACGTGTAGATGGAGGCTTGCAGGATCCCGGGGCAAAGCGGCCCCGGGATAAGGCCTTTAGTAGATGTTTCTCGTTTGAGAACCGAAGCGAGACTGTCCTGTATTCTCCAATTGTTTGGCTTTTATACCTTTTTAGAGAGAACGAGAAATTATTTAAATTAAAACGAAATTTATTGTAAATGACCTACAGCCAAAAAGTATTTATGTAGAAAGAACATCATACCAGAGACGAATTTAAATAAAAGTTACCATAACAACCACAAAAACAATGGTTGTCAAATTGAGGAATTTTTAGTTTTAGGACTGTTATTAAGAAACTATTACATTTAAGTAAGAAACGAGATAAAAATCACATAGGAAAAACTAATGCACGACAACGTACACTAAGCCTGAAATTGTAGAGTTACAGAGAATTCAATAAAAGACCAAAAAAAAAGGTAAGACTTCGTTGACAGCTAGTTTAAAAGTACTAAATAGTGTGAAAATACGCAGTAAAATGATATGTTATTGTGTAAAAACGTTACAGGATCCTATATAAATAAAGGTGATGCAAAATATACATGCAGAGAATCAAAAACAGAATGAAAAAAATAATATAAAGTGATGCAAAACATGAATGCAGAATATCAAAGCAGAATGGAGAATTAGTGTACAATGAAATGTAAGTTGCATCACACTACATTTTCCCCCCGACCCTGGAAAATTTTTGACTCAGCAAAAATTTTGACATGTACATTCTAAAATAAACCATAAAAACACAGCTTTGCAGAAACAGACATCACCAGTCAAAATCAGATATACTATCTCTTACATTCATCATCTGCATTCAGGTAAGGGTGGAGTTCACATTCAATGACTACCACTCTAAAAGTGTGTTTTCAAAACGACATTAAGGCTTATTTAAGGAGTAGCCAACCGCTCCTGTGTGGCAAAAAATAAATTAGTCGAAGAAACACCACTCTAAAAGTGTGTTTTCGAAAGGACATTCAGGCTTATTTAAGGAGTTGTCAACCGCTCCTAAGTGAAGATAAAAAATTAAGGGAGTAGTCAGCTGCTCCCAGGTGAAGATAAAGGTGAAGAGAATTAAGGGAGTAGTCAGCCGTTCCCAAGTGAAGATAAAGATAAAGAACTTATTCTTAAGCAAGCATTAGTCGCTATGAAGTTGAAGAACCCTGGAACACCACACAAACAAACAAATTAAAAGAAATTAAAATAAGAAGGTGAAAATGATGGTGATATTTATACATATATACAAATTACAAGTTATATTTATACATATATACAAATTAACAGTTAATAAATGTTTAGAAAAGTTTTGGTTCGTTTCGCTTCAGCTTTCAAAAACAAAAGTGCAAAGTGTAAAGTTAAGTTTAAGAAATAAAGATTTTATTAAAAATTGTACCTCTTTAAGTTATCTAGAATAAAAAATATTAGAGTGATGAATGTAACTTAGAGTGATGAATGTAAATGAAGTGTTATATGTAGGCCTAAATACAATCCAGATAAGTTGAAAAACTAGAAGAAGTTTTGTTTTAGAATTTTGAAGATATGAAAAGGATGTATAAATGAATGATGAATACTGAGTTAAGAATTAAAGGGAAAGCAATTAAGTCAAAAGGGAATGGACAAGGCGCAGTAAAGGTGAAGAATTAAAAATTAAATTAAGCAAGCTTTAGTCGAAGAGACCGAAGCCCATAACTTCATCGTCAGACTCAGATTCTTCCTTCTTGGACTCTCTCTTCCTTCTTCTCAGCGGCGACGCTGCAGCAGCGGCGACCGCGGCCACGGGCGCTGCTCCACCGACGGGCATGGTCGACAACTTCTCACGACCCTGCGCGATCAGTTCTTCGCTCTTGCCATTGAGTTCCGAGATGACTTTCTTCAGTTTCTCGGAGTTTGCTTCAACACCGACAGAGGTGAGGATCTTCACAGACAGAGTCGACGCCTGGCCTGCAGGATCCCAGCGCCTGGCTTGCAGGATGCGCCGACGACTTCAGGATGCACCGGATGTAGATGGAGGCTTGCAGGATCCCGGGGCAGAGCGGCCCCGGGATAAGGCCTTTAGTAGATGTTTCTCGTTTGAGAACCGAAGCGAGACTGTCCTGTATTCTCCAATTGTTTGGCTTTTATACCTTTTTAGAGAGAACGAGAAATTATTTAAATTAAAACGAAATTTATTGTAAATGACCTACAGCCAAAAAGTATTTATGTAGAAAGAACATCATACCAGAGACGAATTTAAATAAAAGTTACCATAACAACCACAAAAACAATGGTTGTCAAATTGAGGAATTTTTAGTTTTAGGACTGTTATTAAGAAACTATTACATTTAAGTAAGAAACGAGATAAAAATCACATAGGAAAAACTAATGCACGACAACGTACACTAAGCCTGAAATTGTAGAGTTACAGAGAATTCAATAAAAGACCAAAAAAAAGGTAAGACTTCGTTGACAGCTAGTTTAAAAGTACTAAATAGTGTGAAAATACGCAGTAAAATGATATGTTATTGTGTAAAAACGTTACAGGATCCTATATAAATAAAGGTGATGCAAAATATAAATGCAGAGAATCAAAAACAGAATGAAAAAAATAGTATAAAGTGATGCAAAACATGAATGCAGAATATCAAAGCAGAATGGAGAATTAGTGTACAATGAAATGTAAGTTGCATAACACTACTCCGCGCGCTACGACTGCTTGATCCAGGCGCTGAGTGCAGCCTACTGCCCGCGCTACCTTCAGGCGCGCTTCGACTGCTGGCTCCAGGCGCTGCGTCCCTACTGCCCGCGCTACCTCTGGGCGCGGCGACTACTTCTCCAAGAACTGAGCGCACCTACCCCAGGCGCTACGTGCGCCGGATCCGGACGCTGCGTGTGCCCAGTCCAGGCGCTGCGTGCCGTCGCCGCGGAGAAACCTCAAGCTCTCCGTGCCCATTTCTACAAAAGCAGCGAGGCTCTAGGGCTCCACTATCATACTAATTCTCCTATTCTCCTATCCCTTTTTTTTAATATAATTGTAATCTCATTTCATCCATCACCTTCATATTTCATTTTTTTTTATAAGATTGTAAATACCTTTTAAAAAATTATAATATATTATTTTCTTGGTCTATTTTGTTGTTTTGCTATTCTTAGGTTAGGTTATATTTTTCTTTCTCTTTTAATTGTCGCTTCACGACAACCTCTTCTTTAAAAGGTCGGCAACACATCTGCAATTTCCCTTGTGTTGCAGTCATTTAATATCAGGTTTTATGTGGTAGAGCCATGCTGCAGCTATATTATAGTCGTAGCACAAATGGATCGGCTCGACCGGGGAACGATTACGCTTTCATAAAAAACCAGCGTAAAATAGTAGCCCTCTGTTGCCGTGTTTCGTATGGTAAGTTTAGAGAACCAGAGACCCTTTTTACTGGAAACGAGGCATTACATCCTAATCCTCGAAGGTGGCAACACATCTGCATTTAGATTTTTATGATGAAGATGTAGATGTTTATGGGCCACAGCATCCACTCACTATCAGGCGGACTGTGTGCTCGTTTGTTTTCCTTATTCTGTAAAAAAAAGGTGAGCCACATGCTCGTTTGTCCCCGATTTGGCAAAAAATAAGGTCTAAGCCCCCCCCCCCTCCCCCGTCACGTCTGTTCCCCTCCCACAGCGATAAGGGGAGCGGTGAAGCTGCAGCATGTCCTTACCATCAGATGAGCTGCGTGCTCGTTTACCGCTTCTACAAAAAAAGCAGTTCTATGTCACCTCCCCCCTGTGTCTCCCGTCCCGCAGCGGTAAAGGGCGCAGACGTGTCGAGCGCGGCGGGGCTACAGCGCGCGACGCAGCAGTTCCGCGCGCTGGAGCGGCGCCTCACGCTGGCGGGCGCCACGGCCGTGGAGGACCGCCTGCAGGACGACGTCGCCGACACGCTGGCCGCACTGCGCCGCGCCGGCCTTCGCACCTGGGTGCTCACCGGCGACAAGGTACGCCTCAACATGGCGGCAAGCCTTCCTGAATGAGGGCTAATAATTTACCATTCACTACATGTCGCTAGTTGCGAGTGAGGTGCGTAAGTTAAATAAATCAGACACGCAATTAAAAACAGAATATGAGAAAATAAAAGCTACTGTAACTTACAATTAAAATTAATAATAAGCTGTTAGAAGTGCGTCAATGTTAACTGTAGAAGAATATCGAAACAGTGCATAATCCAAATTACTTCTTTATTTAATTTAGTTCTAGTATATGGGCTTTCCAATTTAGTTTTTGGTCAATTTTTAAGCCGAGAAATCGGTTGTATCTACTTCAGCAATAACAGTGTCATTGTAATTTACTTCAATGTTAGATGGGGTGATTGGTCTTTGGCTAAAATGCATAATGTGTGTCTTATTTAGGTTAATTTTCAAATTATTATTATTTAGCCATGTTTTTTTTATTATTGATATTAATGATACATTTATGTCATTTTTATAAGAAAAGATGTCATCACAGTTTATATTTATAGTACTATCGTCTGCGAATAAGGTCATAGGTTGCTTAGTGACATTTGGTGGGTCATTTATATATATTATAAATAAGAGAGGCCCTAAGACACTGTTCTGTGGTACACCGTATTTTACCAAACGCTCTGTCGATGAGCTTATGTTCTCAGATTTGGTCTTTAGATTTAATCTACATATTTCCGTTTTTTGACGACGGTTATTTAGATAAAACTGGAACAAACTCAATACATTGCCTCTAATGCCATATGCCTCGAGTTTGTGAATAAAAATGTTATGGTCTATATAGTGTATGAATAGTGTGTTCACTATACTGTGATATGGCTGAGTCATATCACAGTATAGTAAACACACTATTGGTATACATGGCTATATGGTATTCTGTTGTCAACGTGTGTCATTATCTCTTTATATATAAAAAGTACGTGTCACGTTGTTTGTCCGCGATGGACTCCTAAACTACTTGTTCTTGTTCTTGTTTTTATAAAACGTTACCTCCACACTAGGACTTTCTCCTGTATCGCGGGGGCAGTTTACATACACAAATTTCACAAGGACACACATCCAGACCCGAAACAATTATTTGATACAAATACTTGTTCCGTGCGGGATTCGAACCCGCGGCCCTTGGTGTTGCAACTTATTGAACGCTAAAGAAACTAACCCACTACGCCACGGAGTCGTTCAATGAAATTTTTGGTCAATGTGCAGTTTGGTCCAACTTAAAAGATAGGATAGCTTACATCTCAATTTATAGTCGCAATACGATATTATTTTATTGAAAATTATTTGTCTATTATTTGACAGTCACAATTATCTGTTAGCTCCAAACGATTCTGTCAGATGACGATATCTGTTGACTGGATTGAGTAAATATTTAATAGATGGCGCTATGTTAAAAATACAAACGTTTAATATAAGCTACAATTTAGTAGTATAACCACCACGTGTTGCTGTAAGTATTCAACAGATAGAACCGATTTAAAAAAAAAATTACAAACTGTGTGCAGTTTGGTCCAACTTGAGAGATAGGATAGTTTTTATACCGATAAGTGACCGTCAATTTTTTTATTGATAATTTCAGGAGTTTTTTTGGGAAAGCAAAATGTCGTTCGGAAAGGGCAGAACAACGTCTGCCTGGTCAGCTAGTAATTTTATAAAAATCGTAAAGTGCCATATTTATTGTTTTATTTTTGCGAAATCCTTTTTGTTCTCTACACAACATGTCGTTTTTTTTTCAAATAATCATTAAGTTTATCATAAGGATATTTTTAAAATATTTTAGAGAATATTGATACTAATTTGTATAAAATTGGGTATAGGTATATAACATTTCATTGATTCTTTGTCAGCTTTTTGAATACAGGTTTCACGATGGTGGCTTTAAATTCATCAGGAATAATTTAAAATTAAAAATTTTGTACAGCCGACTTCAATATAAGTTATTTAAGAATAACTCAAAAACTATTGGTCTGACCTTGATCAAATTCATATGAAACCACACGAGAACTATCAGCTTTCATATAAGAAAAGAATCATCGAAATCGGTTCACCCTGTACAAAGTTATGAGGTAACACATATAAAAAAAACATACAGTCGAATTTAGTACCGTCTCCTTTTTGGAAGTCGGCAGAAAATACCCTTTTCTATGCATAGGTTGATGATATAGCTCAGATGATGGCAGATTACTTTATTTACGGACTTGATTATTTTTGTAGCAATGCCGTCATGCCCTACGCTATTTGTGTTTCTCATATTTTTGATGATGTCAAATTTTTGTAGTGGTAGACTTGCAGCCAAAATAGAACCGAGCATGCGTCTGAGGTTTTTACCAACACTTTTTCCATAACCTTTCAATTGTTTAATTTTATCAATAAAGTAAATGCCTCTGCAAATTGTTCAGATTTAGTTATATGCTCATTGTCTACCCTTATTTTATATGGATTGAGTGGGTATATTTAATCTCGCTTTACTAATTATTTACCATGTTGTTTTAAACTTGTTATCACTTGCTTTTATTTTATAATTATTTTGTGCTCGTTTAGTCAAATGTGTAATGTTTTTAAAAAGTTTTGTATACTTTTTGTAATTGAGTTTATTAGCACTAGTTGGTGGTTTTCTATATTTCTACAATAAAGCTCTTTTCTTCTTGCTATAAATTTTTAACCCATGTGATATCCATTTTGGTTTCGAAGTTACTTTTATTTTAATTTGTTTTAATGGGAAACATAAGTGATAGAAAAGTCTATATTCTTGCAAGAAATAATTATATGCCGAATTAGGGTCATTAATGTTATGCATTTCAGAAAAGGATAAGTTTTCTATGCACATTTTAAATTTTTTGTATATTATCTTTACTATAATCTCATATTGTTTTGTACCAGTGTTTTAATTTAATTATTTTTGGACCGAGTGTTTTATTAATTGTGCAGTATGGTCAGACAAGCCAAATTCCAACACTTCAGCCTTACATGCCTTTCGTGCCAAGGTGGCTCTACCTTGAGTAAAAACAAGATTGCAGCATGTTTTTGAAATTATTATAATCTTTTACCCATAAGGGTTTTCAATGTTATGATTTATACTAGACATGAGACGAGTACTCGGTTTGGATTCGGTACTCGGCGGATTCGGCCTTTTTTTAGGGTTCGTCCGAGTACCAAGTATTAACGGCCGAGTACCGAGTACTCGGCCTTATTTATATTCCAGAGAAAAATAAAGACAAATAGCCAGTTTTTATCATTATTTTTATTATTAGACACAGTTTTTGACAGCGGTAGAGCCACGCGGCAGCTTTTGCTGTCGCACGGATGGGCCAGCTCGAACCGGGGTGGTACCACGACCTCACAGAATACCAGCGTGAAGTAGAGGTTTACCTTTGCGTTTCGCTCGGTAAGTGCAGGTGGCCGGAGACCCTTTTTACTGGAAAAGAGGCATTCCACTTTAGTCCTCACGGGTGACAACGCGTCTGCATTTTGATTCGCAAACGAGGATAGATGTAGATGTCTATGGGCCACAGCTACCACTTGCCATCAGGTGGACTGTGTGCTCCTTTGTCACCCTATCCTATAAAAAAATATATTAGACACATTAAAACATCAGGAACATGAGAAGCAGCAGAAATATTTAGAACGTACATATGAATCTATAATAGAAATTATTATTACTAATATTTAAAATTTAAAATAGGAAGATCAATAATTTTTCTAGATGTTTTCCGATAAAACGATTTCTATAAGCAGTCATTTTCGCTCCAGATAACGAAAACTATGTCTCGAACATGAAATCATGTTGTCTTATTTGACAAGTAATCAGTAATCACTCATCAACAGTATCCGTGGGGGTGTGACTGATCGAGTACCGATACAAGGACTTTTCTTTCGATACTACTTGGTACTAAGTTTTACTAAACTACTACTTGTATTTAATCGTATCATTCCATCTCTAACTTTGTGTAAGGGAAATAACCACACGCTGTCCAATACCGCATTTTTTTTAAAGCCGAGTATTCAGCCGAGTACTCGGCCCAATCTAGGCCAAGTACCCGGTGGCCGAGTACTCGGCGAATCACTACTCGTTCCATGTCTAATTTATACACTAATAGGTAGGTGCACAACGTGGTACATGTTTTTTATTCTATTATTTCGTTAGGCTTATTTAAAGCTCGAAATCAAATCGTAAGAATCCATCGGTTCGGAAAAAATATCTTTTCAGTGAAAATCCGACAAGTAATCCTGTTGGGATCTATGATTTTTTTTAAATTCCATGTAAAAATTTCGTCAAATGTAAATTAACATTTTCGAAACTCAAATTAAATAAAAAACAACTCTTTAACTTTGACGTGATTTGTTCAATCAACTGTTATTTTATAATATAAGTTACCGTCTCAAAATAAGTTTTTTTTTCAGTTTAGAAGTAAAGGTAACAAAAGAAATATAGTCTACCCGATGTGGTAGTAAGTGAATATTGTAGCCCGCTTAAATTTAATCACTATGTGTATCATCGACAAGAAATCAAAAAGCGGTTGTAATGGCATCCCTGAGGGCTAAAATGGAATGCCTCGCTATCAACTTTATCCCACGACTTTTCTGCCACCAGGGCGGCGCCACTAGAAAGTGAGGTATAATATTTGACAGATTTCATAGCGGGGAAGTTAATTTGTTCAGAAAATGTAAAAGGTATTGTTCTGTACTATTAGCTATATTTTATATTAATAACATTAAAAATAAATAAACCAAACCACAGATATTCATAAAAGTAGAAATTAAAAAAAGGTTAAAAATGTGAAAATAATTAAAGAGCAAAGCACTGACACATTGTTTTTTGTATTAATATAATACTCGAGAAACTGATAAACTTTTATTAAATAATTTAAAATTAAAAATTTTGTACAGCCGACTTCAATATAAGCGACTTCAATATAGGTTATTTAAGAATAACTCAATAACCATTGGTCTGACCTTGATCAAATTCATATGGGACCACACGAGAACTATCAGCTTTCATATAAAAAAAGAATCATCGAAATCGGTTCGCCCAGTACAAAGTTATGAGGTAACAAACATAAAAAAAAAACATACACCCGAATTGAGTACCGTCTCCTTTTTGGAAGTCGGCAGAAAAACAACATCTCAATTAAATTACACTATGTAACAAAAAACTTTACCCGAGTGTCAGCTACCGACATCTAGTGAGTAGAAAATTATTAGCCCTCATTAAAAGAGACTCCCGTTACTCTACACTCACCATTCGAAACACAGCAGCATTATGCTGTTATTTTAACTTTGTATTCTGTAAGGAGGGTGATACATATCAAACTAATAATGTTATACTCGTCGGTATTTGAGCGTGATGGTCACGCGAGTTCAGTGCTTTTTCCCCATCCCAAAACTGCCCAACGTGCCTAAAGTTTTCACTTCAAAAACACGAGTATATGTTTTAAATAAAAATAATGATAATAATTTTAGAAATAATACTATAATATAAATGTTTTAATGATATTACAAATTGTTAATATTTGCAGTGCCCTTGCAGAGTTCTTGTTTTGAACTATTTTTTTTAATACCAAATGTGCACAAACAAGAATAGTAAATTAATTTAATTGAATTGAACTGAGGGTGCTTCTTCGGTCAGCGATCGCGATGACAACTTCTTCATTAAATTTTACAAATAAATTCAAATTTGTAATCTCTTTCTGTTTTTAGGTAGAAACGGCAATAAACGTAGCACAATCCTGCAACCACATATCAGAGAACGACAAAAGAATGTTCCTCATCGGCGTACAAGATGACACAGCGCTACAAGCGCACATTGAAGAGTGCCAACGGACAATACTGGAGCCAAGCTACAGGGATCTCACATTGATAGTCGACGGCACAAGTATGAGTTGTATACTAGACTCACCAGCCGCACCTGCCTTCGTTGACATATCGTTAAAATGTAGCGCTGTGCTATGTTGTCGACTGTCACCTATACAGAAAGCTAAGGTAAACTACTGGTCCTTCTTTTTTAACTAAGCCAGTGCTTTACTTGTATCCCACCTGACGAGTAAGCTGTAATGTAGCCAAAGATGGTAAAGCACACTTTCGCATCTATTCCATACTTCGTAACTGGGCCTAACTGCTATCTCTGTTCGTTGCTTAACATTTCATTGCATTTATTGACTGCCTCGTTGATGTAAAAGTCGTAAGCACTACTGCTAATCTTGTGAAATGCCAGGGTTCGGTCCAGGTCAGATAAAAACGGTTATTGGGTTTTTTATCAAAATGGACTTGAGAATAAAGTGATTAGAAAGTATGCCTATACTTGTGCAACAGCTCATGCACTATAATCTTATTGACACTGATCGCCATGACCGAAATTTCGTCTGGGGGATATTATTGCATTTCTTTATGATTTGATGTTGTTCACAGATAGTTAAATTAATCAAAAATAGTCCAGAGCGCCCCATCACAGCGGCAATAGGCGATGGAGCCAACGATATTTCTATGATCCAAGAAGCGCACGTTGGTTTCGGAATATTCGGCAAAGAGGGACATCAAGCTGCTAGGTACAGTTTTAATATAATATCCAGCCAATATTAAAATCAAGCTTTGTATAATGTAAGCTACTATTAGTTATAATTGTCTTTGTAAAGCGTCGTCTCTTTCGCACGAAGTCCATTATCTATAGTTTTAAATAATCATATACTTTGTTATTAAATAAAATACACCTTCTGAAACACACAGATTAAGCAACTTTTCACTTTATACCTGCTTACTTTTAAATGAGTATGGCCAAACCCCTAGCCTCTAAGACCCGGTTTACATTTAGAGAAGTGACAAGTGCGAGTGGCAAGTGCAACTTTCAAATAACAAGTGCTTAGTGCGTGTGAACAGGCAGTGACAAGTGATAAGTGTGATATGAAAAGTAACAGATGAATAGCAGCCTGCTCTATTCTTTCTCTGATAAGTATCTCTGCCACGCGCTGTATCGACAACACTAAATTTGTCAAACACGATTGTTTATATAACATTAAATCACCGAAATTATAAAATACAAGTGGTAAAAATGAAAAATTTGTACAACCGAATTCAATATAAATTATTAAGGATAACTCAAAAACTATTAGTCAGACCTTGATCAAATTTGTATCGCACCACATGAGAAGCATCATCATTCAAATAAAAAAAGAATAATCTAAATAAATTCACCTAGAAAAAAGTTATGCGGTAACGCACATAAAAAAACATACAGTCGAATTGAGTGCCTCCTCCTTTTTGAAGTTGGTGGAAAATGATGCGAGACGCCGTTTATGACATCTCTGATTACTTCACGAACTTGTAGGCGGAGTTGTTCATCCATTTTGAGTACTAGAAATACCATGCCGTTAGAAATTCCACATAGTAATGACTTTACTGCATAGTCACTTTCCACATGTGTGAACAACTACTTACTAGTGGTCACACAATGTTTACTTGTCAATCTCACTCGCACTTGTTACTTCTCAAAATGTAAGCCGGGCCTAAGAAATTGGCACAAAGTCTGACAAGTTAGTTTGAAGGACGACACAGTGGCGTAGCTAGGAGTAGGCAAAGTGGGTCCTCGCCCACGGCCTCGCGCTTAAAGGAGCCTTAACATGCAATGCCCCCAGACTTTACCACAGATGACTAATTAATTTGATCACTTCTACGCTCGAATAAGAACGTCAGAAATTTAAAAGCAGGTTTGTTTGGGGCCTCGCAAGACGCCCTTCTTAAGTGTAACTGCGAGGCCGTTGTCTATCTTCAAAGACCGCGACCGTTAGATTGACGGAATACGAGACTTGTTAGGAATTAATAGCTATGAGTAGATATGTTGTATCAAAACATGTTTGGTAGGATAAATCTATTGGGTCGATCTTGGGAACGAAAGACAATGAGCCTCGCTGGTGCGACTTCTCCCACGTATATATTAGTCCACGCTACGCCTGTGGAACGTCGGGGCTCGACCAGGTCCACTTCCCGTGGGGCCGCTTCTGGAAGAAAGAGTTCATCATAAAGAGTCCCTCTTTCTCCATGAAGTCGGCCAGCTGATGGCCCCTTGGGTTCCGTTGCCCTATTCCAAATTTCCCTACTTTCAGCTCACCGTTCTCTCTTGTGCCTAGTTTTGCATTGAAGTCTCCCATTAACACCGTATATTGGGTTTTGGAGGAATGCATGGCTCTAGAGATATCCTCATACATTATACACTCCTCATCGGGGTGTGCCGAGGTTGGTGCGTAAACCTGTATGACGTTCAGCGAATACCGTTTGGTGATTCTGAGTATAAGGTACGCAACCCTCGTCGACACACTCTCAATCTTTACAACGTTGTTAATGAGAGACTTGTGGACGATAAATCCGACACCTCCTTGGGACAGATGGTCGCCCTCCCGGTGATAGAGCAAGTTGCCGGATTTGAGGATTACCATGTCCTCCCCCTCTCTTCAGACTTCGGATAATCCTATAATATGCCAGCGTAACTTGTCTATCTCTTCTTCCAGCTCCACGATCTTCTCGTCAGTCCTCAGGGTGCGTGCGTTGTATGTTGCCAGTATACCCCCCGTATTTGCCATAGTTGCCACGCTTGGCGAGCGGGTTGGCAACCGCAGTTTTTTTTATTGTAAGTTTGTTGTTATCAGGAAGATGCTGCTGCCATCTCCTGCCTGTTTCCCTTTGTCGCCTTTTACGACACCCACGGGAAGATATGGGGTAGTGCATATTCTTAACCGCCACTACACGGCCAAATATATTATGTTACCTTAATTTATCTTGTCTTACACATTTATGTGACAAAATTTGTTAAGGGATACCGTAACACCTCCATATTGTCTGACATACACTCAAAATGTTTGATTCAGCCACGCAATTAAATCAAATCCTTATAATTTCATAGGTCAGCGGATTTTGCGTTCACAAAGTTCTCAATGGTAAAGAAGATGCTGCTAGTGATGGGACACTGGTACTACCAGCGACTCGCCACCCTCATTCATTATTTCTTCTACAAGAATCTAGTCCTCGGGAATTTAATGGTGAAGTTTAACCTCCTCTTTATTTAGGCATTTTTTTTACTTTATTATACTTTTCTTTTAACGTGTTTTTTAGCTTAACTTGTACGTAGGTAAAAAATTGAATCAAAACGTATACAAGTCAGAGTTAGTCGGTACTCATTCTAACTTAACTGATAATAATTTTCTTATTTGATTTTTCAAATCTACCGTAATGTATTCCTTAAGCCGCGTATCCACCACAAATGTTGACAACAGTTATGTTTCCAACTGTTTCCAACAAGCGTCTCCACCGAGGGAACAAATGTTGGCAACAAGCGTATTCCTTTGATGTTGCCGCCGAAAATGGAAACAAGTTTTATTGGCAACTGTCGTGTTGGCAACAAAACTTTGGTGGAGACGCGGGTTTACTCTACCCAAAGCAAAAATATGCAAAAAAAGGTATGGACAGCATAAAAATAAGTGATGGTGATCTCAGGTGATCTCTCTCCATGTTGGATTGCCGTCCCATTGTACTATGAGAGTGAGGGAATAGAGAGTCCACCTGTATTATAATATACATACACTCAGGCACTATAACTGCTGACTATAATCCTGTCCTGCACGAATGGCTAGTCTACGTTGAGACTGCCGCCGTGACCGACCGGTCTGGAGCCCATTATTACTAGATATTATTTGTTATTATCACAACCCATATGTTTTTATTTTTTTAAACGCTTTTTGGTTAAGTGAGGCAATGATTTGCAGCTGTTCTTCCAAGTTCACACGGCGTTCTCGACGCAATCGGTGTTCGACTCGATGTACCTAACGCTGTACAACCTGCTGTTCACGTCGGTGCCGTGCCTCGCGCTCGCCGTCACCGACCAACGCTGGCCCGCGCGCCTGCTCGGCAAGTCAGTACCAACACAACCTATCTATAGTCCCTATAGATTGCTTCATTTGTTACAGTTCCCACTTGACTGACGGTTTAGTAACCGCAGTTTTTATTTGTTTGTTATGTTTTCAGGGAGTTCTTTTTTCGCACACTCACCTGCAATTGCACGGTTACATGCACATAAACACACACATGCGCACACCTACGTAATAGCACACGCACACGCGCACACATACGTACTAGCACACCCACATGCAAATTCACACGAACAAAGACACACACACACACACACAGTCACACGCACACACACACACACACACACACACACAATATACAGAGTTATTTTGCAATAACCAGACAAAAAATTGCAGAGAAGGTTCAGAATAAGTCATATAGGCAAATGGTGAAAAGTAATTAATTAAAAAAAACTTAAACATTATGTTCTTTTTATCTTTTAAATCAGAATGTGTTGTAAGAAATTTTAACTGATTGTCATTCATAAATATCTAACGCCTACTATTTTACTACGCCTCTACTTTACAGGCAAAAACGTTGTTGCCCATAAATGACATTCAATTTGGGCCTTATTGACTCGTGTTTTTAAAAACTACAATAACGGTATATCATTATTTATATCATCATCATCATTACAACCCTTCACAGGTCCACTATGAATATAGGCCTACCTCAAGGAATGCCACAAAGCACGTACGAGGCTGCGACTCTAAAACCTTGCTTCCCCATCGGTTTCGGTTCTTAGAGCCATATGTACAATTATAGATTAGTAAAATAAGAATTTAGTTATATAAAACACACACACACACACACACACACACACATATGTATATATTGTGTGTTATATTTATAATGTGTTATTTAATTTTATAATGTCAATAATTGTCAAGCACCAAGGTAAGAGCAAAATACCCTGACACGAGTATTCTAAATTACTCTCTGAGATTGCTTTACCTCTATACTATGGACTGTAAAGAGATGGAGGACCATCTCTATAAATGAAAAGTGTCCCTAAAAACGGGTTCAATAAGGGTGGCGCTGCAGTAGCATAGGATAAATTAAAAAAAGTGCCAAAAGTATTTAGAATGTGGAGTGTAGAGAGGCGGAGGACCATCTCTATATATGAAAAGAGTGCCTAAAAACGTGTCCAATAAGGGTGGCGCTGCAGTTGCATAGGATAAATTTTAAAAAGCGCCAAAAGAAATTAGAATAAGATGGAGAAATAAACAAGGATCGACCAATCCGCTTGGTTTTGTACTACATAAATAGTTGAGATTTTGTATGGTACTGGCATTTTATTAACTACTCTAATCATGAATTTTTTTAAATATTTGAATTCAGCTGACTTCACTCCGTTCACAACAGCTATCATCATATCGTAGTTTTTCAGACGCCAGCGCTATTGTGGTAGATTTTGGAACCCCTATTTTCAGTAAATAGTAGGACACTTTTTCAATTTTCGCCCCTTATAAGATGGTTCTCCTTGTACTCTACACTCCATAAATAAGAATAAGATGGAGAAATAAACAAGGACAGACCAATCTGCTTGGTTTTGTACTACGTTAATAGTTGAGATTTTGTATACTGGCATTTTACTAATTACTCTAATCATGAAATTTTTAAATATTTGAATTCAGCTGACTTCACTCCGTTCACAACAGCTATCTTCATATCGTAATGTTTCAGACGCCAGCGCTATTGTGGTAGGTTTTGGAAACTCTATTTTCAGTAAATAGTAGGACATTTTTACAACTTTCGCCCCTTATAAGATGGTTCTCCTTGTACTCTACACTCCATACTCTATACTCAACCAACTCTAAGAAATACCTTTTCACAGCTGTCAGATTTATTTCACTATGCATGCCAACCAAAAAATCGGTACGTACAATAGTCGATTCTTTAGAAAAATCGATATTGATACCAGAATAAATTAGAAATAATTTAAAACACAAGACATCACTTTCTACGTATTTATTATTAAGTGGCGAAGCTTGCGAAGTCACTTATTGATTTCACGATGTCTGTCCGTCTGTCCGTCTGTCCGTCTGTCCGTCTGTCCGTCTGTCTGTCCGTCCGTCCGTCCGTCCGTCCGTCTGTCCGTCTGTCCCACGATTATCTCTAGAACGGTTTCGAATTTTCAAATTCTGTTTTCAGCAATCGATTACTGATCACCCAGGCATCTGAACCTCCTATTTTGAAACTGATTGCTCAACGGCAACCGTTAGAAACCGCTACAAAGCTGATTGCTTCGCCACTTTGCTATGATGTTAGCTTGCTGGGTTTATTACTGCTTATTTCTAGAGGCAAAGTTGTATTTTTTTTTTTTAAATTAGTTTAAAAATAAATTTATTCAGTCACTTTCACTACAACTAGTTGAGCTGTCGTTGTTTAGGTTAATTATTATTGGATTTTCAAAAATGTAGTCAAAATAAATGTCTTTTTCAAAATCACCCATAATCATTTTCTTTGTTTTCTCCACCACTTTTTCCCAATTATCCCTTGTGACATGGGTACATGCTTCATTCAGCAAACCTTCCATTTTCTTCACAAAGCATAAAATATTTTCATCTCGTGTGTGTTTAAATAGAGTTAATAATATGTTTGCGTTAAAACATTTCATATAAGAACTAGCCTTTGATTTGGGCCCAAATCAATTCAATAGCATTATAATGGCAGTCTTGTGATATTCGCAGGAATATTTTGTAGAAGGGTTATAAACCACTCTTTGAATATTTATGCATCTATTTCCTCATCATATTCTCTTGTATTCCTTTATTGGAAAGCAATAAACAATTTTCTACAAATATTCCTCTGGCGGATCTCACATCACTCGTCAGCAATATGCTGCAGTGTTCCAATTGGTTATATTTTTCATTTCTCTTAAAAATGTCATTTTTTGCAAGGCTATGTCATGCCTCTCCATAATTATTTTGCGTTTATCAATTTTTAGGGTTCCTTACCTCAAAAGGAAAAATCGGAACCCTTATTGGATTACTTTGTTGTCCGTTTGTCAGTCTGTCAAGACCCTTTTTCTCAGGAACACGTGGTTGTATCAAGCTGAAATTCATATCAAATACTCAAGTATACTGTCCCTTACAGCTGTGAAAAAGTCAAACTTCTAAGCCAACGCAATCAAAAGATACAGCCGTTTATGCCGCAAATTTTCGACATTCGCAAGGGAATCAAACCTACAGATTACTTCCCGTGAACTCAGCATCTTAAAATTTGGAATGGAGCAACGTATTATAGCACAAATAAAGGAAAAATTGCGAAAAGCATAAATTTTTAGTTACATCATATAATAAAGATATTTTTAATAATTTTGCATTTATTTACCTACGGATTTGTTCGGAACCCTCGGTGCGCGAGTCCGACTCGCACTTGGCCGGTATTTTGTATCGGAAGCGCATGGTTTTTAAAATGGTTCTCAAAGACTATACTACTATTGTTTAAAACGCCATCTACTAAACTTTCTTGCAACTAAGCCGCAATATGATACTCTTTATTTAGATATTATCGTAATTAATTATATTAGTTATTATTATTTATGATATTCCAGTATATAACTTGCCAAGGTCAACAAATATATTAGAATCAGTAAAAAAATTTATAGCCGAGTCACAAAATAAGACAAACACATAATCAGAAATGTACGCGCAGTAAGCTCCCAAAATGGCGGGAGATTTGGATATGAGTTTCTTTGCCTACACAAATTTACACTGACAAAGTAGGAAATTATAAAATAAATAACCTTGTTTTATTCATGATTCATGTAATTTAAGCAATTCTAAAAATAAAATTTAAATAAACTAAAATAATAAATTAAAACATTTCAAGATTCGATTAACTGAACATTTTTACTGATTATTTGAATATTTTTTTCCGATTATTCGCATAAGAATGAATTTTAATCATACAAACACTACGGTAAGGTACATAGCAACATAGCATACAAAAAAATTGTTTGTTTTTTTTTAAACATTCGGACTTAAATTAGTGATAAAGAACTATACGTGTTGGAATGAAATATAGATAACTTCATAATTCTTTGGATTTACATAAAATGTTATTTTAAATCGTGTGAGTACGATTATAGAAAGTTATTGCCGAATGATTAATGTGAAACAATGTATTTCTTAGATTTGATTGAGTATAATTTATGAAAAATTCTAATTAAGAAATAAATATATTTTTATTTAATTTATTTATTTTATGCTGCTACCCGTCTCCCGTTTCAGTTTCTCTCTGTCGCCTCTTACGACACCCATGGGATGATATTATGTAGTGGATTGTCTTAGGGCGCGTTCCGATGACACGCACCCGTTACGCGCACGCCACGCGCGTCAGCACCCGCGGCTAACTCGCTTTGAAATTTGTGGCATATAATTTGAGTCTTGTGACAAATCAATAAATCTGAAATTGCATTTATCGACGTTCATCCACAAACGCTTCCCCCACGCCACGCGCCCGCCTCGAACACGCCACGCACCCGCCTCGTTCCCGCTCCGCGCTGATCCCGCGCTCACCCCGCACACGCGCTTTTTATACAATTTCAGATTTATTGATTTGTCACAAGACTCAAATTATATGCAACAAATTTCAAAGCGAGTTAGACGCGGGTGCTGACGCGCGTGGCGTGCGCGTAGCGGGTGCGTGTCCTCGGAACGCGACCTTACGGTGCAACTACAAAGCAATATTGTGCTATTTAGACATGTTCACAAATGCAGTAGTTACCAGACACAGACATAGAGAATGGACTACACATTCCGTATTCAGTTGTGCAGTGAATACAGACCGAAAAGTGTGAGAGACAAAGCGAATATGCGGCCAGCAGTTGTCTCTTTCTAGAATTCTAATTGGTCCACGATGCAGGAAAGAGACAGGTATTGGCCGCACAGTACACTTTGTATCTTTCTAAAGAATAGTCAATTTTGTCAGGCTAACGCTCAGTCCATTCTCTCTATAACTGTGGTACCAGACGACTCGCACCTTTGACACTGCTGCATGTCGTCGGTCTGGGTGTTTAACGCCTGAAATATGACGAGATGATTATACCGCAATCTGTCAGAATCTAATTAAAAAAGAAGTGACATTTTCCACTGTCGCCTTTTACGAGCAAAAATCGCCCACTAAAAATGTGTAAACTAGTCTACGATGTCGATTATTTTCAATGAAGGATGATGGATAAACTAAAATTAAAGATAATACTTCATTTTCATTCTGAGCATTTTCACCATTTGTTATCACATATATCAATAACTACTCTTTGATGAGACATTTGTAAATAAGCATCAATTTAATAAACAAAAAAATATATTATATCAGTTTTCGTATAGAAATAGTCGTACACTAGCATTATTACATGGTTACATAATGAATGTAAAAGTGTTGAAAGAAATTATAAAAATACGATTGTACAGGATACAGACTGGGAAACTATTAGTGGTTTTGATAATATGATATTAAGACTATCATACAATATGTTTTAGGAACCCGACCTTGTACAGAGTGAACAGGAAGAACAAGTTGATGTCGTGGTGGAACTTTTTGGCGTGGATCCTGACGGCGGTGTATCATTCTTTGGTCATTTACGGCTTCTCTTACATGATGTTCAAGACATCTGTGATCAACACCGATGCCAAGACAGTTGACCTATGGTAAGGGATCTTGATCTTAATGTATGTATATACTTTTTTTATAGGATAATGGTCACAAACGCAAACACACAGTCCACCTGATGTTAAGTGGCTGCTGTGACCCATAGACATCTACATCTACCCCTGATGACGAATCAAAATGCAGATGCGTTGTTACCCGTGAGGACTAAGATGGAATGTTTCCACTAAAATGGGTCTCCGGTTCACTACACTCATCATATGAAACACAGCAGAGTTTAGCTGGTATTTTAAACTGGTATTCTGTGAGAGCGTGTTCCTTCCCCGGTCGAGCCGACCCATTCGTGCTACAACTATACCAGTAATATAGCTGCAGCATGGCTCTACCACGTAAAAAGAGCATGTAGTAAGACGCTACCATCTTACGTACCTACCTACCTTTACTTATTTAACCTATTTTTCGCATCGGTTGAAGATATGGCCATCGCATTTCCACTTCAGTTTACTGATGCCTATGTCAGAATTTTTTTTTATTACAAATATCTTAGGATTCTTCTACGCAGAGGTCTTTAAACATAGCCCTCCCCATGGCTTGCTGAATATCCTTGACTTTACTCGACTGGAAGCAGTGAAGAACCATGACTTAGTTTCTTAATAATATTTATAACATTTTGATTTCTTATAATTACACGAATACTACATATCGAATAATAATAACTTTTAACAAAACGTAAAAACCGACTGCAAATTGCTAAAAAAGAAATTATTTATTTGGTACCCTTGGAGGTGGAATTTTTTCTCCAATTTTACATGGGACCACCCTTGAAGTATAACTTATTTAATAAAAAAAGAATCATTAAAATTAGTTCACAATCAGCTCTCATTAAATTCTGTATATTATTTTTACCACACTAATACGTGAAGAAAAACACATAAACACTTTAATATTAAACGTAATAAAATTGAATGAAACTAATTTAACTTTTCTAGCGACTTCCAAAAAGGAGACGGTACTCAATTCGACTGTATGTTTTTTTTATGTGTGTTACCTCATAACTTTGTACTGGTGAACCGGTTTCGATGATTCTTTTTTTATAAGAAAGCTGATACTTCTCGTGTGGTCCCATATGAATTTGATCAAGGTCAGACCAATAGTTTTTGAGTTATTCTTAATAACTTATATTGAAGTCGGCAGTACAAAATTTTTAATTTTAAATTAATAATTCCCGATGACCATGGGTGTTGTAAAGCACCCCAAACGTCGGGAATTAAAAAAATACATTTAACGCGATAGACATCGTAAAAATTAGTTTCATTTAATGCGTAGTGTTCGCGTAAATATAAGAAATCATTATATTAAAATTGCTTTTATTTGAATACAATATTTTTAATGCGCTAATGTGGATGCGGTAATTTTAAAACACACGAAACGTCGGGAATTAAAAATGAGTTAAAAAGAAACCAAATAATATGCATTTTTTTTAATTTAATAAAATATTCACATTCTAGTTAATCAGCTAACCATATTTCAGGTGTTTCGGTGCTGTACTGTTTCACTTAATGATGGTGACCGTCAGCCTGAAACTATGGCTTCAGGCACGCTACCACACCGTCATGTTCGTCATATCCATCGTGCTCTCCCTCTTAAGCTACATCATTTTTAACACAGCCTACTCAATAGTCTACTTGTAAGTACCTACTCAAAATAAAAACGATTATCTCAAATTAAATTGAAGACGGTATAGTATAGCTCCTTGGAGTAACCTACGAATTTTGTGTTACACTAATTATTGTATTATTTTGTACAAAACATGTACCAAACAATTGGTAAAATTAAAAGTGTTGTATAACCGACTTCAATATAACTTATTAAGGATAACTCAAAAACTACTGGTCAAACCTTGATCAAATGGGACCACATGAGAAGCACCAGCTTTCAAATAAAAAAAAATCATCGAAATCGGTTAGAATACCTCCTCTTTTTTGAGTCGGTAGAAAAGACTCGATTTGTCGACTTTTTAACTTCAGTCTCGTATGGTTAAGATTTTAATAATTAAATGCAGATTCTTTACTTATTATAATGAGATGGGGAGGAAGCTTTGCCTCTGGTGGATTCTACTCCCGTATTGTCGTTTAAGTAATGGTTTGAAGTTGTTTTTGATACATTAAGGTGGTGCGATTTTGTGCATGAGATGTCTGCGTAATTGAGCTATTAGCACTAATGATAAAAATCTGATCTGATTCTGATGGCAATATAAATTTCAAGTAAGCTTATTTGCCTGAACGCTTTGAGACACTACCATCATAGAATTTCTGATGGCTTAAACTGCCGTGAAATTCCCAAAGCATCGCAATTTGAAGCATTAACGTATAGTAAAGACATTTGTTAACATTTATGGTTTGTATGTATTACAGCGTATGTGTTTTTGGCTGAAGGCCTTGTAGGCAATGCCACAAGGCATAACTATTACAATATCACTTTAGTGCTTTGTGCAATGTATTTTGTTTAAACTATCTACTCATATTAGAAACCCTATATTCTGTATTGATTTTATAGAAAAAGAAGTCGCCAGTAACAAACTTGCTGTAACGCAGTCAAGTCAGTCGTACACTAAGATTAGGTAAAATAAGCTTCTAGATTTTTATATCAGACTGTTTCTTGAGATATCTGCAAAAAGCGACTGCTAAAGTAGAAGAAAGGATTTGAAGTAATGCCAGGAACCTATGAATTAATCATTAAATTTTTACAAATTTACAGACAAATCGACGGCGATGTACTTGGTACGTACACACGGCTTCTAACTTCGCCGGCATTTGGATTCCTGAACCTCCTCGTCATAGTGGCAACACTAGCGCCGGATTATTGCGCAAGACTCATTTCGGATAATAGCAGAACGAGACATTTGAGCGCTGGTATTGCCAGATTACAAAGAGTATACTCGACTAGACTATGAAACATAAAATTAATATTTAAATAAAAAATCATATTTTAATTGTAGTGTCTTCATAAGCTAATGCAATGAAACTTATAACAGAATTCTTGAGTCGTAGGCCTACCAGTAACACACACAAAAACAAAAATTTAATTTTCAATAATTTTAGCTAACATACCTTAGTTAGCTATTAACCTTATCCTTGTTAGAGCCCCGTCTAACCGTTAGTTACAAAATGTTTGGCAAAATATTGGTCGCGATATAAAAGTTTACAAACTGCCACGTTATAAGTTGCAGTTAGTATGTAGATATAATTTTATTCTTTAATAATAGACATATGTACGTAGCACTTCATACGTATTAAAAAATATATCATATAGATAATTTACATTCGTATTTCATTACGGATCGTAGAATATCAAACGAAAAATTTCCTGGGTGATGCCAACGATAAAATTGAATTTGCTCACTTGCTACAGATATCCTTACAGTAAACATAAGCACATAATAAATAACGACATAAGTACCTCACTTATGTACCTATACTCTAAGAAGCTATCTGTTATAAAAATTCTACTACATTTTTCTTTAAAATATTACGCATAGATTACTAGATAGATAGATTAGTATATATACTAGAGAATATTATACGATTAAATACCTCTAATCATTGAGTTGTATGTACTACGTACTAGAGAAGCCATTCCAAACAAAAAATGTGCAATGTCTTTGCGCATACGCGGGAGATAGTAAAGTCACGCATGTGCAGTTGCGCCACTACAGACTAACTAGTAGATTGAAACCACACTAAATGACACACTGTACGGATTGCAGTACAGTTCAGTTGAACATAGTGTATGTTCGAAATGCGAAATCTAGTACGTAGTACATATATATATATATATATATATATATATCGATGCCTCTAATAAATGGCTGCTCTCCGCAGTGATTGTGAAGTAATTTTTAATTCTCTCTTATTCCCCTTTAAGCTTATTTCTAGAAATGTTTTTATAGTTTGATAAGTACATATATGGTTTAATTAAAACGGAAACCTTATGAACTAGGAATCATTGTAGATATTATAATAGTGTTTTCTTTTAAATAAAATTGAAGTGACAAACAATCTTACGGTCCACCTAATTTTAATAACACATAAGTTTAATCTGTGTCATAACAAACACCTGGATTTTGGGTTATCAATTAATTTATGAAGCAAAATTAATTTAATTTATTACTAGCCTTAGACTGAGCATGCATGTTGTATGCTCATAAAAATATAAAAAATATATTTTAGTATGTACTATGTATTTTTCTAGTCACGTGTAGTTAATTTTATTTACACTTCCACATTTCGAAGAAAGAAAGAAATTTTAATATTCATTGTATATTGATAAACAAAAACGTGTTTTTCTTTTTAATTTGATATTGAAAAATTATAAACTTGCTTTCAAACAATATTAAAAACCGATCCTTTTTCTTTAACAGCGTTTCTTACTCCATTGCTGGATATGCTTTACACTACATCATAAAATTAGAATTTACCACAATTAGTAAGGTCTTATGGTCAGTTTTCCATTTCAAGTAAAATTATATTTATTATTCGTGCTATATTAGGGATCGAAAAAGTATTATTTTTTATAAGTAGGCGAAACTGCTATATTCCTTTAATATATTTTCTTTATTAAAAAAATATTCTTACAGGTAAAAGACTTAAAAATACCATATTTGATATAAAAAATGGACCTTTGATATTATATGTATAGTAGTGTATATGTATACGAGAACGTTACCTCGCACTTCAAAATCCGTAAAGCCGTTTTAAGTTACAGATGGTGTTATGGGAACAGTTGGGGCAGTCGGGTAAAACTAAGAAATAAAAATTAGTCGACAATAATCCCTTGTGATGATGTATTATATAAAAGTAGTCGTCAAGTTTTTAAGTAATTTAAGTAAATGTTGCTGCTAATAGCGGCACATAAGTTTAAGTAGTTTCATCGCTACATTTTGTAAATTTGTATACATTTTGGAAGATTTTAAGTACCTACTTAATGTTCCAAAATTGATACCACAAAACCGATATAAATATTTTATTACCAAACTGTACTTATTAAAAAATTTCTTTTGTAATATTTAAATATCTGCAGTATTTTTTTAATGTAATGCAAATCATTTATGACCTATTCAATATACTTACAAAAATGTGAACATAATATGGTATGTACATTATACATAGTTGTTTTAATGTTAATTGTTACCTATTGAACATAAAAAATAAATGATTATATTTTGATAATATTTGGTATCATTTATTATTGAATTGAGTCATTTTGGATTGAGCGGCTGCTATCCAGGACATTGTAATACAAGATGGAATTAAAATTGCTACTCCGCTGCGCTGCGGAAACCAATCCTCAATCTAACTACCCCGTTAGTCTAGTGGTCGTAAACGCGGTTTCTGATCATGAGATCGAGGGTTCAAATCCCAAGTCAGGTCAAAATTGTGGCGGCGCTGTCGTCGCGCCACAAGCGAAAACATATCGTATCCTAAATCGCGCTAACAAAGTTCCGTAGTTAAAGCAGCATATATAGAATAGCTCCGAACTACCACTCAGAGCGTTGGCCGCTCCCCGGGCAGAACACCTTGCCCGGCGGGAGATCTCCCCTTTTCCTTCCACCCGCCACAGTGGTGACCCCGACGTGATTTAAACACGCAACCAATAACCTTCGGAAACTACAAATTCAAACCTCATCCTCAAGTTACCCCATTCATTCGCTCCCGAGCAGATATTGTCTGCAGTCTTCACATTCTGCAAGCCATCAGCTTTACAAAGATTCATCGCAGCACTGGAATAATAATGCTTCCTGTTCCTTCAAGCTACTCTCTGCGCTACAGTGTTTCGGCACGACTCTGAGCCTTACTGCTCGCCTCTGCTTCACAGCACTCTCGCAGATTACTTGCCTTCTTCTCAACTCACCGCAGATTTACAAGGCAATTCCCTGGCACTTGCAAATTCGTCGACATTTAGACTGCACTATCGACCTCCGGTCTGAGCAGGGGGGTGATGTGGCGGCGCTGTCGTCGCAGCACAAGCGAAACACATCGAAGCCTAAATCGCGCTAACAAAGATCCGAAATTAATGCAGTATATATAGAATAGCTCCGAACTACCACTCGGAGCGTTGGCCGCTCCCCGGGCTGAACACCTTGCCCGGCGTGAGATCTCCCCTTTTCCTTCCACCCGCTACATAATCATTCATTAAGTTTTTCAGTCAATAAATTCTCAGGCCCTCACCCCGTATTCAGGAAGTTAGCGGTGTTTCACCTTGGCGCTTTGGAAATCACGTAAGGCCGTTGGTCCTGCGCCCGATCTTTCTCCGGTCATGTCGGATAACCGTCCCATCGAAATATGAGAGAGAAGTGCATCTGTTTTTCCGCATACATTCGGGCACTATAACCTTGTCCCGCACAGATGGGTAGTCTGTTGAGACTGGCCGCCGTGACCGACATTCGGTCTGGAGGACATTATAATAAGACCTAAGTATCCATTTAGAATCCGCATATCTATTATTGACATAAATTCAATGTTATCGATTACTGAAAAGAAAAATGATGGTGATAGTAATAGTGTAAGTCCAACAATCTACAAGCCAAATCGGCTCTTAAAGATGATATTTTGGATGCTTCTTCTGCTTTTAGCGACCATTATTGCAAGAAGCTCAATCTTATCACTTACTATCGTAACCTTTATCAATATCGAATCTGTAAGATGTGATGACGAATGAGGTCTAATCATCATCGTCATCATCATTACAGCCTTTCACAAGTCCACTGCTGAACATAGGCATCCCCCAAGGAATGCCACAAATCACGGTCCTAAGCCATCTGCATCCATCGACATCCTGCATATCTACGCCGGTTCTTCGAGCTATATTGCTGGCCCATTTCCACTTCAGCTTACTAATCCATTGGGCTGTGTAGGTCACTGTGTTCTACGGCGGATATCCTCATTTCTAAGTTTTTCACGCAGAGAAACCCCGAGCATAGATAGCCCTCTCCATAACTCGCTGAGTGAGTTAGAGTTTGAGCTTTCTCATGCGGCCAGCTAATTCCTGCTTAAATTTTTTTCAATATTTTTTCCTATTTGATAATAATAAATTTGTAAATTTGTTTTAAATGAACAGGGCCTGATCTAAGGGGGCCAAGCCGGGCATTTGCCCAGGGCTGCAAAACTGACTTATTCCTATCTTCCAACCTAGCCATTAGCCATCCACCACCCAAGTTGGCAGGTTGAGAATTTTATGTGCCACCTTCCAACCTATTGGTTGGATAGTGGAAATATTTAAGTATTTTACTTAACTGAATTATTTTAGTTCGAAAGAAAGAAGAAGTAGGAATCCGCAAAAAGTATCGATACTTGAGTAGTATCGATACTTTCATTTCGATACTAAATATATTTGGACACGATACTTTTGTTCCGATATTTTTGAGGTATCGATACTTTTATAAGCTGTTTCGAAGGCCTTTGACAGGGTTTGGCACGATAGTCTATTGGGCATGCTTTCAGCGTACGGCTTATCCCCTGGCCTAACTGCCTGGGTGAAGGACTTTTTGAGTGAACAGTATCTCCGGGTCGTCGTCGATGGCTGCTCATCCGGTACTGTGGCGACTAACGTCGGTGTTACTCAGGGGTCCGTTCTCTCCGCAACTCTAGTCCTGCTACATATAAATGATCTGCTCATTCCCGGTGTCTATGGGTATGCAGAAGACAGCACAGTTGTGGAGAGATACCAACCAAGTGCCCGGGCCAGTCGGGATCAAATCCAGCGTATCTTTTTACCGCTAAAAGCAGCCCGCTCACCTTGGCTCCTACATTACGGAATGTATCCTTGGAGTACACTGACCGCCTTCAGTTGTTAGGGATTTAATTTTCTCCGAACCTAAACTATTGCCGGTTCATTGAGTCCAGAGTCAAAGCAGCTGCAAGGAAACTTGGTGTCCTTGCGAGGGTGCGGCGGTACTTCACGCCGGGGCAGCTTTTTACATTATATAAAGCGTAAGTCCGGTCGTGCATGGAGTACTGCTGTCACATATAAACAGTGGTAGAGCCACGTGGCAGCTTTTGCTGTCGCACGGATGGTCCGGCTCGAACCGGGGTGGTACCACGACCTCACAGAAAACCAGCGTGAAGTAGAGGTTTACCTCTGCGTTTCGCTTGGTGAGTGCAGGTGGCTGGAGGCCCTTTTTACTGGAAATGAGGCATTCCATCTTAGTCCTCACGGGCGACAACGCATCTACATTTTGATTTGTAATAGAGGATAGATGTAGATGTCTATTGGCCGCAGCAACCACTTACCATCAGGTGGACTGTGTGCTCGTTTGTCACCCTTATCCTATAAAAAAAAATATAGGCTGGTGCTGCAAAATGCCACCTGGCAGCATTGGACTCAGTGGAGAGACGTGCTAAGAGACTCATTGGTAACGTTGATATAAACACTGGAATAGAGTATTGTTACGAATTGCCACAATCGTCAAAATGTTGGCTAAAAATGGCTTGGCATTACAAAGTACTTCTGATAATCTGTATCAAAATAACTATGGTAATTTTTTAAACTAGTAGAGTTGTTAGCCGAATTTGATCCCGTTATGCAGGAACATGTACGCAGAGTTTTGAAAAAAGAAGAGAAAGAAACAACCTACTTAAGTACATACAATTCAAAATTAGTTCATTAATACAATTTCAGACGGCATAAAAAACATATTATGGAAGCTATCATTACATCGAAATATTATTCTATTATTTTAAATTGTACTCCAGACGCTAGCAAAATAATGATAATTAGGTATATTTCTATTATTCAATCCCAAGACCATTCAAGAACGTCAGAGATTGTAAGAAATGAAAGTTATTTAGGATTTATATCAATAGAGAAATCTACAGGTCTGGCACTAACAGAAATTATCGTGGAACAATTATCAGCACTTGGATTGTCTTTGGAAAACATAAGACGGCAAGGGTACGATAATGGATCTAATATGAAAGGTATTCAAAGTGGCGTCCAAGCCAGGATTAAAAACAACAATCCACGGGCATTTTACGTTTCTTGCAGTAGTCATTCTTTAAACTTAGTGGTAAACGACATGGCAAAATGCTCACTGGAAGCTACAATTTTTTTAATACTGTGCAAAAAATATGTTTTTTTTTTCCACTTCAACATTAAGGTGGTAAATTCTTTTGAAGAATGTAAAAGGTATTACTCTAAAACCACTTAGTGACACGAGATGGGAAAGTCAAATCGAAGCAATAAAACCACTAAGACATCAAATAGGACAAATTTACGATGCATTGTTTAGTGTTTACCAAAATACAGATATGGATACCTCCTCATACGAGACGAAGCTTCGGGTTTGTTGAACCAAATTAAATAGTTTAAATTTTTATGTTCTATTATAATTTGGTACGAAACTTTGAATCGCATAAACCCTGTTAGTAAACTAATGCAAAGTAAAGATTTTGACTTAGTTTCCGTCATTAAATTACTTAGAAATACAAAAGATTTCTTTGAAATCTCACGTTCAGATGAGTATTTTACTCAAGTTCTTGAAGACACCAAAGCCTTGGCCTCTGATTGCGAGGTGTTAGACTTTGAAAATGTGGCTAGATCTCGTTCACGATCCAAGAAAAAGCAATTTACTTATGAATGTGTTGACGAACCAATTATTTAGCCTCGTCAAAAATATAAAATTAAAGTATTTTTTTCACATTATGGATACAACCTTAAACTCATTAGAATTAAGATTTTCCCAGATTTCAGAGCACAGAAAACATATTGCTTTTTTGTGCCTTAAGAGAACTCCCAAAAGATAAATTTTTAGAACATTGTAAGAACCTCGAGGCTATTTTAACTCATGAGATCTCAAGCGATATAAGCGCATTAGAACTTTGTGAGGAGTTGTTAGTCCTTTGTATGTTTTTAAATAGTAATTTATCTTTTCAAAATGTTTTGAAATTTGTAACAGATTTAAGATTTAGTCCAAATATCAGTATTGCGCTCAGGATCCTTTCAAGTTTACCAGTAACAGTTGCAAGTGGTGAAAGAAGCTTTACTAAATTAAAAATAATAAAAAGTTATCTGCGATCCACCATGACACAGAATAGATTATCTGGATTGGCTATGATTTCAATAGAACACAAGGTTTGCGATAGTACCTATAAATTTATCAGATATTATTAAAGATTTTGCAGAACAAAAAGTACAAAGAAAATTACTATAATTACGAGGTAGGACTTAATATTCTCTGAAAAGCAGTTTAATTTACACAATTTCATTATTTAAAAAAATGACGGATTTGTTTTGTAGTAACATAATTGTTTTTTATCAGTATTAAATTTTAAAACAAATCTTTTGCTGTCTTTTTTATACGAACCGATTTTATGGCGAACCGATTGACCATAATAAACAATTAAACAGCTTAGTCCGAATCTTATTCACTTCTGAAACGATTTTGATGAAAAATGTTTATTGTTCCTTTAGTTAAAGGATTATCATACACAGGCAATATTAGCCCGAGACAGGGAAAAATGGCACAAGGAAAAAGAGGCCCAAACGCAGCAATAAGTTGATGATAATGATAAAGTTGAAAGGTACATATGTAACTATGTTGATAAAAAGATATATCAATCCATTCAGTAGTTTCTGTGAAATTCTTTAAAAGACATACATTGTATACTTACTAACATAAAAACACTCATCAACTTTCGTATAGGTACTTCTCCAAAAGACCCCATGGATTGACGTGAATATTCTAGGTAGGTATAATCCCAACAATATCATGTATTTTATGTAAGTACTTGTATACTTAACATCCCACAATATAACTAGCTCATGACTTAGGTATATGGTTTTGTGTAAAGGGCGGCGAAAATTATCTTTGTCCAGAGCAGCTAAATAGCTAGATCGGGCCCTGTAAATGAAGCACGTATTTCTAAAATATCCATCTTTCCCAAAATTATTATTTTTCAGAATATCGAAAACATATCGAAATACCGGTTAACCGGTATTTGAAGATTACATATGAAAACAAAGCCGGTATTATAAAAAAATACGCCGATAGCCCATGGTCTAAGGACGGAACGCTGCCTAATATGTAGGTACCAACCTGAACCTAAAAATCTTTTATGATATGAGTCACTGACTTATGGATGCCATACACGATCAAGTTTACCGTCAAGTTTGCAGCGCGCTTGAAGCGGCGTCCAGTTTGCAGTGCATCCATATAGACCACTCAAGTGCAATTTCGCCGTCAAGTTTGCTTGATGCCGCATCAGTTGAAACCACAGAGTACTTTTTATAAACTGGAACTGGTTGAAACTTGAAACCATGGCGTCACTAGTGACGGACGACGATGCATTAGCCATCCTAGGCTTATTGCTCGCAATTAAGAAAACAAAAAGGAAATATCGTTCGGTGTGTTGCAAAAACTGGTTAATGAAACGAAAAATATTATCCCAATAGTAAATAGCAAATAATGTGAAACAGACAAGTGACGGCTCCGAGGCGCAATAGCTTAGTAATGAGTTGCAGCCCTAAGGCCCACGGGTTCGAATCCCGGACGGAACAAGTATTTGTATGGCCTACAAATAATTGTTCTGGGTCTGTTCTATGTATGTAAACTGTCCCTGCGATACAGAAGAAAATCCTAGTGTGGAGGTAACGTTTTTGAAAAAGAGAGGAAGAGAGACAACTGATGAAATTAAAAATTTTGTACAACCGACTTCAATACGAATACGCATTATTAAGGATAATTCCAAAACTAGTAGTCAGATCTTGATCAAATTTATATGGGATGTTTAAATTATAAGCACCAGCTTTCAAATAAAATAGAATCATCAAAATCGATTCACCTAGAAAAAGTTCTGAGGTAACACACATTAAAAAAAACAGTCAAATTGAGTACCTTCTCCTTTTTTTGAAGTCGGTTAAAATGGTAAGTAGGTAAATTATCTGAGTTTCAAACACGTTCATGTTGTTATAATATTAATTTTCCTCGATGTTACATATTAACCTTCCTCACATTGAACAATAAAGTTTTGGCTTAGCAATGAGTTGCAACGCTGGGGACGCGGGTTCGAATCCCGCACGGAACAAGTATTTGTATGGCCTACAAATAATTGTTCAGGATCTAGATGTTTGTACTTGTGCAATTTATGTTTGTTAACTGCCTCCACGATACAAGAGAAAATCTTAGTGTGGAGGTAACGTTTTTTTTAACAAAATTAAAAAAAAAATTAATACATTGCATAACACCTCGGTGTATTCTAACTATATAACGTATGCGCGCGTTTTCGCTTGCCGAAGCCGACTAACGTCATCGTCATGCATACTTGACCGCTCATACACACGTTCAAGTTTACATGACGCTGCAAGCTTGATCAAGTCGGCAGAATCGAAATTCAATTTTTGCTTCATGTAGACTTGTCAATTGTCATGCACACAGCTAGCCATACACCGTCAAGTTTACCAGTGTACAAGTGCGCTGCAAACTTGGCGGTAAACTTGATCGTGTATGGAGGGCGTTAAAAGTATATGGACTGGGCATATCTACAATATTAGCGTGACTTCCTACAAAAATCTGGCGCATAAAATCTGGCCGCCTTTTATAGTTGTAACTCAACAGTATGGGCAGCTGATATCGATATTTTTACTAATATGATTTTTTTCTGGATCCGCGCTCGAGAAATTATTACATGTAAAAAAGATATTTAACTGACTGCATTAACTTTTTATTAATAAATCTTTATTTCGGATAACAAATGCTATAATAATAATTAAAAGAAACTAAAACTAGAAACATAAATATCATATAGTCCTACTCCCCGCGGTATTGTGCCAAGAACGCTGGCTGCGTTTCCCCGCTGATTGAGTGAGGAAAGAACCAGCCCTCTTATCACCAACAGCAACGACCAGTCGCGGATGGAGTTCCTTTAGGAACTTCACCGCACGTGGACACCACGGACCGATAGTCTCTACAGCAAATTGGCACAAATATGTAGTCATCTCTCAGAGACTCATATTTGCGCCAATTACTCAGTTCAGCTGCCTCTGATGCCGCCCCGGCTCTAAACGAGGTACCCCTGAGATGAGAGACCGCCAGAGTGTCTACGCAAGTAGCATCCCACACTAGGGCTTTACCTCTCTCTCAAGGGACCAATGTCATACCGTCGGGTCTCTTGCCATCGTCTCTAAATATTCCACAAGGCTCTAAAACCGAGGGAACATTTATAGAGACAAGAGCTCTTCGGATGACATCGTTCAAAGAACTGTGTCGTGAAAAGGTACCAGCGCTTTTCTTACATGAAAGTCCGTGGAGCCCAAACTTGTCGACGCTGCTACCACAGGGACACTGATTGGGTTGACAAATCACCGTTCCTAGTCATATTCCTGCGGCAATGCGTAAGCTTTCCGCATCAAGTAATGTGCCGAGATTACTTGATGGTAAAGCGTGTAACCAGCGACTAGATTCCTTAGTCGAAACAGCTAGAAGGCGTGCCTTATCTTGGTCACTATGGAAATTATGAAACAAATCCTTTTGCACGCCCTGTACCAACGGAATATCCCACTGTTTTTGTTGGTTAACTTCCAGTGGAACATTTTCACCAGGACAGAGCGTTTGCCATGTCTGCTCTGCCTCCGTAGCAAAGCATAGGTCTACTTTATTATTTAAAATTATATTACATAAGTCACTGACACTATGTACGGAAGCAAGGAAAGCGGGCAATGCAACGCTAGAAAGATTTCTCACACCAATGCCACCAAATTTTATAGGTAAAGTAGCTTGAGTCCAGGCTGTTGTATTTAAAGTTAAATTTTGAATTTTTTCTATAGCTATTTTAAGACTATTATCAATATCTTGTAAAATATCCGAACATTTCCAGACTGGACTCGAGCGGAGTAAGTATGTAAATCTAGGTACAAGAAGACAATATTTTAAAATAGTAAGAGCTATGTGGGTGTTTAATTTATACAATTTATCAACGTGGTTTAAAAACTGATCAAATTTTGTTTTTAAAACAGGTTTAATACTATCGAAAAACAACGGGGCACCTAGCAGGTATAGTGATTCCGTACTGACAGTTTTTATTCCTGGACAAATATGATTAAAATTTTGAATTAAAGTGTCTCTATGAGAAGTAGATAAATTATTGGAAAAAAATATTTCAAATATATTGGTATTTGGTTCAAGACCAAAATTTTTAAAATTTTGAAAAATATGAGTAAGATCACTGAGGACGTCATCTGCTCTACCTCCCAGTGTACCGTCGTCTAGGTACCAGACATTCAACTTGGATTTCAAATTTGAAATAATTGGTTGAATTCCCAAACTGAAAAGTGCTGGACCCAGTGGGTCACCCTGCTGAACACCGACAGCAGAATCGATAACATGGTTTTCGTAAAACAAGTTAGCATTTTGACTATAACATTGCCAAACGTAATGATAAATTTCGGGGGTATTATTAGCCACTTCTTTCAGCAAGGTTGCCCTATCGATAGAGTTAAAAGCATTCCTTAGGTCAACCTTCACAAGAACATCTGCATCAGAGTTTGTTAAAAATGTAGGCACTGAATGTACCGCCGCCTCACAGCCACCTCTAGTGCCAAAACCTAGTTGAGTAGGCTGAAATTTGGTCTTAAGGTTAGGGATTATGTGCCTGCAAGCTAATTTTGAAGTTAAGCGTCGAAATGTGGAACCAACGGCAATAGGACGGATACCGTTATCCTTTTTTTTGAAGGCACATAACCTTGCCCCATATAAGAATGGAATGAAATTTGGATTAACATTACCAGAAAGCATAAATTTACATAATTTTGTAATGTCTTTAAGAAGTACTCCGCCGGCGTCACCGGCAGAAGCGCTTACAAGATCTTTATGATGTTGACGCGTAATTTCGTCAATGCCGCCAGCAGAGCCATTCGAAAATGACATAATTGCTTCTAAAGTGTCTTTTTCCGAAATTTGTAAAGGTTGCATAGAAGTCTTGGGAGGCAGCGGTCAACCCTGAGAAGGTTTGACCGTTTTGGTTTAACTAATACACGACGTATATGTAATTACAAAATATTATGTAGTGTTTACGTCCACAATTAATAAACATAAGATATGTACTTATAATTTGAAAAAGAAATCGTTGGAGGGCAATACGACATTTTATATTGCAATGAAAAAAATGAAATCGTTGGGGGGCAATACGACATTTTATATTGCAATGAAAAAAAATTTCACCTTCCTAATCGGTAATATGAAAAGAGTTAAAAATAATATTTATTTAAATAACCGTTATGGCGTCTGGTAGTAATCTTGTAACTTCTGAACGACTTGACTGAGTAAAATGAAATTGACTTCAAAGGAACTAGGTCAAATGGCAACGGGCCGGCCATATGCCGCATTTTTTTAATTATGTGCGAGCAGCTATGCAGGTCTAGAGAGAGAGACCAGTACTACTGCGATCTAAAAGATCTATTGTTATCTCTATAGCTGCTATGTCTATAGTTCACTGCTAAGCCCTACGTCCTCAATGAATAGGAGTTGCTTAGCTGTGAGCAATTTCACTTCTTCTGGGCGGAGTACATAGTTTTTTATGTCTTAATTTGGTTAATTATTGTTACTCGATCGTTTGTTTTTTCGACGTTTGCAATTTTAAATAAACGAATAATATATGCAAAATCCAAATTAATAAACCTAATTGTCAGACCTTTGTAACCTAGTGACAGACTGCAATATCGTGATTGAAGATGAACAAATTGAACAGGTGAAAGAGTTTGTGTATCTGGGGTCAAAGTTTACAAGAGATGGAAAGTGTGAGAGTGATATCGAAAGAAGAGTGAATGCAGGAAACATGGTGAATGGAGCTTTGCACTCCTTTATGAGCAGTCGGAAGGTGTCTAACAAGGCTCGTTTGGCTGTGCATGAGGGGGTGTTGGTTCCGACACTCATATACGGAAGTGAAAGTTGGGTATGGCAGAAGAAACATGAAAGCAGAATAAATGCAGTTGAGATGAGAGCATTAAGAAGTATGATAGGAGTTAAACTGAGTGACAGGATAAGAAATAGTGAGATAAGGAAACGTTGTGGTCTGAAAGAAGATGTAGTGACAAAAATTGAGAAAGGTATGCTGAGATGGTTTGGCCACGTCGAGAGAATGAATGAAGAACGATTGACGAAAAAAGTGTATAAGGCGAGTGTGAATGAAAGTGTTGGAAGGGGTAGACCTAGGCGGACATTTCTAGACCAAATTAGGGACGTCTTGAAAAAAGGCCAGGTTAAGAGTACCCTAAACCGTAGAGCATGTATGAAGGGAATAATGAAAGTGGACGAAGCGAAACAAGTATGTAAGGATCGTAGCAAGTGGAAAGAAGTGGTATCTGCCTACCCCTACGGGAAAGAGGCGTGATTATATGTATGTATGTATGTAATTGTTAGAAATATCCATTATAGTTTTGTATTATACACATTTTATTGCGTTCCTCTAAATTTGGTCATTAATATATTTCTTAAAGTTCGAAAAGGTTAAAATGGAAACCACTGACTCATATTCCAAAAGTAAACAGCTATAAAAGACGTTCTATTGTACTAAAATTACGTAGAGAATAAATAACTATTCTTTCAACATTGAAAACGTCGGCCCATTAGCTCAGTTGGTTAGAGCGTCGTGCTAATAACGCGAAGGTCGCGGGTTCGATCCCCTCATGGGCCACAAGATTTTTGCAATTAATTCTTTGAGATTTGCTAAAATAGTGCAGAATCTAAATATTTTAATTTTGAAGACTTTATTTTAAATCTAGAAATTAAATTTTATTTTTAAATGTAAAATATTATTTGAAAAATTTGTGTTGGGACAAGCGTAAAACATTGTCACGCCTGGCAGATCTGAGATAAAAAATTATATATTATAGCATTTTATAAGGTTTATACTATAAGTCATAATTATCATCATTACAGCTGTTCACAACTCCACTGCTGAACATAGGCCTCCCCCAAGGAATGCCACAAAGCACGGTCGTGAGCCACCTGCATCCAACGACTTCCTACATGCCTTACCAGGTCGTCACTCCATATAGTGGGGGGACGACCTACACCTCGCTTACTGGTACGAGGCTACCACTCCAGAACCTTTCTTCCCCATCGGTTGTCAGTTTTTCGAGCTCTATGGCCGGGCCATTGCCACTTCAGCTTACTTATCCGTTGGGCAATGTCGATTACTCTGATTTTACTACGGATATCCTCATTTCTAAGTTTGTCATGCATAGAAACCCCGGGCATAACCCTCTCCATAGCTTGCTAAAAGATCTTGAGCTTCCTCAAACGGCCAGCAGGGAAGATCCATAAGTTAGCCAGTCTCTACGGAAACTGGCCTGTTGCGCAATAGCAAAGGCAATAGCAATAGCAAATTATAACAGTGGTAGAGCCAAGCGGTAGCTTTTGCTGTCGCACGGATGGGCCAGCTCGCAGAATACCAGCGTGAAGTAGAGGTTTACCTCTGCGTTGCGCTTGGTGAGTGCAGGTGGCCGGAGGCCCAATTCCTCCCCCCCCCCCCCATCAACATGGTAGTGAAATTAAATAAAAAACTACCCCAGGAGGGTACCAAGCACCCCTGGAGAATCCCTCGCTGAGCATCCACGACCAAACTACTCCACTCCTGGGCGTGGGTGCTCAGGCAGCCCCCCTGTATTCTGGGGGGGGGGGGGCGAAATTCCACTCAAGACGAAACCTGCTCGGGGCAAACGGAGCAAGAAGACAAAGGCAACCCCTGCCACGCTTACCGTGGATTTCTGCAATATCAGGGGACTTCATTCAAACCTTAACGCCGTCCACTACCATCTGGAGATAGCTAAGCCGGCCTTGCTCTTTCTAACCGAGACACAGGTGTCCTCTCCTGCTGATACTTCGTATCTCTCCTAGATCCATAAGATCCATAAGTTATCCCTGGCAATACCTTCTGATTGTACAATCTTGTTTTGAAGTTTTGAGGTATTTATGATAGGATGTGTCGTAATCTCCCGAACGCTTTTTTTACGTGGTAGAGCCATGTTGTAGCACGAATGGGTCGGCTCGACCGGGGAAGGACCACGCTCTCACAGAATAGCAGCTTCACGCTGCTGTGTTTCGTATGGTGAGTGTAGAGAACCGGAGACCCTTTTTACTGGAAGCGAGGCAATCCATCTTAGTCCTCAAGGGTGACGACGCATCTGCATTTTGATTTGTAGATGTCTATGGGCCGCAGCAACCACTTACCATCAGGTGGACTGTGTACTCGTTTGTCACCCTTATCTTATATAAAAAAAACGCTGCCCAGGCGAGATGAATCCGTCAATTGACCTCTGGGTCGGAGTTGGACTTATCTAGTCGGACTATTTGTAGGATATAGAGAGCCAGCGTGATTATTACGATATGTGGTATTTTAGGTATTCCCTCGTAGTTCTAATATGGAGTAACAAGGCATTCCATCTTACTTCGAAGGACTGTGACGTAGCATGAGCTTTCATTTACGAACTAAAATGTATTTTTAATAATCATTACTAGCCTACGTGTATGTGCGCAGATTATCTCTATTTATAGAGATCTCTCTCTATATATAGAACTTTCAATGTTACAGTGTTTGTAATATTTTAATCTAGTTAAGCTGCGCATCGTTTACGCGCTCCTGGCGCGCGCGCCATGTATGACCGCGCCTACCAGTGCGTATGCGGAACGCGTTCCAAATGTTCGAAGACTTCGAAGTATATCAACTAAGCGCTCAGGGCGCGCGCGGCAATTGTTCCATCCTGTGTTTGACCGTTCAATATGGATCTCGGTCTTGTAAGAGCAGCAGCCGCTTTCATAGTTCTTTATCTTTTAAACTATGAAAGCGGCTGCTGTTCGTAAACGACCAACATCCATTTTGAACTCTTAAACGGCTGCCGCGCGCACCAAGCGCGCCTAGTTGATATACTTGGAACATTTGGAGCGCGTTCCGCAGAACGCACTGGCCGGCGCGGTCATTAATGGCGCGCGCGCCAGGATCGCGTAATCGACACGCAGCTTAAAATTAAACCCAACATCCTGCATAAAATAGCAGCTTTAAGCGTCTCCGACACACAAATGGTTTGCGGTGGCGTCTAACCGCAATCCGCAGCTCCAGCCGCTGCAACCACACCACCTCGGTCGCAGCGGCGCCCTGAAGCGCCATTCGCTGTGGTGGCTGTGCTACGATTGAACTTCAGTAAACATGGCTAACCGTGGCAAATTCAGCAATATTATCATATATTTTGTTTTTAATCCTAGGCCCGTATTAATAAATTTTACTCAGCTCAAGTACACGCACTTGAGTACAATTTTGAGGTTATGGTCTTATTAATAAACATATCTCAAGATGCGGTTTATGTATATGTAGAAAGGGTAATTGAGTATAGTACAAAGACTAATTTTGTAGTTAGGAATAATAATTAATTCGTTTAAACGAATTAATTATCCAACGAGTCGAGGATAAACTAGTAACGGAATACGACAAGCGTACCGTTTCACGTCAGAGCCAAGACTGCTTTAACGGCGGCCGCTCCGTCCGTTTTATACAACCAGGACGGGCGGCACCGCAGGTGCAATGCCGCAGGTGTGCGGTACACGTGTCTTTTACAAGAATTCTGTCTAGGTAAACCGACGCCGCCGCACCTGCAACGGTGCAGGTGCCGTCACGGCCATGCTGACATGCGTGCGTCCTCGCACGCGCTCCATCACAATCTTACTTATATGTAGAAAGAAAAACATCGTTCAATCATCCTGATAAAACAGCGTCTGGTCCGGTCCATATTGACCCTTCAGATTTGGGCGACAATCAGTTTTGTTCCGGCAGTAAGCACTACAAAACTTTAATCATGCTAGATCGGAATGATTAGTCTGTAGCTTTTTCCACTTTCTCTTTTTTTTTCAAGTACTGCTTTCGCTAGTCCGGAATCATTATTCCCTGTAGCCATATCATTGGACCGGCACAAAGCCCTGCAATGATTTCTTATTTTTTTCAAGTACTATTTATGCTAGTCCGGAATCACTATTCCCTGTAGCTATATCATTGGACCGGCAAACGCCCTGCAATGATAGTAAGAACCACTTTTTTTTCTTACTCTCTTTTGTTTCAATTCAGTATAGAAAAGTTACAGACCAACCACACCTCAAACATGTCCCTGTCACAATCACACAAAAGTGTATGGTGAGGGACGTAGTGACATGATAACACCTAAGTATGTAAACCAACAGTAACACGACATCCCAGTGTAGCACAGACCAGCCTTCCTGCAACTCCATGTTCCTTTCCTGCACAAGAATAATTACTTCGCTAGAGTGTTGCAACGTCTCTAGTATTTTCTAGATGCACAGACACGGCTACCTCTGACTGTCGCACGTCCTCGTGCGGTTGACAGTGAACAGCATACGGTCTATCAGTTATCACCACCTGCTAACAGATATTAACTCTTGTTAAATATTACAACGGTCGACCATCCCAGACTTCATTTAAGTCATGAACGCGCCGATATGGCTACCTTCAGGCAAACGCACTCCAGCTTTTCGTTCTGCTGAGTTCGTGCCACAATCGCGCCAGCGAGCCGTCGCGCCGTAGCCGTACTAGCTCTAGCGAATCGTTGCACTGCTTTGTAAAATTAAAAAAAATCGAGATAAATGTATTTCGAACCATGGAATTCGGAGCTTCCAAAATTCATCACATATTCTCTTAAGAAACGGCAATAGTATGACATTTGAAAACATTGCAAAAAATAACAGAAACTATGTGTAGAGGCAAATACCACAACATTTCAAAGGGAAGGAGGCAACTGCGCAAAATCTACGAAAGACGACCTCAGACGTCCATTTACAGCGCCAAAGCACCATTTGTTCGGCGGCCGCTTAAATTGCCCTGCTGTAAGATCAGCCGATAAGTTACCGACTGTAGCGGTGTAAGCTCAATCTTACCAGCGCTCGGCCGTACCTGACCATGTTCGATTAGCCGTCACAACATCTTCCTCATTGATCATTGTTGTAGAAACTTCTACGAATCCCTCGACATCAAACCCCAATCTTGTCGACGACACAATATTCGGAGCAAACTGCAACACTGATCAACACATTAGAACACAAAAATGTCACTTATTATTTTCAATTCATAGCGTGTTAAAGTTAATCCTTTATTTTGGTACATCCCTTAAACGTTTTGAACTTCAAAATATAGCAAATGATAATCATGTTTCGCGTGAATTATCAAATTACAACATAACTTGAATAAGTTAATTAGAAAGCCTCCAACTTCTTTCGACATTTGTTAACATATTTAGGTACATCAAGAAATAATGAAAATACTTGCAGGGTACTTTTAATACAAATCGAACAAATTAAAAAAAAATTGGCTTAAATAATTTCACTTTATCTTTTCTCTACACTTTAATGATACGAAAATATCGTAAGTAGCATAGCAAATTTCATTACGGTATTTAACATAAAAACAGATTCATTAACGCGGAATGCATTACAGTCTTCCACAAATGTAATAATCCTCATACTATTCGAAGATTAAATGTGGGCAAAAATGGGGACTTTATCCCACTTCTGATGTAGAAAGGGTAATTGAGTATAGTACAAAGACTAATTTTGTAGTTAGGAATAATAATTAATTCGTTTAAACGAATTAATTATCCAACGAGTCGAGGATAAACTATAGTATGTGCCAAATCGATTGAGAAAAACGGACAATGACCTTTCGGTCGTTTAACCAGGGGTTACAAACCTTCAATATATAGGCACATTTTATATGTAGTACTTTCTTTATTTATAATGATTTTTTTATAATGATTGATATAATATATATTTATTAACTATTATTAAAAAGTTATGTGAAAGATCGCTGTAGAAGAAAAATCATCTATTGTTATAAAGTACTTTATTCATTTAACAACAAAAAACATTAATTTATAACACATATAAAGATTCGAGTGATAACGACACCGAATAAGTACGTACTTATGCAAAAGATAAAACTTTATTTTTAATATTATATAAGAACTTTATTTTTATTCGGTGCAATCATCACTCGTATCTTCACTTGATGAACTATCTGTAACATTAATTATAAAGCGATCTGCAGTTTGGTCAATTCTATCATCCATGCCACGCATTTTTTGTTCAACCTTAAGGACATGCTGAACACAGTTTTTCCATTTATCTGGCGTGATTTGAGTTAAACCATCTTTAAGTAAATTTTTAACATCTTTTAACTTGAAAGTTGTATTTTTTCGTGCAACGTACCCTTTCACATCTGCCCACACAAGTTCAATGGGGTTAAGCTCACAGTGATAAGGAGGTAACCTTACCACTGTGATGCTTTTTTCTTTTGCCATCTCGTCGGTGACGTAACTTCGATAGTTATCTTTAACTGCCTTTATTTTTTCCATTAAGTGGGTCTTTGTGTCCGAGGGCACGTATGCGATCTGTTTAGATTCTAGCCATTCCTGCATATTTTGTTTCCGCCAAGACATTGTTGGGGTTTTTTCTAAACGTCTGGAGTGGTAACTAGCGTTATCCATAACTATGACATCGCCGCTTTGCAGTTTTTCTATTACTTTTCTAAACCAGTCCTCGAAATGGAGAGCGTCCATACTCTCATGGTAGTCACCAGTAGATGATGATTCAAATACCCAATCACATCCCTCCAAAAAGCCATTTTCATTGCCAACGTGTACAACTATTAATCGCTTTCCTTTACCCGAAGGGGCTTTCGCGCCAGTAGAGTAGCCTTCTAACCGTGATTGACGAGAAGATTCAATTGTGGTGTCTTCCCATACCTTTCCCATAGTATGACCTGCGTTAATCCATGTTTCGTCAAGGTAAAAAATGTTACGTCCCTCGTTTCTTAATATTTGTATTTCTCTCAAATATCTGGTACGCCACAGAACTATCTCTGGGCGATCTATTAGACCACTTTTTCTGTTTCTCTTTATATATTTGAATTTTAAATGGCGCAACACACGTCGCAGGGAAGTTTTGCTCAAGTTTGGCAACTGGTCATCTTGATTTATACTGAGCAAAATTTTGTCTAAAGTCGGTAATTCTCCTGCAAGAAAGAACTGATGCACTTTCGCTCTTATAGCCGATTTATCAAAATCGTCCAACTTGTCAATTACAGACTTTTTTCTTTTATTAATTATTCCCTTTTCTGGTATTTTATGGGAATCTCTATACACGCTTAATACGCGATATATAGTGCTCTTGCTGACTCCTGAGATCTCCGAAACCTTTTCTACCATATTAACGTTTGAAGGATACACGTCTTCGGGCCAGGTGTTTTTGACATATTTGTATACATTAATGATAATCTCTTGTTCCCCGACCGACAAAGTGGTAGGTTTTCTCTTTTTTACTGGTGACGTTAAAGGTGCTCCAGAAGATGGGCCTGTAAATAAATGACAAAAATATACTACCATAGTACTACATCACATAAATACATATTGTTTTAGAAAATAAATACCACATGGTCACATAAAAAGAGCGCTTTAAGAAATAGAAAGGCTACGTCGTCGCATTTGTACCTATTTGTACGTACCTGCTACGTTTATTATGGGTCGGCGACGTCTCTTTCCACTTGATGTTGAAGGACCGGGTCCTTCACCAAATTCTCCTGAACTCATGTCGATTTAGTAACGACCGTCACAGTAAAACTAATATAACAGATTCAAAAAACAAAAACTTAACGATATAACAAATTTAACAGTAAAAACTCAACTAAAACAATGCAATGAATGCTATGAATTACCCGAGACGTACACACGCAAGCGCTATCCGAACACGAATGAAAACAAAATGGCGGACCGGCCCAAAAAAGGTGACGCATCTCTGGCTGCCATTGTCACGTTTCTTTTAGAACGAACTGACGTAACGCGCGTTTTGTTTATTTTAAAGGGATGAATTTGCAAAAGCTCAATATGGTGATTATATTGCTTCAAATATTTTTTTAATATGAAACTGTTATTAAATGAATTGCTGCGTTACTTACCATAAATTGAAATATAAAATATAACACATTTTTCGCGATGTACCGTAAGATTTTACTATGTTTATAGGAACCACAGACAATATTATTTAAGAAACAAAAAAACAAAACATATGTGCTGACCTAGAAGTGGGAATAATATCAATATTTAAATATTGTTATCACATCTAAATTGAGATTTTGTAAGTTACGCCTTTTGACACTCGGCTCATATCTGAGGTCATTGTCCGTTTTTCTCAATCGATATGGCACATACTATAGTAACGGAATACGACAAGCGTACCGTTTCACGTCAGAGCCAAGACTGCTTTAACGGCGGCCGCTCCGTCCGTTTTATACAACCAGGACGGGCGGCACCGCAGGTGCAATGCCGCAGGTGTGCGGTACACGTGTCTTTTACAAGAATTCTGTCTAGGTAAACCGACGCCGCCGCACCTGCAACGGTGCAGGTGCCGTCATATACGATATCAACTGAGTGCCACGCTGATTAATAAACGAAACTCGACTCTCAAGCGTGTGTACTTGAGTGCAAGTCACAGAACAGTATTCCCAAGTACAGCGTTTTGAGATACTGTTTTTATGTATTTATTAATTGACAACGATCTTGAGATGCTGATATCGTAATGAGGGCGTATCAAATGATTCGGTACGCACTTGAGTTCGTTGTTGAGTAATGTTTATTAATACGGGCCCTAATGATTTTGTAATCACGTTGCGAATTATCATAATTTTGCAGTTTCTATTCAAATCTCTGAATTTAGTACCATTTTACACGCGGCACAAGCGGCCAGTTGTAAAAATTTGCAAGTGACCGCGATGCGGCCACCGATTGACCGCGTACTCGCTAACACTCACGCGTTGAAGGGGCGGAGCATGCGGCCGCCCACTCACTTATATTGCAAGCGATACAAATGGCCGCCACCGCAAGCCGCTTCTGTGTACGAGACACTTTATTTTGACGTGTTTCGGATGTTAAGTGTAGCGAACCGGAGACTCTTTTTATTAGAAACGAGCCATTTCATCTTAGTTATCTGCATTTGGGTGACAACGCATCTGCATTTTGATTCTGAATTAAGTTAGGTTAATGTATAGGCCACAGAATTCACCTATCAACAAGTGGACTGTGTGGTTACTTAACCTTACTTAAAAATGATCAAAGTGAAAGTTTGTCATTATATTATATTTGTGCATATTCAAGTTATTTGTCTATAGATATTAAAATTTTTGTTTCGCAGTGAAAATTGCAATGTATGTTATGTAGGTGCCAGACAACCCTCCTTTATCGTGAATAATCCTTCATCTGTTAAAAGTAAGATTACAGCCTCTAATTATTTGCCCTAAAATATCCACCGCGCTGCCCTAATACGTGTTGGCGAAATGAGGGCATCCACGACTTTTTCAGGGCGGCGCCACTTTAAAGTGAGGTAAAATATTTGACAGATTATATAGCGCGGACGATTATTTCTTAGAAAAATATAATCTTTAAGGTTTCTTTCTGAATTATTAGTTATATTTTATATTAAATACATTAGAAATGAATAAACCAAACTATAAATATAACCAAAAGATGTTTTTTTTTTTAAAAGAGTTATAATGTTCAAAAAATTAAAAATCAAACCACTGACGCATTCTGTTGTGTATTAATATAATACTCTAGATAATGATAAATTATTATTTAAAACTAATTTCTCAATTAACTGACACTGTGTAAACGAAAACTTTACCTCAGTCACAACTAGCGACATCTGGTGAGTGGAAGATTATTAGCCCTCATTGTCTTCATGTATTCGAAATATTTATTTTAATTTCTCATACATGCCAGTTTCTTCACGATGTTTTTCTTACTCTGGTCTGGCCTCTTTTGAACCAGAAATCTCTTTTATTTCTAAATAAAGATACTATGTCATTACATTGCATAATATCAATTTATAAAAAAAAAGAATGATTATCATGTAACAGAATTTATTCATCAATTCATCAAATAGGTTTCTTTGTAAAATAATCCGTTATTTTTCTACTGATCTTCTTTTTGACTTCTACTGACATATCCATTTGTATTTTGTCGGCGTCCATTGCTCCGTCACTACAACTACTCGTCTCGGCGATATACCCGAAAGACAATGAATGAGTACTGTTTAAATTTAAGCTTCCATTGCCTTCATCAAGTTTTTCCATCTCTTGGAATAAGCGTGACGTTTGGTTCGACTGCTCTGTGAGGTTAGTGTCAGCCATTTTGTTATCCTCCGCCATCTTGTCCTGCGTTTGTTCCTTTTCCTCTAAATTTTTATTTGAAGAATCCAACTTCTCTTTCGAATTATTATCTTCATCCATAGTAACATCAAGTGAAAACAAATCCGGCGAATCTAGTAATTCATTTTTCAATATATCTGTTACTTTTAAGCATTCTGCATCCTCATTCTGCAACACAAACAATTATTAATTCTAATGGTACCAAGGAGAGCATACTACTTGTCTCATAGAAAATCAAAGTTTTATGTTATAGAAGAGGGCATCATGCTGCTCACCAGATGGTAAGTTACTACCGTCGCCCGTGAACAACTGCAACACCAAAGGAATTGCAGATGCGTTGCCGGCCTTTTTAGAAATGAGTAAGCTCTTTTCTTGAAGGACTAAGTCGTATCACAAAGAGGTTGTGCGAGGAAGAAAAGTCCTAGTAAAAGTCACAGTGGACCGCCAAGCATCCAGATGATGTGGAAGGTATCGTGAGATAATGTAATATGAGATCGCTACTAACATGTTTATAGAAATAAGTTATCTACTTTTAAACATAATATGATGAATATAATACAATACATACAAGTTATTTGCACTGATTTTAATAATAGATTAATTTACAACAAAAAATAAGGTATGTTTTAGACAGTAAGCCGATAATATGCAAAGGTTAATAAGTGCTAACTTCAAAAATATACATTGGTGGTTGTAAGAGTTAATTATAAATATTTAACATAATATATTATTATGTTTGTACTTTGTACTAAAAATACTAATAATTACTACGAATATTAAATATGGGGGTCATTGTAGAAGCGTGCTCGTCGTGACCCCTGCCAGCCCTTTTCAGGGCTGCAATTCTACTCAGCTGCGCACCCATGCCAACGAGGGTTAGGGCGTCCCCCCAAGGCGACGCACACCAGCTAGTCCCCGTTGGTGTGGAATGCACCGCGCAAAGCGGCGACGGGGACCGCCACCCGTCACGCACAGCCCGACACGGCGGAAGGTGGAGGACAGAGTGCAGAGTTGGCACGTGGAATGTTAGAGGAGGCATGAAAGATAAGATGAATGAGTTGATCGAAATAATGAAAGAAAGAGAATTAGATGTCGTGTGTATGTCGGAGACCAAACGGAAGGGCAGTGGTACTGAAGAGCTCCCTGGCGGGGCGTTAGCTCTATGGTCCGGAGTCCCGGAGAGCGAGAGCGCCCGCCAGGGAGTGGAGGTGCTGCTGTCGTCTCGGTTGGTCGATGTTATGACTGAATATAAGGTTGTGAACTCAAGACTTCTCTGGGTTCGCTTTAAATTGGGACTGACGAAGTTATTCCTTTTGGCTGTTTATGCGCCGGTAGCTTCGTCGTCCAGGGCTGAGCTGGAGGAGTTTTGGGAGAATGTAAGAGAAGTTCTAGATTTGGCTAGGGGAAACGAAAGAATTGTTGTGTGTGGTGATTTGAAGGGATGGGTTGGTACCGCTCGACCAGGGTACGAGTCGGTGCTTGGAAAGTTTGGCGATAAAAGGGTTAATGATGCTGGCAAGCTTATACTGGCGGTATGCAAGGAAAAGGGTCTTCTTGTGACAAACACTATGTTTAATCACAAGAAAATCCATATGTATACTAGAGAAAGAAAGAATGAGAGAAGTATGATCGATTTGTTTCTGGTGGATGACCGACTGCGAAAACAGGTGATGGATACGCGAGTGTTCAGGGGTGCTGACCTGGGAACGGATCACTATCTAGTGATTACTAGATTTAGGGGTCTGTTCGCGGGTTGGCGCTACCGGACGGCGGTAACAGAACCACAGTCGGTCTGTCGCATCCGAAGCTGGAAGCTTCAGGAAGCGGATACTAGAGATAAATATCATGCGAGGGCAGCCGAAAAGCTTGACACCATCGATGGCAGAAATGAATGTGTGGAAAGAACATGGCAGAACCTTAGGGATGGAATGGTAAGTGCAGCGGAAGAAGTGTGTGGAACAATAAAAAGAGGCAGTAGTAAAAGAAGAGATGCATGGTGGAATGATGAAGTGAAAGAAGCTGTAGAGAAGAAGAAGAAAGCATGGTTAGACTACTTGGCCTCTAGTAATGATAAGGATATGAGAGAGAAGATGAAAGAAAGATATAAGCTGCAGAAAGTTCACACGAAAGCATTGATTGAGGAAATGCGTGAAAGGTGTAGAATGGAAGCTGACGAAAGGTTGTCGCACAACTTTAAGGAGAACTCCAAACTCTTCTGGAAAGAGGTTGGAAGGACCCGAAGTGGTGCGACGGCCTTAAGAATGAACAAAGTGCTTTCGAGAACTAATGACGTCCTCACTGAAAAATCGGACGTCATGCAGCGATGGAGCGAATTTTATAGAGAAATGTATGCGTGTGATGATCTTAGTGAGGGATTCGGGGATGACGCCGTGACTGGTACGCCAGACCTGGACCTCGATGACACTGAGGTCATCAGTATGAAAGAGATTGAACGTGCGATTCGAAGTTTGAAATGTGGTAAGGCTGCGGGACTAGACAGAGTTACTGCTGAAATAGTCAAGTATGATGGGCCTCGCGTCTGGGACAGCTTTTATCTGCTGTGCAATTTGTGCTGGCGGACGGGGGATGTCCCGGATGATTGGCGATCCGCAGTCATTGTGCCTTTATATAAAGGTAAAGGTTCACATTTTGACTGCGGGTGCTATCGGGCGATCAGCTTGACCAGTTTAGCAAGTAAAGTTTACTCGAAGGTTTTGACACGTAGGATGCAAGAGAAATCGGAAAGATTTCTATGGGAGGCACAATGCGGATTTAGACCTGGAAGAGGATGCACGGATCAAATGTTTTCTCTACGCATGATCACGGAAAAGCTTCTGGCTGCTAACCAGAAGATTTTCTGTGCTTTTGTGGATCTTGAGAAAGCATTTGATAAGGTTGTAAGGAAGAAAATGTGGGAACTGTTGCCGGGGTACGGTGTGGATGGTCGATTGCTAAGGGCTGTGCAGTCACTTTACTGTAACTGTAAAGCCTGTGTGCGGGTAGGGCATGACCTGTCACCCATGTACGAACGGGCGTAAAACAGGGTTGTGTCATGTCTTCCTGGCTGTTCATACTGTATCTCGACAGCTGTTTACAGAAGCTGAAAGATAGCTGTTTGGGTGTGAAATTGGGTGACATAAAAGTAAATTGTCTGCTGTATGATGATGATGCAGTGCTTATTGCACCATCAGAGGCAGAACTTCAGGCATTAGTCACGTGTATGAAAGAGGAATGTGAAATTAAAGGTCTCCGTTTGAATGCTAATAAAACTAAGGTTCTGGTATTTGAAAGGGACGAAGAGAGAACGAAGTGTGAAATATGGGTAAATCAGGAATGTCTAGAACAGGTAAATGAAATTGTATACTTGGGGAGTGCTTTTAGCCGGGATGGAAGATGTGATTTAGATGTGGACAGGCATATCGCTGCCGGGAACAAAGTCAATGGTGCCCTGACTGCGTTAGTCAAAAGGCAAGGCGTAGTGAAGAGTGCACGCCTTGCAATACATAACGCAGTGTTGGTATCGACTTTGTTATATGGTAGCGAAACCTGGGTGTGCCAGAAGAAGCATAAAAGCAAGTTGAATGCAGTGGAGATGCGATCTCTTCGTAAAATGTGCGGCGTTACCATGGCCGACCGAAAGCGAAACGAAGAGATTCGCAATATGGATGGTTTGAAAGATGACCTTATCACAAAAATTGATAAGGGCGTGCTTCGATGGTTTGGGCACGTTGAGCGAATGAGTGAAGACCGAATGGTGAAGAAAATATATAGCGCGAAAGTTAATATTAAAAGGTGTCGAGGTAGACCGAGACTAACTTTCGAAGACCATGTGAGCAAACTGCTCGAAGAGGGGAGGGTCAAGAGTACTCGGATACCTAGACGTGCATGTATGAAGAAGATAATGAATATGAAAGAAGCGAAAGAGGTATGTAAGGATCGTGACACTTGGCGTTCTGTTCTCTCTGGCTACCCCGTCAGGGATTGTGCGTGAAGATAAGTAAGTAAGTAATATTAAATATTGTATATTACATATTATAGAATTAAACACTTGCTATTGTTGTGTATTCTATCTATTATGATATTAAGGGGGTATTTGCCATAGTTATCCATTGGAAAAAATTCCTTCTGTCGTCGCCTCTTACAACTCTCACGAGATGAGATGGTGATGTTACCTTATACCACATAGAAGCGACAACTGTTGAGAAAGATCGGTTCTCGAGTGGCAATGTCATACCGTTAAGCGCCCTTTTGGGCGGCCTTCCTCTTGATGGAGTGACAACCTGATGTGACATCCCTGCATGTCACATCAGGTTGGTCCTTAGATGCAGGTAGCTCAAGTTCGTACTTTGTGACAGACTTAAAAGCAGGGCCTATGTGCAGCAGTGGAATTGTGATGGGAATTCTTTTATATAATTTAGCAGAAACTTAATAAAAATAAATATCTCACTTTTGTAGATTCCATTTTCAATGTAGTTGATGATGCATCATCTTTTAGAACTTGTAATAGGAATGAATGCAAGCAGGAAGTGGGGAGGTTCTCATTGCAGAACCGTACTAGAAGCCTGTACAGTTGGCCTGTAAATAAAAAATAATGTTTATATATTTGTTAACGGTAGTATATAATACAATGCGATTAAAATAAGAACAGGAACGTCAATGACCCCGAATGTCCGGGATATGTCAACTAACATGAAAATTAATTTGCGTACCAACCTCTCAGGTCCCGACATTATTTAGGTTAACTTAGTCAGACCTATGGTCAAGGCCAAGGTCAATAATATTTTCTTTTGATTCTCAAAAGCAGTGAACGGGATCAATAGTATAAAGCACACTCTTTGAGAAAAAGAGGTCAGTTTTTACACATAAGTTAATGGAAGAAACAAAGCAAACTCACCGACAGTAACATTGTGCTTAACTAGCTGACTGTACATGTTCATAATTTCATCTCGCAACTTGCTGTCTTTGAATGTGTAATAGGCCATTGGCCTTCTTGACTGCGCACAGGCCATAATTTGCAGGAGGGATTTCAGCTGGGGGGTGCCTCCGAAAGCACCGCATCCCCAATTTCCCGTGGCGATTCCGGGAAAATTCATTCCTTCGTTCTCATTATCGGTGTTAAATGAGAAGCCTACCCATGCCTGAAAAAAATATAAAAAATAATACATTAATTATTTTTTTTCTATAATTTTTATAGAGACAATGTAAGACGATACATTATACTAATCATTCATTATTTTTGAATTCAGGATATCGGTTTCTACAATAAACATTTGCCATAATGTATACAGGTGTCTGATAATAAATGGATAATCTTGAAATAAATAATGGCAGAACTTATGACCATTCAGAAAAAAAAAACAAAATAATATTATCCCAAGTAGCAAACAGGTTTGTTTAAAAAAATATTTACATTATTTTACATTGTATATTATATACCACAACCACAAATTAACGAACTCCATCAGCTTTTAACTATTATAAATTGTACGTTACTAAGCTGATAGAAAAGCAATAAATATAAATAGCTGCTATTGCAGGATAAAAAAAACTTATTGTTAGGGTGAAAAATTTCGTACTTCTTAGGATATTTTTTATTAAAAATATATACACTGTACCTTGTGGAGGTGCGGGCTGCAGTCGCGCACTGTACCTTGTGGAGGTGCGGGCTGCAGTCGCGCACTGTACCTTGTGGAGGTGCGGGCTGCAGTCGCGCACTGTACCTTGTGGAGGTGCGGGCTGCAGTCGCGCACTGTACCTTGTGGAGGTGCGGGCTGCAGTCGCGCACTGTACCTTGTGGAGGTGCGGGCTGCAGTCGCGCACTGTACCTTGTGGAGGTGCGGGCTGCAGTCGCGCACTGTACCTTGTGGAGGTGCGGGCTGCAGTCGCGCACTGTACCTTGTGGAGGTGCGGGCTGCAGTCGCGCACTGTACCTTGTGGATGTGCGGGCTGCAGTCGCGCACTGTACCTTGTGGAGGTGCGGGCTGCAGTCGCGCACTGTACCTTGTGGAGGTGCGGGCTGCAGTCGCGCACTGTACCTTGTGGAGGTGCGGGCTGCAGTCGCGCACTGTACCTTGTGGAGGTGCGGGCTGCAGTCGCGCACTGTACCTTGTGGATGTGCGGGCTGCAGTCGCGCACTGTACCTTGTGGAGGTGCGGGCTGCAGTCGCGCACTGTACCTTGTGGAGGTGCGGGCTGCAGTCGCGCACTGTACCTTGTGGATGTGCGGGCTGCAGTCGCGCACTGTACCTTGTGGAGGTGCGGGCTGCAGTCGCGCACTGTACCTTGTGGAGGTGCGGGCTGCAGTCGCGCACTGTACCTTGTGGATGTGCGGGCTGCAGTCGCGCACTGTACCTTGTGGAGGTGCGGGCTGCAGTCGCGCACTGTACCTTGTGCAGGTCGCGCGCGAGGCCGTGCGGGCTGCACTCTCGCTGCGCGCCGTGCTGCAGCGCGTCGAGCGCCAGCAGCGCCACGCGGCGCCGCCCGCTGCAGTCGCGCGGCGCGGTGTCGCGCCACTCGCCAGCCCATGCGAACGTGTGCCCGTAGCCCACGTAGCGGCTGTAGCGCTCGCCGCCTACGGGACACAGAGCTCAGCTATAACATGCTAAAGCCAGATAGTGAAACTAGCCGGTTAACTAAACGATTAGCCTAGTAAACGCCAATTTGGTAAATGCCTAAAAATAATGTTAGCCAAAAGTAGGCCTTTAGGCATGAAAATATACCTACGCCGCGCTCCCCTCTACAAGAGGCTAATTCAGTAAGGTTGTCACGCGCGCGCTCGTACTGACACGCGTCTAATGTGATAAAAAAATATTGTTCTCTTATAAGTATTCAGACACTTTTGATATTTATTTTTGAGTTTTTATTAAGTATGGCCACTCAAAAGGCCAAAAGGTACTGTATAGCATACAGGTGTTTAAATAACAATAGAAATGTCGAAATGTAGGATATTATTCTTTATAGGTAGATCTAGATATTAGGTACCTAATTACTGACTCGACAGTTACTCGATAGTTACAAATTTACGAGGGTGGATTGAAAAGTACTCGGCCTAACCAAGAAAATATTCAGAATCAGATCAGATGAATACGGCGGATGCGGTAACAGTTCAAACGTGTGAACACGGGCGTTATCTTGATGAAACAGGACTTTTCTTCTGAGCATTCCTCGACGTTTTTCTTTTATTTCCTCTCGTAAACGACGTAGTAAGGTGCAGTAGTAATCAGAGTTTATAGTCTGACCCCTTTCAAGATAATCAATCATAATCACTCCTTTCGAGTCCCAGAATACTGAAGCCATCACCTTATTTGCCGACAAAATCGACTTAGCCTTTTTAGGGGGTGGTGAACCAGGTCTTCTCCACTGTTTTGATTGTTGTTTTGTTTCCGGTGTACAGTAATGAACCCATGTTTCGTCTATAGTAACAAAACGATTCAAAAAATCATCTGCATCGGCTTCAAATAACTCCAAACAGTCGCGTGAAATAGTCAATCGCGTCCTTTTTTGTTCAACTGAAAGCAGTCGCGGAACCCACCTCGCAGACACCTTGTGGAAACCCAACTCGTTGACAATGATGTTTTGAGTTCGTTCATAAGAGATGCCTATAATCTCGGCTATCTCTCTAATTTTTAATCTGCGGTCTCCCATTATTAAATCAAGTACTTTTTTAATATTTTCGTCAGTAGTTGACGTCGAAGGCCTTCCATAGCGGGGTTCATCTTTCACACTCTCTCTCTACCACGCTTAAATTCTGCTATCCATTTTTTGACGGATGAATATGACAGAGCACAATAGCCTAATGTACTGACCATGTCATCTTGGATGGCTTTTGATGATAGCCCCTTCTTATGGAGGTACTTAATGACGGCACGCTGCTCGATTTGCTCCATTCGCGGAAATTATGTCCGATTACTTTGTTAATAAATTTATAAAATCACAACTAATTATCGCACACGTTTCGAACTTCACACAATGAACTAGTCTGAACTGAACTAAATAATGTGGGTAGATTTGATTTTTAGAATTGAATGGATCTGTGTTAGGCCGAGTACTTTTCAATCCACCCTCGTATTTGATTAGCGACCCGAACACAGTTTCGCAGTTTATATTTTTAGCGCTCAAAATTAATCAGTGTAAATAGACCTCCCAGTACTAGTGACTTTTTACTTATGCAAGATCAGCAGCGTACACTGGATAGATAGTATATAGTTTAGTTTATAGTTAGTATATTAGTTAGCGTACACAGTCGATAAAAGAAAGAGATTGAAAATAGTAGCACTTTTTTTTATAGAATAAGGGCGACAAACGAGCACACAGTCCACTTGATGGTAAGTGGTTGCTGTGGCCCATAGACATCTACATCTACCAGGCGGTCCCATAATGAACTGGCCTGATATAGTTCAACGCGACATGTCGCTACATGTTGTGTTGCATTAAATAGTACATTTATCGTGCACTTAATATAAGAAACATGCATCGACATGAAATGCTTAGTCTTAGTTTAACAGGCATTTGAATAACGAGAGTTTTTCAAAATGTCGAAAACTGAGTATCGAAGTGTCATAAAGTTTCTGTTTAAAGAAGGTTTATCCCCTGCCCAAATAAAAGAACGATTGGATGGCGTGTATAAGGAGTCTGCCCCCTCCTATAGCACAGTGAAAAATTGGGTGAAAGAGTTTCGCCTCGGGAGAGAAACCGTCGAAGACTTTGGCCACGACGGTCGACCTGTGGAAGTGCTCACTCCTGAAATGATTGCTCTTATCGAAGAGGAGGTTCTGAGTGACCGCCGTTTGAAGATTAGAGAAATTGCAGCAAGGCTTGGGCTCTCTAAGAGCACCGTTCATCGCGCGATCCATGAACATCTTCACATGAAAAAAGTGAGTGCAAGATGGGTACCAAAACTTCTTTCAGCGGTACAGAGACAGGAAAGAGTGCGCTGCGCTTCGGAGTTTTTGGATCTTTGTGGCGAAAATCCAAAGACTGTGATCGAGCGGCTAGTGACTGGTGATGAAACTATGATCTTGTATTATGATCCACAAAGCAAGCGCGAGTCAATGGAATGGCGTTATAAGAGTGAAAAGCCCCCTAGAAAGGCAAAGGTGCAACAATCGACTAAAAAACTGATGTGCACAATATTTTGAGATTTTCAAGGCATTTTGATGGTGGATTTTAAAGAACGTAATACAGTCGTGAACGGCGAATATTATGCTTCTTTAATATATAAATTACGAGACAAGATAAAGGAAAAACGAAGAGGCAAGCTGTTCATACCGCTGGTGTTTCGAAGGATGCAGTTCGTCAATGCGGGTTCACAGAAGTTCAACATCCACCTTACAGTCCAGACATGGCCCCGTCCGACTATTATTTATTTCCAAATTTAAAGCGGGACTTAAGAGGAAGAAAATTTTCAAGCGATGAAGAGTTGCAGGCGGCCGTCTTCAGTCATTTTGAGGATAAAAAATGTGATTATTTTTATAAAGGTTTAGAGATGTTGATTCACAGCTGTCAGAAGTGTGTTAGTATTCATGGTGATTATATTGAAAAATAAAATTGGTTTCGTTTCATTTCCTTCATTGGTTCATAGTTAGGCCAATTCATTATGGGACCGCCTACGTATCTTCGTTTGGGAATTAAAATGCAGATACGCTGTCAGCCGTGAGAACTAAGATGGAATGTCTCTTTTCCAGTAAAATGGGTCTCCGGTTCTCTACACTCACAGCAGCATTAAGCTGGTATTCTGTGAGAGCGTGGTCCTTCCCCGGTCGAGCTGACCCATTCGTGCTACAACTATACTATTAATATAGCTGCAGCATAGCTCTACCACGTATAAACTCTTGTCACTCTTTCATTAATAATGCCGTTTTCTGCTTCTCATTAAAAATGTAAAACAGGAAATGGTAAGTAGGCAAATTATCTGAGTTTTAAAGACGTTCACGTTGTTAGTCTTTATTTTTTTTTCGATGTTGCATATTAACCTTCCTCACATTGAACAATAATGTTCTATTATCAGCAAATATATACATTGCATAACACTTCGGTGTATTCTACTACCAACTAATATCAAAAGATGTTTTCTCACGACACCTAACTCCACAGTAGGAGCGGCATTAACAAAAGCGCGTAACGGGTTAAATGATACAGACTCTCGCACACGGACGTAAGGTGCATTTTGATTTAATACGCGCGCCGAAACAATCGGTAAGCTATTTTAACGAAGGCCGCACCCGAGGCGTGCAAAGTATTATGAACATTAGCTACGTTATAACTAGGTTTAAACTCACAAGTTTGCTATCAGAGAATGATTTTTGTGTACTTGTACTATCTATTTTGTACCAAATGATAAAAATAATGGATTTACGAAGTTTACATATTATTTGGATGCAATAAATGAACAACTATGGTAGATATTTCTGTTTTTTTTTTTAATTAAAATTCAATCCCATTCTATTATCTATACATAAATACGTGGAGAGAATTTTTTACCCCTGTTTAAACATATTACACCCACGAGAGAGTGTAGGATTTGGTATAGTTAACGTTTATATGTAAAACGAGTGCAGGAAGCTAAAATTTACATATATGTTACAAAAATATTCATAATGCCAATGTTAACTGTCAAACACATAACAGTCTATGGTCAAACAGTAGCACAGGATATTGATGACCGCCAAAGAATTTTAAAAAGTTGGCAACAAAATAATTACTGATAAAGAACAATGGCAGACTTTCATACATGAAATTAGTTGAGAAGAAATTGTAGCGTCTATGTACAAAAAATATCTTAAAATGTTAAGCGTCGGTCCCATAATAACTCTGTCACAGAATTTTGTACTGGGAAGGCGTCAAAAAAAGATATTTACATTTGAACCTTTTTAGGTTATGTCCTATGTCACTTGGAAAAAGTCATGCTTCCTGTGGTTGTTTGATGTTAGCTTAATACATAATACATAATTGAGAGTTTTTAGATTATTGTATCTCTATTATATATTTTGCATACTATAAATGTATATTTCTGGCATGACTCCAGGCCTTTTGTATCATAGTGACATTCTCAGAAGGGCTAGAACCCAGAACCATAAAACCAATAAAAAAACAGTGACATTTTATTTTAGCTAGTGTTGGCATAACATTAAATGAAATTGTTTCATTGTACTATGATTTAGATTTATTGTAGAAAATTCTTTATAAGAGACTTATTCATTCTCAGCCATATTACTTTTATTTTTATTATTGCTGATAGTAGTTATTACTAATAATAACTTAATATAAAAATATTTTGTGTGTTGTGTTGGTAGTCTTACAAAGTGTATACGAAAATAGTAGGAATATACTAAATGGCAACATTTGAATAGAGTAAAATGATTTAAGTCATTTGATATTCTCAAAAATGTTTGTATTTTTCTGTGGCTTTAATTAAAATAAATTTTTATTTGAAAAATCATAGAAAAATAATAAAACTCATTTTATATATAACTTATTTCTAGACGCTATAATTTTTGTCAACTATTTTTCTGCCATTGCTCTTTACTGTATGACCTGTGAGTTTTGTGTGATTTCAAATGTTTCTTTTTCAATAGTTTATGGTGTAATATTTATTTTATATTTTGTATACTAGATATGTTTAAAATATAAATGTGAATTTAAAAGCCTAGATAAAACCTATATTATATCCTTACAGTTGAAAGTGAAATACAGCTTGCTTAATATACAAACTTAAAAAAGTTTATGAATCAGGATCGAATTTTGACCACTTACAACAACTTTCATACGCAAAATTAAAGTTTCCTGGTGATCTTTAAAAATTTTAATCAAAAGAGCTGTGGCGGCGTTGTCGTCGCGACACAAGCGTAAATACATCGAAACCTAAATCGCGCTATCAAAGTTCCGAAGTTAAAGCAGTATATACAATGTGTCCGGTTTCCGATGTCCGATACTTTAAGGGGTTAAAATACAATTAATTTTATCGACAAATCAGGGATCAATGATTTGTTTTCGCCATCAATAAAAAAATGGCAGCACTTTAAAAAAAATTGTTGGTGAAGCATAGATGCTTGTATTAATTTAACAATATCTACCCAAGTAGAAGACTTTCAAAAACAAAATTGGTCTCAAATGTTAGTTAATAGTGTAGACAATAAATCTAGATTCAAAATATTATTTTTTAATTTTTCAGTATTAGTAAAAAACATTTTTGAAAAAATAAATTAGACAACAAATTGATGTTGTTTTTCAGATTCTTAGTTTTAAAAAAAACCATCGTGTTAACCTATTTTTTTTACTTGTTTTTATTATAATACAGGATATTTGCTATAAATGCACATTTAAATCTTAACTCTGAGTTAGATAGTTTAGGAGCTATGATAATTTGAATGTAACTGTTCAAAGTGCCTCTACCCCGATATTAGATAACTAAACACCATTCCAGTGAGTAAGATAAAATTCTTCAATAATTCAAGGAATCGTAAGCAAGCACAATAGCATCCTTTGTGTGAGCAGGTAAAAAACGCTGTGCACAACAGTGCGAGCGAGACAGAATAACGGCTGTCTCCAGGTAAAAAGGGTGCAGTGTGCGCTTGTGCCGTCGAGCAGTCGTCCCTGGCTCTGCGTTGTGATAACATTCCTGGTTTTAAGTAAATCTACTTACTGTACATAATTATTGTTTGTTGTTAGACTTTGTTACGTTTTTGTTTTGTTGTTGAACTGTTACTTTTTGTTTATTACAATGAACGAGTACTCAAGCCAGCATATCGCTGACATCCATTTCGTGTATGGATTGTGTAACGGGAGTGCAAATAGAGCTGTTGTAGAGTATGCACGCAGATTTCCTAACAGACGTACGCCGAATGCTCGCACTTTCGTGAGAATTCATTTGAGACTTGCGGAAAATGGAATAAGAAGGCTCTGTAACGAACGTACTCGTGTTTTGTCGCTCCAAGATGAACATCAAATATTGCAAATGATTACTCAAGACCCTAGCCTGAGCATTAGACGCATAGCTAATCGTCTCAGTCTATCAAAATGGTCGGTGTGGAAAATTTTAAAAAGAGAAGGATTACATCCCTACCATTTTCGAAGGGTGTAAGAAATACTGGAACCGGATTATGTAAGAAGAGCAATATTTTGTTCGTGGATATTGAGAGAAACGCGATATGATCCAAACTTTTTAAAAAGAATTATATGGACAGACGAAGCTACTTTCACGCGATCAGGGTATACGAACTACCGTAACGAACACCTGTGGCTTCAAGAAAATCCACATGCGATCCGCCCAAGTTCTTTTCAACATAAATTTTCTGTCAACGTTTGGGCCGGAATGATTGACGACATTCTAATTGGACCAATCATTTTACCGGAGACAATGAATAGCCCAAGATTCCTAAATTTCCTGGAAACGAATTTTTTGGATGCTTTATTGGAGTTACCATTGGCCTACAGGGCCAGAATGATTCTGCAATTGGATGGTGCTCCGGCACACTTCGCGCTTCTTGTGCGGAATCATTTAAATGCACACTATTCGTCGTGGATCTGACGCGGAGGAACAATTGCTTGGCCACCGCGGTCGCCGGATTTAACACCTCTCGATTTTTTTTTGTGGGGCACACTCAAACGAAGAGTGTATGTAAATGTGCCAAATACAGGAGAGGAGTTAGCAGAAAAAATAATTCAAGCAGCAAACGAATTGCGAGAAGACAAGGCACTGATCCAGCGCTCTACGCAACACGTTGCACTAAGAGCAACAGCATGTCTGCAGAGACAAGGAGGTCACTTTGAGCAGTTTTTGTAATTATTTTGCCAAATTAAATGCAATTGATATAAATTATTTTGTTTTATTTCATTTGCTAGTGTATCCGCGCTTTTCAAGTAAGTATGTTTACACTGTCATAGCTCCTAAACTATCTAACTCAGAGTTAAGATTTAAATGTGCATTTATAGCAAATATCCTGTATTATAATAAAAACAAGTAAAAAAAATTGGTTAACACGATGGTTTTTTTTTAAAGCTAAGAATCTGAAAAACAACATCAATTTGTTGTCTAATTTATTTTTTCAAAAATGTTTTTTACTAATACTGAAAAATTAAAAAATAATATTTTGAATCTAGATTTATTGTCTACACTATTAACTAACATTTGAGACCAATTTTGTTTTTGAAAGTCTTCTACTTGGGTAGATATTGTTAAATTAATACAAGCATCTATGCTTCGCCAACAATTTTATTTAAAGTGCTGCCATTTTTTTATTGATGGCGAAAAAAAATCATTAATCCCTGATTTGTCGATAAAATTAATTGTATTTTAACCCCTTAAAGTATCGGACATCGGAAACCGGACAACCTGTATAGAATAGCTCCGAACTGCTACTCGGAGCGTTGGCCGCTCCCTAGGCAGAAGACCTTGCCCGGTGGGATGAAATTCTATATATGCTGCTTTTACTTCGTAACTTTGATAGCACGATTTAGGCTTCGATCATTCGGCACGATATATTTTTGCTTGTGGCGCGACGACAGCGCCGCCACAGAGCTATTGTAGAAATATCCAATGACATAATGTCAAGACCAATACATATTAAGTTTTATTTTAAATACATACATAATAAACATGAATAAGCTTACCAATTATCATGACTGCCTCATTTGGTCTTAAAACTTCGGTGAAAAGCATAGACACCATCAGTTCGGGGCAGATCACGAACCGAATCTCTTCCTGCACGCAGCCGTGACCTAGCACGCCGCCTCCTAAGTATCTAAAAAGAGAAAAGACAACATTATTAAAGTGAATAAAAGCAGTTTTTTACCGAATTTCGATAGATGACGATATAACCACCTCGTTTACACCAGAAGTAAAATAAATGGTTTTTCAATAGGGACGCTCGAACTTTGATAGCGGATAGCAGTCACCCTGGTGAAGCGATAGCTGTCAAATTTGACAAGAATTCAGTCGTGACATTTCACCATGGAAATCTCTACATTCGTCAGTAACGCGTTGAAATTGTTAAAATGTATTATCAAAATCAGTGCTCTGTTCGGCTAACGTTCCAAGCGTTAAGTCCAATTTATGGTATTCATGGCCGTTCTGCAGAGTCCACAATCCTACGTTTAATGAACAAATTTGACACAACCGAGTCGGTGATCGATGAAGCAGTGCCTGTACGTCAAAGAAATGCAAGATTGTTGGTGAATATTGTTGCCCTTCGGGACAGCGTGCGAGAAAACCCCAGGCAACCCCTTCCGGGTTGTACGTAAGAGCTGAGTCTCTCTTCGATATCAACTTGGCGAATTTTGCGTCGAGACTTGGGTTTTCATCCATACAAAGTTCAATTAACTCAACAGCTAAAACCCAAGACATCGCCGTGTATTCGCTGATTGGGCTTTAGAGCATTTGGTGGCTGACCCTGCTTTCGATAAAAAAGCATCTTCAGTGATGAGGCTCACAAGGCTTCTGGTTGAGTGACTTTGTTAAAAACAAAATTGCCGAATTTGGAGCGACGTAAATCCACTCCTAAACACACTCCGAAAAAGTCAGTTTGGTGTGGATTTTGGTACGGCGGTATCATCGGCCCTTATTTTTTCGAAGCTGTGCAAGGAGCCGCGCTCACTGTCAATGGCGACCGATATCGGACGATGATAACAATTTTTTTGTGGCCTAGGATAGATGGTATGGACCTAACAAACTTGTGGTTCCAATAGGACGGCATCAGTTGCCATATTGCACGGGAAACATTGAATTTATTGGATGATAAGTTCGAGGGCTTCGCCACTGAGATCATGTGACTTTTTTCTGTGGGACTACGTGAAATCTCTGGTCTATGCAGACAAACCACAGACAATTGCCGCCCTGGAGCCCAACATAACTCGCGTTCTTCACGAAATTGAGCCCCATTTATGCGAAGATGTCGTTTAAAATTGGTTCACGAGGCTACATCACATACAGCGAAGTCACGACTTCACGTGCTTTCCGAGGCACGGGGGTGTAACGCCACCAACTTCCTTACTCCGAGCTGCTACTGAGAACTTCTTGACAGAATAATGCAATAATTGATATTTTACCCCATCCGGAATTCGAACACGGGACCTCATATTCAGCAGCCGCGTTTACGACCACTAGAATAACGAGACATCTATTACTGCGATCACCAATCTACTTATCAAGCGCGGCGTTTAAGATAAATCCTCCCTTCTATGGAAGAGGTCCATGTTCAGCGGTGGACTTTTGCAATCTGATAAAAAACATGAAGTTATGATTTCTTATATTTACGCGAACACTACATATTGGATAAAACTATGCTTAGAGATTTTATCGCGTTTAATTTACTTATTTTAATTTCTGACGTTTCGGGTGCTTTTCATAATTTCTTTTTTATCATTTTCAACATTTTCTTCTTTCCCCAGAGATAAAATTGTCTCCTACCCATGCTAGCCCTGCTGGTCTATGTCCCTCTGTTGCCTCTTACGACACCCACAGGATGATATGGCGTAGTAAATATTCTTACACCGCCACTACATTCAGTGGCGAAGCTAGGGCTACAAACTAGGGCAAACCCAAAATATGTTTTTTTTTTTGCTTTTAGCAGTTTTATAAAAATACACCAATCTCGATCTGTCTCCCCTCTTCAGTTTCATGTTCAGTGCTGTCGAGGACGTGTTTAACAAAGCACACAGAAGGCATACTACTGCTAGATAGATTGTATGACATATCATCAATTGCTGTATGCAATTCGGTGGCTTTGAAAAAAGGGGTGAGTTGGCTTGAGCGAAAGAAAAAGATATTACATAATAAATGCACAAAAGAAAAGCATGAACAAAGTACAAACAAACTACGTACAAAATTGAAAAAAACAAATTATTTATATTCTAAATCGAATTGTCTCTCTTTCTTAAGGAAAGATTTGATAACGTCCACGTAAAATGTTGGTGAAAACATATGCATATATATATATTTCTCAACAAAGTTTAAAGATTTTACCTTTTACTCGCCAATTAGCACTTTAACACACTTCAATTCATCACAAGGAACACTATTATCCTCCATTTTCACTAAAAATCTTTAAAAAAGCATTAATTTTCAACTCGCAATATTCATTCGCTGAAGTAAACACACAGATTAAACATTGAAATGTGAAGTGAACTTGCAAATGTATCGCCCACGCGCCCCTAACTTCACACCAAAAGTCTGGCTTACGGCTCCATACCAGTGCCATAACAGTCCATACTATAATTTTTCTTAGAGGTATTAATATGTCATGACAGTTTGCCCATGTTGCAGTAGATGTCGCTTTTTTATATTTAGCCATGCTAGGCCAATTAAGAATCAAACAAATAAATGAATAGTTAAAAATATAAACGAACCTTGCTAACTTACAATTTTGTTATAAAACAAATTTGTAATGAAATTGTTAGTGTAATTTATTTATTTTACATTTATTCAAGTGAATTATTATGATTTCGCCGTTGCAAATTATTTTCTCCGTTTATCTATGGCAAAATCCGAAGGGAGAGATCTATGGTCATTTCGGTCTGTCAATGTTACAAATGTCATTTAAATTTAATTTTATTATAAACAATATTAAAAACTATAATAAAAAAACTAAAACTAATAGTTTGTGTGTGTGTGTAAAACTAGTAACTTAATTTAACGTAATTTAATTTGTCTGTTTGTCATTCCATTTTCTTTCGTGGTTTGTGAATATGCTCTGTTTGTGTTTAGAAGACTTTAACAACTTTGCTTGATCCCCGGTCTCCAAAGACTTCGCCCTTTTTCGATGGACTTACGTATGAAACTGGACCCTGATTTCCTTAACTATTTGTGCTCTGTTGACCTGGATTATGGTTTCTTTTGAGAGAGGTTGTTGTGTACTATTATAATAAAAGGAAGCATTATGAAAGAAACATCCAACCGCTAAACAGTTGTTTTATTTGCCTAGATGATATTGTATACAAAGTAATTTACAAAAACCAAATCAATATTAAAATGGTTTGGACTTTTGGAAATTACTTTGAAAATAAATAATATTGTAAATTGTAATAAAGAGCATCCTACTTCGCTGGGCTGTAGGGACGTCGTATATCGATAGATGGCGCTAATGGTACGATTCTAAGTGATGACTCTATCCCCTATATATAATGTACTCTGTGCTCCATACTAATTGCTATATAAACAATCGTAGTTATATTACTATAGAACATTTTGCCACAGGTTAGGAAGGGAGCGATCGTCTTCTCGAAAGCCCGGTAAAACGCCCACGCGTGCGAGAGAGACGACTAATCACTCAACTCAACTCCTTTTTATGACAGCAGTATCGCGCGGGAAATTTGAAATAATTTGAAACAGTTGATGAGTTATTTTATTAGTTGATATTATTGATTGAGCAGTTTGATAGGGCAAGCCCGGCTTCTCGGCTTCTATGGAGGCTTCGCTACCGACTACATTAATTTATTCGAATAAAATTAAACTAAAAAAAAAATGTTCTGCTCGGCTGGTCTCCACCCATTTGTTGTTGTCATACCACACATTCGAACTAAACTGTCTATTTCCTCGTTCATAACGCATACAGCAAAGCAGTGGAATAATTTGCCAGAATCTGTCTCACCATCCGATTATAATGTGTATGTCTTCTAAGCAAGAGTGAATAGGCTTTTGTTAAACTTAGTGCGCTTTATCTTCCATCTTCAACTGCAACACTTAGGCTAAGTTCATATGGCCGCGCGGTACAAGATCAAAGTAAATGGTAATCATCGTCTACATCACCACGCGGTGACGCGTGGCTTCGCGCGGTCATATGAACTTAGCCTTACAATCAGTTGGGACAGTAGTCAACTGGCTTATAACAGTCAAAAACACGTACTTGTTAGCGAAGTCTAGTTGTATCAGACCATCGGCTTCTTCAATAGTGTTGCAAGTGTCAACATGCAGTGGAAGCGTTGCTATTGGCCGCGTCGATTCCGCCCACTGCGGAAGGCTCCTCGGCGGTACTGAACGGCGAGTGAACGTCACTACGCCGACCGGCACTGTACTGCAAGAGACCGCACAGGATGTCTTTGTTACATGGGGAATTTCTATATCGCATAAGAAAAGCGGCAATTCAATAACTAGGGACATAAACATAGTTTTAATTTCCGAGATGGTTACGAAGTAGTTAGTCTGTACCGTATCGGCAGTGATCACACTTGAGGCGCACGTGTTTTGTGAAATTTACGGCGTCTATGCTTGCCGTAAATTTCGCTTGTCCTTCCTGTATTTTTTTTTTCATTACAGCCTATCAAAGTCCACTGCCGAGGCCTCTCCCATATATTGCCACGGGTTGGCAAACGCCGTGTTTTTATTATTTTGAGTTATTATCAGGAAGATAATAACAAGATGGAGTGACGACCTGGTAAGAGATGCAGGAAGTCGATGGATAGAGGTGGCTCAGGATCATGCTTTACATTTTTCTTTAAGGGAGTCCTTTGTAAAGATAATGATGATGATAAGAAAGATGCTTCTGCCCATCTCCTGTTTCATGTCACTTTATCGCCTGTTACGATACCCATGGTATTATATGGGGAATTATATGGAATTATAAGCCACCAATACACGGCGCACGAGCCGTAATAACTCAGGGGCTAAACGCTCGCTGTAAATTTAACAGTACGCGAGCACCGTACGCGGCACCAATGAAATTGGTAACTGCAATTTTAATTGCTGATTTACCACGTGCTCGGCGATGAAGGAGAACATCGTGAAAATACCTGCTTGTCTGAGAAATAAGAAAAAAATTTCGAATGCATGTGAAGTTCGCCAACAACTTTATATATTATAATTTACGCGTGGTAGAGCCATGCTGCAGCTATATTAGTAGTATAGTTGTAGCACGAATGGGTCGGCTCGACTGGTGAAGAACCACGCTCTCACTGAATACCAGTGTAAAATAGCAGCTTAATGCTGCTGTGTTACGTATGGTGAGTATAGAGAATCGAAAACCCTTTTTACTGGAAAAGAGGCATTCCATCTTAGTCTAATATAATGCTAACCTTGTAATTACAAGTCAATTTCAAAATCCAGTAACGAGTCTTTTAGCAAAATTTCCCTATGGATAATAAAGAAAAAAATTCTGCAAGTATATTATGAGTTATCAGCATTTTGTATAATATGCTAAATGTAATATGTGTATACTGGCGATACGAAGAAGCTAATGAGGTCTGGTGATGTATTCCTCAATCCGTCAATCAAGTGTGGCATAACAAAAAATCTGCTCAACAGTGGGAGAGGTGGCCAGCAGTGAACTATCACATATTGGTAGTGAAGATGAAAATGAAGAAATTGAAGAAGTAACTTGGGAGCGATCATGATAATAAACAAACTCTTTTGAGATTTTTTCTGTTTTTATAAGTTAATGAAAAATGTTTGTTGTTATAGTTAAATGTCAATATTTCTTCAATTTCATTGATGAAAATATCAATATTATTCTGTGCTTTGTTTGATTAACTTTGTTCAAGTTTTATGCTTTAAAAATACCTTCACCACAGAAACGATATTTAATAAAAGATGATAAAAAAATAGTATCACCTTTAGTGCAAACTCTTCTAAAATAATGACAGATACATTTGAGCTTCTCTATCACATCATCCGATGGTGATGCTTCATACAATCTGTAAAATAACCGTGAATTATAAATTTGGAAATAGCGACTACTCAAAACTAACGCATAAATTGAAATATTGAATTTAAAACCATATTTGGGTATATTATATGGTATAGCATATAATACCTATGCCATATTTTAATCATCTAAAAAATTGTGATGGCAAGCAAACCCTAAGTTACCGGTAAAGAGTTTCCAAGTCATTCATAGGTGTTCCTTTTCGCTGATTTTAGCATGGAACACTAATTCAAGTAAATTATCAATGTTATTCTCTCTATAATCTACAACGGTACTAAATGTTATAAATAAAATGATATAAAAGTAAAATAACATATTCATAAGGAATACTCCGTTTATCCACTCAAAAAATTCTACCCTGAGATGTAACTACTGTACTGCACTAATAACGAAGAATATATGTATTTAACTTATTTTAACGAAATAACCCATTCATAATATAGTTGATGAGCTATTTTCATAAAAGTTGACATGAAAATTTCATTATTTCAAGTAAAACTTACGAATTAAAATTTATAAAAGGGTATGATGCATATTCAGAATCCTGCTTAATGCTATTCCTTCTGGGAAATGTGCAAAAGAATGCATTTGCTAAGAGGCTTGCGATTTGCTGCTGTGACAGTGATACAGATATGTTTTTGTGTTGCCTGCAAAGAAAAAATTCAGTCCCTTTAATATACAAAAATAAAAGAATATTTGTTGCATATAATTATTATTCAATTCTTAATAAAAAATTGAGAGATAGTAAAACCTTATGTCAATAAAGTTTTCCAGAAAACTTATTTAACACTTTCACTGTCCAGTTTGGAGACACAATAGTAGGACAATAACAATAACCCATATGTGGGTCACGGGGCAGTAAATGTGTTCAAGCTGGTGTAAAAAATTTGCAAGTTATTTCACAATTTTTTTATTATATCTTCAAAAGTTTATTATAGCTCAATGATCAAACTAAAACATAATTTAAAAATACATTACCTCCTTTATTAAAACTTACTTGAGCAATGGTATTGGTGCTTGAACCAATGTCGGCAAATCCAGGGCTAACTTGATAATATCAGGTAGCGTTACATTGAAGAAATATTGTGATTCTTCTTCTTCTAAGCACTTAAATTTAAAAAAAATTGTAACTAGAGTAACTGGTTTCCTTAAAGCAAAGTTTTTTAACATTTCGTTCAATATTTCTTAGGATTAAGGATTTCCAAATAACTATAGAATATTTTTTATTCAATATAGATAACAAGTAATTCAATTTCATTCTTATTGAAAGTCATTTTTTACTTTTACCACTATTTTGGAAAAATCCTCTGTCATGGGAAGAACCAGCGAGAAACCTAGCCTTTTGTTTTTAAAGTAAAATTATACATTAAGACCCTAAGTTGTACAAACGACTTACAAAACATATTTAAGAAACAGCTTAGAAGCAAGTACCTCATTCCCAGGAGTTATTATCAACCATTAATTCATTTATATCATAATAACCCTTTTCATACAGTTTTTGCTAAATAAAATATATATCTTGTTTATTTTCTGGGACTTTGTTGTGATAGTATGTACATTTCCTCGTTAATGAATTGTTAACTTTGTGTAGTCAAGAAACTGGTATCACTAGCTTATATTTGTTCCTGGTGTTTACAGAGTTTACTGTTGTTTTTGTGATCATACATTAAAGAGAAATGGCAGACTTTCATACATAAAATTAGTTGAGAAGAAATGGTAGCGTCTATACATCAAAAATATCTTAAATGTTAAGCGTCAGTCTCTTAATTACTCTGTCAAAGAATTTTGTCCTGAGAAGGTGTCAAAAAAAAGATATTTAGATTTTAATCTTTTTAGGTTATGCCTTATGTCACTTGGAAGTTAGTTTGTAACCGATAGTTTCATATACCATTTAAAATATAAAAATTTATGCAGTTAATGAGTTTTTGTTCATTTTAAATATAGTAGTACACATGCATATTTTATTTAAGTACCACATTACTTCAGGCTCTTTTAAACCTACATATCAACAATATGTAAGCTGATTAAAGCCTTATTGATTTTTAATAATTTGAATGGAGTTAAAGTTAAACCTATATATGTGCCACTCCTCGGTACAGGCCTCTTTTCATCTCTGAGAAGGTTTTAGGACAAGAAAAGGTCCACCAAACTGCCCCAATGGGTGTTGGCTAACTTCACAATAAGAATAAGGATGTTCATACTTTAAACACTAGGAACAAACATAAGCTTGTAATGCCAGTTACTAAACTTCACAGAATTAGTAATTAATTTATGGGTAAATGTACATACGCTTTTACAACAAAATCCCAGAACATGTTCAAAGTTTGTCAATAAACAAGTTTAAAAGTTTTATTAAAGAAATTTTGTTTATCATAGTATTAAGGAATATATTAATGAAAATAACCCCTGGGAATGAGGTGTTAGCCATTATGCTGGTTCTATTAAAATTCATTTAAAAATTGTACAAACAAAATCACTGTAAAGTGAAATTTGTTTAAAAAAAGTCCCACTGGGTTTCTTTCTGATTCTTCCCAGGCTGAGGTATTAAAAATGACTAAGTTTTATGTAATAATCAATATTGACTAAAAATCATTCTATTCTATTCTATTCACACATCTTCAAAATAAGTTACAACTTGGCTATAAGTAATTACACCAAGGGCAAAACAAAACCAATATGAATGTATTGAACAAAACTTACCTCATTAAATAACCTATGGAGAGCTCTGAATTTCCACCTACTTTTAAACTTAGTATTATAAGCCAATATGGCATTTGCCAACTGTTCACTGGTTTGTATTGGTCTCTTCAAGGCATTTTCTATTATAGCCCATCTTTTCCTTAACCGTGACCCACCTTTGTTCTGCAAAATAATTGTTTAATGTTATACAAGGTTATTTTGCAATAACAGGCCAAATTTTCAGAGAAGGTTGAGAATAAGTAATATAGCCACTCGCACATCCCGGCACCGCTTGTCGCGGATTTATACAGTCCGATCGCGACCAGTTCGACTAAAACCTTTACCACGGAGAAAGTTCTTTACCTATATCAAAATAAAAATCACCCACAGAAAGCTAATGAAATGCAAAATTTAATTACGTTAGTAATAATATTTTATTAAAATAAATAATGTATAATACAAAAACTTAACGAAAAACCGACACAAAGGTTTCATCACATATAAAAACATCATTACAGATTTTAGATTCCTAAAACTTGTAGATATATGAAAAGAAAGCATCTTGTGGATTATTTTCATATATAATACTAGTACAAAAGTATAATAAACACATTATTACTTACATTTTAAATGCAGAACTCACAGTACTACTGACAAAACTTGACACAACACATTTTTTTTTTGTTTTTATTTCAATGTTACCTGGTATAGACTTTTTACTAACCCATAGATGCATTTTATAAATTAGAGCCGTCTAGTGTAACATTCATGAAGATTTTTGTAACTTTCCACAGATAAAAAGTTCTTTAAAGTGTAGAAGTCAGCGAGGTCGCTCTAGTCGCCCTAATGTTCAACCGGAAAAAGTTTTAGACGACTATAGTCGCCCGGACGTTTGAGTGGATAGCCAAATGGTGACCGAAATGAATTAAAAAAAATCTCAATAATTTGGTCCTTTTTATCTTTTAAATTCAAAATGCGTGTTAATAAATTATTTTAACTGAATCATAAGGGTCGATCGGTAGTCAAAAACATTGTTACTCATAAATTACATTCAACTTGGGATAATTTCAAATAAAAGTGGAAGCCTTATTTACTTGTTTTTTTTTTCAAAAACTGCAATAACGGTATATCATTATTTATATATTTGAACTTAAGTATAAACTTTGGCTACTCTGAAAAATAACTCTGTTTAATATAGCACATTGATGACCCATGGCATTTAAGCTACTTTCACTGACAGCCGCATGGCATAGTGGTCAGGTTATCCAACTACTATAGGTGGATTCAAATTCCAATAAGAGCTTGTGACCATAATTGGGGCCACAATAGCCAAATTTGGTTCACAGGCCATGGCCCCTTTCCCTCGGTCTCCATTGCAATTTTTAATTTTCAGTAAGTAATGTACTGCAAAAACTGTTAGAAAGGCTATCTGTCACATTTTTTGTAATCTAATTAAAAAATTGCAACATGGGAAAGTATCAAATAAAATATGCCTTAATGGCCTTCTGTTGTATTTTTTGTTTTTGTTGATAATTATACATTTTGTTTCTAGATTTAAATATTACCTACCTTAAATCACTGTAAGTAACTAAATATGCTTAAACAGGTTAGTACATATTAATATTGTAGTTTGAATAAAACTACTTTTACAGATTTTATCGTGTTTAATTAACTTATTTTTATTAATTCCTGATGTTTTGGATGCTTTACAGCTTTACATTACATTTGATAAACCACTAATTCTTGCAAAAGAATATTGATGCCTACCAAGGATGATACATGAAGATATTGAAATTAAAAACATCCAAATTTCAATAGAGAAAGAGGTTGGTTACTACCACCTGCTGGGGATTCTGTAATTAATAAAATTAAAACTAAACCCGAGCATACCACTGCAACAATATATATAAAAAATAAGTTAATCAAACTCAATAAAATCCATAAAAGTAGTTTTATTCAATGTGTAGTGTTTGTGTAAATATAAGAAATTATAATATTGTAGTTTATTAATCATTTTTCAGCAAATCGGCCGACCTAAGTAACCGCCAAGTACCACTCAATGTATATACAAAAAATGTATCATATAAAAAATATTGTTTTTACTTTCACTCCAAGAAATACAATTAGGGTGAATATTAACTAATATCAGCTCTCAATTTTCTATTGCCCGCTTCATGCAAAATACCTAAGGTTTATTTAAAATCAATTCCATTTGGAAAACCAGTACTATTCTTCACAGAACACAAGAAATAATATCATAATGTAAAAGATTACTATTCATCAACTCACATCTGGTACAGGATACAGACTTTGTTTAGAACAGGGTAGCCTCACATGATGTTGATCCCATCTATCTTGGCCTATTTGTGGTTTCGGAGGTCTATCCTCCGCCAAGACACCATTACTTGGGATATGATACAAAACGGCATGGTTGTGTCCTGGTTGTACCGGTGGAAATTCTGGAGCACCCCACGGTGTTTCTGACCCGTAGATCATTGATAACGGTGCACCTATCCAATCGTTTGAATGTGACATATTCAGCTTCTTTCCAACATGAAGACAGGATTTCTCAAAACCTATGAAAATTGAAAGATGTCTAATTCTAATAAAAAGTTTCAATCAAGTTACTTAAAATTATATGAGTCACAGGCATAAAACCTATAAAAACTTACAATGATTTATAACTTTAACGTTTTTAACACAAAATACAAACATAAAAATTCATTAGATTATATTGTTTAGTCTTTGACTTTGACTTTGACGTATTAAATATTTTTTTATAACAGACTTTACGGCTCTGGGTTCTAGTCCTTATGAGCCTGAAGTTACAATGAATAATTATCCTTCCTAGTACACTGCTTCACAATGTGTCGATACGTCACATTGTGCAGCCTTTGGGAGATTTTGACTGCAACTTGAGCCAGCAGACAGTTGGCGATGGTATCTCAAGGCGCCTAATCAGACAGACACCTTATCTTGAGAAGCACATCACCAACAGAGCACTTGTTTCACCTTTTCCACTAATAGGTCACATGCGCAGACAGTTAATACACAAAATCGCCTCACTTTTGCATATCAAAATCCACTTTAAACCATTATTTAAACAAAAATACAGGAGCAGCAATCCGTCACCGATCAAGTTCCTGCCAAAACTTTAAGCTGTGATCTCTCTGCCAAAGAGTATATAATCAAACTTGATGAGTCTTTGTTCTTTAGTTATGTTATGTTTATGACAAGCGTAGGTAATCATAGACTTTGTATATCTACGTGCGTAATATCCTCTTTTTAGTCCGTGTGTATCGTAGATTGAGGATTGATAAGTCTATGGTGTGTATGACATAGATATAAGAAAGTGTATGACTATAATTTCTTGAGTGTTGCCATTGATACGGCAATTGCCATAATATACGGCAATTCACCTTTATTTTTAGAAAATATGGCATACGGCAGACCTCTCATTGCCTTATCACAAAATACGGCCATAAGGTGAAACGAAACGTTTTCTTTTTTTCGATAGTGAAACGAAACTGAGACAAAAGGTATGTTCCGAAACACATTGTGATCAATGTGAGGTGTGACGTTAATTCAGTATACTGTGAAGCCGTTTATTTTTAGTTTGATATTATGGAGTGTAGAGTACAAGGAGAACCATCTTATAAGGTGCGAAAGTTGAAAAAGGTCCTACTATTTACTGAAAATAGAGGTTCCAAAACCTACCACAATAGCACTTGCGTCTGAAAAACTACGATATGAATATAGCTGTTGTAGACGGAGTGAAGTCAGCTGAATTCAAATATTTGAAAAATTTCATGACTAGAGTAGGTATTAAAATGCCAGTGTACAAAACCTCAACTATTTACGTAGTACAAAACCAAGCGGATTGGTTGGTCCTTGTTTATTTCTATTTTAATTTTAATTAATTTTGGGGCTGTTTTTATTTGTCCTATGCTACTGCAGCGCCACCCTTATTGGACGCGCTTTTAGGGACACTTTTCATATAAGGAGATGGTCCTCCTTGTACTCTACACTCCATATTTGCTATACTGGTTACTGTTTAAAACGAAATACAGTCCAGTATACAGTCATCTCCATTTTTGACACTGTTTTCAAATGAAAATATTTATCATGTACACGTTTTCTGTTCAACAAGAAAAAATATTATTTTAATATTGTTGCTTTTAAAACTTAATGTCCGAGTTTATTTGAATAAAAATATTAATTAATAATAATAACAATCATTCGTGGAAGCTGTTAAATCTCTACGCACTTATATGTTCTTGATCATGTGATCAAAGTACTGAGAGCACCTTACCTCGAAAGCGCCAGTGTTCAAAAATCGTGGCAATTTATGACGTCATATATTTTCCTAAGGTGCTGCGGCAGTATACTGCCAGTCCATAACAAAACGAATTTTTCACTAGTTAGAGCACTGAGCTGTGCTCGCAGTGTATATCTTAACACTACTAAAGTTTCATACAAGTGTGCTAGATATGATTAGGTACACTCTTTATGCAATATAATTGATTATAATTTATTATTTTCAATTTGGTTGATAGATATCTCATACATATATTCCTCAAAAAACTATCGCATTTGTTGAAATACTCGAAAAAAAATTTTGCGAATATTTTGATTCCGAAATAAACATTGTTAGTATTAACAGCGATACATAAAAACATGTGCAAGATTGTATATGTCATGTGAGTGATTTTTATTACATTATTTAAAAAAAGGATTTTTTTTTTATTATATTTAACATTTACCATTCAAGTAAAAGGCACAACAAATTAATGAAAAACAAAAAATATGGAATGAAAATATTTAGAGTAAGTAGTTTGTAAAATAAGAAGAATTTATAACAGTGGCAGAGCCACGCGGTAGCTTTTGCTGTCGCACGGATGGGCCGGCTCGAATCGGGGTGGTACCACGACCTCACAGAAAACCAGCGTGAAGTAGAGGTTTACCTCTGCGTTTCGCTTGATGAGTGCAGGTGGCCGGAGGCCCTTTTTACTGAGAATGAGGCATTCCATCTTAGTCCTCACGGGAGACAACGCATCTACTTTTTAATTTGTAATAGAGGATAGATGTAGATGTCTATGGGCCGAAGCAATCACTTACCATCAAATGGACTGTGTGCTCGTTTGTCACTCTTGTCCTAAAAAAAAAAGCAAGGACAAAAATATTCACTAGATAAACATGAATCTGAAGTGATAAAAACGATAAGAACCTTTGGTGAGAGACAAATAATCACTAGATAAACATGAATCTGAAGTGATAGAAACGAAAAAAACCTTTGAGGAGAAGAAACAAATGAGGAATAGACATTTTTAAAATAAATAATTATTTTAAAAATATTTAAAAAAAAAAACAATTTAGTAATTTTTTCTTTAAAATACGGCAAACCAGACCGTGATCTACGGCCAATCTACGGCAATCATTGATATAAGAAAAGTAGAGGATAAGCTGTAAATTGCATATATATTTTTTGGTTATACAAATATCATGCAAACATGAACCTTGCCAACAAAAATATATCTGTCTCATTCTCACACGTTATGATTTTCAAATGTAAAAAGAGATAAGTACATATCTTAGACTTCAATTTTCTGTTGCCAGTTTTCATAAATGTCACCAAGCTCCACCTTGAAGCATGACGCCATTTTAGGATGACGTTCATTTGTGGTAGTTCATCTGTCATCTAAGCCTTGTTCGGAGTAATTTTGTAGTGTTACAGAGAATTTTGACTATTTTGGAGCTTTTTTGTTCATTAGTATAGGGTAATTGAGCAAAAACAACATGACAAAGTGTTGCAACAATGGATGTAATTCAAATTCTCGTAAAAATTAAGAAGGATTGTCATTTTTCAGGTTAGTTGTAATTTTTTTCCTTAATTGTATATTTTTTCGTGTGAATTGCATTTCGTGTTCATGTTATGGGTTCTAAATTGTGTTTCCCGTTATTATCTAGAATTTCCAATGACTATTATCATGTAAATTTAAACAAGTAAACATTTTGATTTGATTTGAACATTTTTTTTTGAAATTATCGATATAAATTTTAACAATATTTTTTTATTAAACTGGCTTTACGGCTCTGCGTTCTAGCCCTTCTGAACCTGTTTAACAATAATATTAATGTAGTCATAACCAAAAAACGTTTTAGATACGTAAACTGTATATTTAATCAAACGATCGATTGGGAGCCTTTTGTTTAAGAAAATAACTTGAAAATAGTGTAAATCGTAAATTTTCTATAATAGTTTTTTTCATCAAAAGATTTGATGATGTTAAGATTATTTTTGATTGGTACTTAAGGATGCATAATATTTATTTTAGGTTGCCAAAAATGAAGGCCTTCAAAAATTGTGGATTGAAAATATAGGCCAGGAAAACATAAAACCTGCAGTAGTAAGAAGAATATGCTCCTTGCATTTTGAAAAAGAATGTATAAATAGAACGCTGGATGTAGTTCGACTTGAGGGTGATTTGGTTTATGTCTAAAATAAATTTTCTGACTAAATAATATTATTTCGTCACGAATAAATGATTTTAATCAGTATACATTATTGTTATTTTATTTATTTTTAATCCTTACTCTCTCGTTTACCTCCAGTATCCACCACTAATTACGCTACTGGTGGAAGTCATTACAACTTGCAGGTTGTAAACACTATAAAATTGATATTTTGTGGTGTTACACAAATGGGATATAATGAGAAATGAGTATGGAAGTGGAAGTCTGAAGTGGCGCAGCCACCTCTATTGATCGAAATGTTGCATGGAAATTGATGGTCGTATGGTACGAACATGGGATGCTGAAGATTGAGGAATACGTTAGGATAGTTAAATGATTAATGGATTGTGTGAACGGTGGTATGGTTAGAAAGGGGCTGCTCAACTCGATTAGATTACTGAGATAAATAAATAAATAATCTTTATTATCAAAAAAAAGAGAGATGACGGCTAGTAACTAAGTATGAAAGAAGACATGCTCCACAAACTTTAAATAAATCAAGATAAAAGTCAGTCCACTGCATGTTCATGGTGACTTGAACTGGTAACCGACCATTACTACGAAAGAAAGGTGTTGTCGAATCTTTATGGCGGCTTGGAAGTTAAGAGCGAGCGAGTTGAAAGAAAACTTGATGGTGTCTCAGATCACAGTACGTAAAGCGAAGCGTGAAGGTACAGGACTTGCGCTCGCAACTAACTTCCCAGCTGCTATAAAGTCTATATATATGATATAATTCACGCAACCTGGACGCATACCGTTGGGGCTGGTTCGATATGGTACACGACAAAACCACTGGAAAAAACTTAGGGGAGACTTCTGCCTAGTAGTGGGACAGCATGGGCTGGACAAAAAAATCATACGAAGCCTAATACATTGCCTATAGTGGTGGTTTCGTTAATCTCTACAGAGGAGAAAAAAAATGCATGCGTCGACCCAGGGACGCACGGATGGAGTGCTTATGTGCAGATTGCCGTCGTTACGAAAAAACGTTAGCTCATTGCACGAACTCAGTATAATATTCTGGTGCACGTCGTATACGTCTTCTGAAAAGAAAGGAGTTAAAGCTCCAATCAAGTGCTCTTCCCTTGGTCTCTTCGCTCACTTTTGACTGTTGCTTCACCATATCTTAAAGCAATTACAGTTCCAAAACTTTCCTATTCTGAGTTGAACGTAAGATTTATTTATTTATCATCTCAATACAACTATTATTACAGGATTAACCCAATTCAATAGTGTAGTGATCTAATATTTGTTTATTTAATATATACCTATGAGATGGATGGTACGTCATAATTTATATAGCATCGATACTAAAAATATCGACAAAAACAACGCTATTTCTTGTGGGTGGAGTAGTCGCCATATTTGAGAAACACTTGACTTCAGGTCACGTGACCACATGCCATATCCCCTATTTTTCTTATATCTATGACGGCAATTCAGATTTTTGTGATGACAGCCCTGATATGTGTTTATGTTGTTGTTGTTGTTGTTTTATTATTCGCTCAAGAGAGCAGGCAGAGGAACTATGCCATACAGGCTTGTCTTTATGTATAATTATCCTTTATAGTTCACTGCTTCCTTAGAGTATTCAACTAACAGGAGACGCCATGCGCATAAAGTTCCGAACAAAAAAGTCTGTCACTTCTAGCGGGAGGCGAGGTAACGCACACTAAGCAAATCGTAAACATTGGGCCACGTCGTTACGCACGCACACAGCATAATATGAGCACACGATTAAGCAAAACGCACACAACCTTGAAAATCTCTTATAAATGTCTCATCGTTACAGTGCATAAGCCATAAACAACTAGTGTGAGGGCCTTGTCGATATGGATATGTCGATGAAATTTTATGCAAGTTACATTAGCAAATTAAATAAAATAAAAATGAACAAATGTTTAATGATTAATATTACATTCAAAGTAAATTAAAAAAAATACATATGGTAGAATAGAATAGAATAATTTTTTATTCAATATTGATTATTACATAATACTTATTGAAAGTCATTTTTTATTTACCACTGGTTCGGAAAATACCTCAGTCCTGGGAAGAACCAGCAAGAAACCCAGCGGGACTTTTTTTTAAAACATAATTTCACTTAACAATAATTTTGTTTATACAATTTTTAAATGATATTTTCATACAACCAGCATGGTGGCGATCACCCTATTCCCAGGGGTTATTTTCATTCATGTATTCCTTGATATTATAATAACCCTTCTTGTACAGTTTTTCTTTAATAAAACTTTTAAATTTGTTTATTGACAAACTTTGAATATGTTCTGGGATTTTGTTGTAAAAGCGTATACATTGCCCCATAAATGAATTACTGATTCTGTGGAGTCTAGTAACTGGCATTACAAGCTTATGTTTGTTCCTAGTATTTAAAGTATGCACATCCTTATTCTTATTAAAGCTATTTATGTTTTTATACACATACATTACATTCTCATAAATATATTGCGATGCAAAAGTTAATATGTTTATTTCTTTAAAATTTTCTCTGAGGGACTCTTTACAATTTAGGTTATAAATCGCCCGTACGGCTCTCTTTTGCAAAACAAATATAGCTTCAATATCAGTCGCATTACCCCATAGCAAAATTCCATAAGACATTACGCTATGAAAGTAACTAAAATACACTAATCTAGCTGTCTCTACATCTGTGAGACTTCTAATCTTTCTTACAGCATATGCTGCAGAACTAAGTCTGCTTGCTAATTTAGATATATGGGGGCCCCATTGAAGTTTCGCGTCAATAGTAATACCAAGAAAAACAGTGGTATCCACAAGACTCAACTCCTCCCCATTTAACAGCACATTGGTATTCGAATGTTTTGCATTAGGTATTGTAAATTTAAAACACTTTGTCTTATTGCCGTTTAAGAGCATATTGTTGGCGTTAAACCAATGTACCAATTTCGATAGAGCATTATTTACATCGTCATAACTAATTAACTGTCGTTTGAGTTTGAAAATCAAAGAGGTATCGTCAGCAAATAATACTATATCGTGATTGTCCCCTACAAGATAAGGTAAGTCATTAATATAGATTAAAAACAGGAATGGGCCAAGAATCGAACCCTGAGGAACGCCCATTGATACTACCGATCCAGAGGAACCTTTACCATTAATCACTACTTTTTGAATTCTGTTACTTAAATATGAAGTAATAAGTCTAAGCGCCAAATTTTTTACACCGTAATGTTGTAGTTTCCTGATTAATGTCTCATGATGAACACAATCGAAAGCCTTGGAAAGATCACAGAAAATACCTAAGGCATCTTGTGAATTCTCCCAGGCATTAAAAATATATTTCATAAGCTCAACACCGGCGTCCGACGTCGAGCGACCCCTTGTAAAACCTAATTGGCTTTTATGGAGTAATTTATTTGTATTTAAAAAAGTTAACAATTGATCCAAAATTATTTTTTCAAAAATTTTACTGAGAGTTGGTAGTACAGAAATAGGTCTAAAATTAGCGGGGTCCAATGTACTACCAGATTTAAATAAAGGTATTACTTTACTATACTTCATTAAATCAGGAAACACACCAGAATCGATACAAGTATTAAAAATAATAGCAAGATGAGGTGCAATTAAATCTATTATGGACGCAATAACTGTAACGGAAATCCCCCACAAATCTGCGGTCTTCTTTACATCAATGGTTTTGAAGTATTTTACAACATCTTGCGATAATACTTTTTCAAATCTAAATTCTTTTAAACAGGTGAATATCAGTGAAATATTTCTGAAACACCGCTGCGACTTCTTGATTTGAATTAGTCAATTCATTGTTAATTTTTAATTGATAGCTTGAGTTACGATGTTTGTCTTTACCGGTTTCATTATTAATTATACTCCAAGTCATTTTAATTTTATTCTTAGCCGTCTTAATTTTGTTGCTAATATGTAACGATTTGGCTGTGGAGCAAACTCTTATAAACATTTTAGAATAATTTTTAACATATTTTTTAAAAGCATCGGAAAGATTATATGATCTTTCATGATAAAGGTCATATAACCTTCGTCTGCTTTTATGAATTCCTACTGTCGCCCACTCATTAAATGCCTTGCGACTGTTTCTGGAGAATGTTTTAGAAGTAAATGTTTTTTTAAATTCATTGCTTATAAGGGTAAATAATTGTCCATACAATATAATAATACAAAATTAAAACAAATTGAAAAAGTATTATATTATATTTTAACTGGTTTTTAAAGTGAATAAGTTTGGTATATGTGACGAATACACTTTTTGGGATCACTCTTTTTTTGCGAGGTAGCTAATTCTGGTGCTTGCATATTTTTCCATCACCAAGTTTGCCAGTTCAATGTTATGTGGAACGTAACCATTATCGAAATAATGTTCCTGTATGCTTAAAAATATATAATATGCCTAGTCTATGAAATGATTTTACCATTTTTGAATGTCATGATAACCAGAAAGGTTATCTGTATAGGGGTTTTAAACGATCCAATTTTACAGATTTTACCCAACCTATAGAGTTAAACCGTTTTAAGGCTTAGGGTTGAACTACATCTGGCAGCACGGAATCGCACTTTCCTGTGCTTCTATCCTTTTTGTTCACTCAGAAACGTTATTTACTAGAGCGAGAAAGAGAGCGGGAGTGTATAGTTTTACCCTCGAAAAGCCGATTGTAAACCGGTTTCATAAGTTTATATATCATTCTTGACAATCCATACTAATATAATATTATAAATGTGAAAGTGTGATTTTTTGTTTATTTGTTTTTGTCCTTCCTTTACGCAGCAACGGAATGGAGCAATTAAAAAAAATTAAACATTTGCTTTCTCTTGGTCGAAGTTTACGCTTAACCAAACATACTTTTTTCGTCATTTTACTTAGGATTGAAAAATAATTAATGTCTTCGTAAAAAGCGGTAATATTTTGTGTTCTACAGTACAAAAGTGTAGTACTCTGTATATGTTTAATAATAATAGATTATAAATATGACACTGAAATTATTTGTTTGTCCTTATTTATTTATTTAAGCGCTAATAATTCGTGTCTCATCTGAAAACAACAATTTGGTTGACACCATCTAAGAGAATAAACTTGTAAATAACATTTTAAAATGAATAAATATCGTTCACTAAACCTTCCATTTCGATTTGTTACATGTTTTGAATTTTATCCTTCATAATGTAAAATAAACCTGTAGCAAAATAATAAACTTACTCGTACTTCCAATAATTTCAAAGTCGGTACAGCAGTTTCATTTAGTTTCCTTTTATTATTTGATTGGATTACGAAAACCGATTAGTCAAAATGCTCGGAACAAAGAGTGCTTGTTCGTTTAGATACCCAGGTTATATGATCGCCACATGCTTTTGTCCAAATTTGGCGCCTGTAAGGATCTTTTGGAAAACTGTAAAACCAAAGATCTTTTTTAAACATTGTACAAAAAAGAATTTTAAATAACACCTTGGTATTATATATCAAAGTATTGCTTATAGTCAAATAAAAACATCGACACTAAAGATTACAGTGAACATCACTATTATAGTGTTGATGATACCATTTTATATACTCGAAATTTCCCTTCTTTTCGTTTCATAACATAACATTATGAAATGAAAATATCTATTTAAAATGTTTTAAATGTATAATGTATACAGTAAAACAATTTAAATTGATGTTTTCATTTTGTTAAAAACAACTAAAGATTATTAATGTTGTTTGAAATAATATAGTTTTGCAAATACATCACAATAATATTGATGAATTTAAGACTATTCAATAACACGATTTTATCTTGTGTAATTAGAACAAAGAGAAACGACATTTGTCTACAATTAAGCAAAATTTAATCGTCCTAGTAGTGCAAAAGTCCTTACTATAGTATTAATACTTTAAGTTGGCAACACTACCTGCTCAGCTATATTAATCAGAATTTTCGTGATTTAATGCTTATATTAATTATTGAAATCAAAATAAATACTTAAAGATGAAAGGTAACGCCGTCTTTTTGTAAATTTGAGGTCTGTGATCTTTTTTTACAAGAAAACACACTGCAACTCGGCATTTTTCTGGAGGTCAAATCACGCTTATGACTACTTGGTAACTGACGCCGTACGCGGCGCAACTAGTTTTATATAACGGGAATGATCCGCGCTCTCGTACTTTTGACAGCGGGGAACGCTCTTCAATGTCCTCTCCTGTTCGTTTAATACTCTAAGACTGCTTCACAATATGTTGATGCGTCACATTGTGCAGCCCTTGGGAGATTTTGACGGCAACTTGAGCTAGCAGGCAGCTGACAGTTGGGGATGGTATCTAAAGGCGCCTATGCAAACAAACAGCTTATCTTGAAAATCCATCGCTATCAGAGCACTTGTTTCACAGTTTCCAATAATAGTTCACATGCGCAAACATTTAATACACAAAATCGCACCACTTTTATATATCAAAGTCCACTTCAAACCATTATTTAAACAATTATACAGGAGCAACAAACCGCCGTAGGTCAAGTTCCCACCAAAACTCCTTATGTGTTTATGATTATGACATGATATGACTTTTGTTGATATACGAAAAAAATATCTAAATTAGGGATGGTCGATGTTGTAGAAACTCGATGATGGCATCGATGTTGACATCGACAGCTCAACATCGATGTTCGATGTTTATCCTACTCAAAACATCGATGTTGGCTTTTAGCGTTGTTTTTTGCACATGTATTTAATAGGTTAGAATTAGATGAATAAAAAAACTGTCACGTAGATTTTGGTTTATAAATAATGAAATAAAAGAAATAAATAAACAATGTAGTATAAAACAGTAATTAAAAAAATGGAAGAAATTCACAAATATTTAATTCACTTGTTATATTATCAATATATTTGTAGATTGATTGAAGAAATAGTAATTTAGACAAAGAAGTACCTTTCAATCTGTTTCTTTGTTGATAAAGAGATTAGCCAGCTATTGAAAATAATTTAAAAATAAAATTTTGTACAACTGACTTAAGGATAACTCAAAAACTACTGGTCAGACTTATGTGGGTTTAATTTATATCGGATCACATGTAAAGCACCAAATTTCAAATAAAAAAGCATCATCGAAATCGGGTCACCGAGAAAAAAGTTATGAGGTAACACACATTAAAAAAAGAACGCAGTGGAATTGAGTACCTCCTCCTTTTTGAAGTCGGTGGACGACCGCTCAGATGACGCTGATGTAGCGATTGTGGTCATATATATCACCGCAAGTTTTCTTTTTAATTTTAGATAGAACCGATAGCACTGTTCTAAACGTGACCATCAACCATCGGATTTTTTTTAAAACAACCAATAAATAAACAGATAACCAACAACGACACCAATAACAAACGAAATCAGTGACAACTGCGACATTACAGTTGACACTTGACAGTTAAATTTGATACCCCATAATGATATAATTTCAGGTTATCGACGCGTTCAAGCATTCTGAATTATTCAAAATTTTAAATATTTTAGAGGAGATGCAAGATTTAGTTGATACCCAATAATCGATTATAGGTTTAATGACATCGATGTTTCGATGTTTGACATGTGGCAACATCCACGTTAAAACATCGATGTTTTCATTCTTGACATCGATGATCATCGAACATCGACATCAATGGTCATCGAACATCCCTAATCTAAATATGTTTACAATATTTTATTTACTTGATAATAAAAAAGCTTAATAATTTTAAATGGACTTTACTATAATGTTAAGCTATTATTAAAACTTAGTGATTGTATTTGAGTATTATTAAAGTAAAAATCGGTTTAAAATGAACTTAGAGCTTTTAGGTTGGTAAATCATTATTTCTTAGCTTGAAATCTCTGAAAGTTGGAAATTTCTATTACTAATTTATAATTTTTTCTTTTCAGAATCTTTTGGACAAAATTATCCTGAAGTGAGTACTGTTGTGTCTGTATTAAAACGGCTAGTTTTGTTTTTATAGGTTATGGTTATAATAGGTAACAAATTGAAAGATGTGTATATGCGGATAAAACAATTCAATATAATTAAATATTAAGGATATGTAATGTAATACATATTTCGAAATAAGCAATTTTTACTTTTTTAGCTTTTGTTTACAATGCAAGATGTACTTGTTTGCCGTAACGGAATAGAAAATCTATCAATATATGTATTATATTCATTCATTTTAGCCCATCTACCACGTTACGTGGCAGATCCACACTGCAGCTATGTACGGCTGTGGCACGAATTATCCTTTTTACGAAATGATTTCCATTTTAGTCTTCAGTGGTGACATTGCATCTGCATTTTGAATATCTGAATAGAGGATATACATAGATGTTTATGTGATTGTGTGTAAATCTGTGACTGTGTGCTCGCTTGTCACCCTTATTCTATAAAATTAAAAGTCTAGTAGTTCTATAGATATCAAAAGTCAATTGGTAAGGTCAATGCCTTACCCGTTAGATTGCCTCATAGTTCCCCCTTACGCAATAAGTAATATTTGCCATAGTTGCCATATTTGTCAGGCGTGTTGGCAATCACAGTGTTTTATTATTTTGAGTTGTTATTAGAAAGATACTAATGCCCAACTCCTGTTTCATTTTTATTTTTGACTCTTAGGACAGCGTAGTCTTTATATGGAGTAGTGAACAAAGCACTTCAATTCAAACCATAAAAAATTAATACCACATACTATATTTTGTCAATAGGAGTTTGATGGTACATTGGATTCAATATCCTTGGCTGCAACATGCGCATTTAACCGCCGAGGGACACTCTTAGCAGTTGGGTGCAATGATGGTAGAATCTTCATATGGGATTTCCTTACACGGGGAATTGCTAAATCCATATCAGCACATGTTTACCCTGTTTGCAGTTTGAGCTGGTCAAGAAATTGTAAAAAGGTAAGCTCTTAATTCCTAGCTAGCATCTGTAATAAATTTCATATATTTAAAATTTCATAGAGTATTGGTGAAAGATATTGTTAAATATTTTATAACTATTGATATGAACGGCAGACTTATGGGGGATTTCTGTTAAAAGTTATTTCATCTATAATAGATACAATAGCACCTTATCTAGCCACTATATTTAATACAAGCATTGAATCTGGTGTGTTTCCTGATTTAATGGAACATAGTAGAATCATATCTATATTTAAATCTGGTAGTACATTAGACCCTGCCAATTTTAGACCAATTTCTGTACTATTAACATTTAGTAAAATTTTTGATAAAATAATTTTAGATCCAATGTTAAGGTTTTTCTAATATTAATAAATTGCTTAATAAAAATCAATTTAGTTTTACAAGGGGTCGCTTGACAACTGACGCTGAAGTTGAGCTTATTAAACATATTTTTTGTATTTGTTTTGTGTTTGTTGTTTCAGTATATTTTGTGACCTTTCCAAGGCCTCTGACTGTGTTAACCATGAGACATTAATCAGGAAGCTACAGTACTATGGTGTCAAGAACACAGTGCTTTAACTTATTATTTCATATTTAAGTAATAGAATGCAGAAACTTATTATTAATGGTAAAAGTTTTTCCAGGTTACCTGTACTAATGGGTGTCCCTCAAAGCTCAATTCTCGGTCCATTACTATATCTAGTGTATATTAATGACTTACCTTCCCTTTTGGGGATAATCATGATATAGTATTATTTGCTGATGATACTTCCTTGATTTTTAAACTTAAACATCAATCATTTAATTGTGACGAAGTGAATAATACTATATCAAAATTAGTGCATTGGTTTAACATTAACCGATTCGTTGCGGCACCAATTTTCGACAACTTTTAGCTGTGGCGGCGAACAAATATTCCATGGCGCGCCTGGCGTGTCAAGCGCCAGAGACGCGCCTTTTTAGAGTTCCGTACCTCAAAATGAAAAACGGAACACTTATAGGATCACTTTGTTGTCTGTCTGTCTGTCAGTCTCTCTCTCTGTCTGTCAAGACCCTTTTTCTTAAGAACGCGTGAAGGTATCAAGCTGAAATTTATATCAAATACTCAAGTCTACTGTCCCTTAGAGCTGTGAAAAAAATCAAAATTCTAAGCCAACGCAATCAAAAGATACAGCCGTTTATGCCGTAAAGAGCAATGGCAGACTTTCATACATAAAATTAGTTGAGAAGAAATGGTAGCGTCTATATACCAAAAATATCTTAAAATGTTAAACGTCAGTCCCTTAATAACTCTGTCAAAGAATTTTGTACTGAGAAGGCGTCAAAAAAAGATATTTACATTTGAACCTTTTTAGGTTATGTCCTATGTCACTTGGAAAGAGTCATGCTTCCTGTGGTTGTTTGATGTTAGCTTAATAAATAATACATAATTGAGAGTTTTTAGATTATTGTATCTCTATTATATATTTGCATACCATGAATGTATATTTCTGGCATGGCTCCAGGGCTTTTGTATCATAGTGACATTCTCAGAAGGGCTAGAACCCGGAGCCATAAAGCCAGTAAAAAAACAGTGACTTTTTATTTTAGCTAGTGTTTGCATAACATTAAATGGAATTGTTACATAGTACTATGACTGAGATAATTTATTATTGTAGGAAATTCTTTGTAAGAGACTTATTCTCAGCCATATCACTTTTATTGTTATTATTACTGATATTACAGTTATTACTTATAATAACTTAATATAAAAATATTTTCTGTGTTGTGTTGGTAGTGTTACAAAGTGTATACGAAAATAGTATGAATATACTAAATGGCAACATTTGAATAGATTAAAATGATTTATGTCATTTGATATTCCCAAAAATGTTTGTTTTTTTCTGTGGCTTTAATTAAATACATTTTTATTTGAAAAATCATAGAAAAATTATAAAATTCAATTTATATATAACTTATTTCTAGACGATATAATTTTTCTCAACAATTTTTCTGCCATTGCTCTTTTCGACATTCGTAAGGGAATCAAAACCTACAGGGTACTTTCCGTGAACTCAGAAACTTGGTACGAAGCTACGTTTTATAGTACAGATAAAGGAAAAATTGCGAAAAGCATAAATTTTTAGTTAAATCATATAATAAAAATATTTTTAATAATTTTAAACATATATACCTACAGATTTATTTTTATAGGATAAGGGTGACAAACGAGCACACAGTCCACCTGATGGTAAGTGGTTGCTGCGGCCCATAGACATCTACATCTATCCTCGTTTGCGAATCAAAATGCAGATGCGTTGTCACCCGTGAGGACTAAGATGGAATGCCTCATTTCCAGTAAAAAGGGCCTCCGGCCACCTGCACTCACCAAGCGAAACGCAGAGGTAAATCTCTACTTCACGCTGGTATTCTGTGAGGTCGTGGTACCACCCCGGTTCGAGCCGGCCCATCCGTGCGACAGTAAAAGCTGCCGCGTGGCTCTACCACTGTTGTTCGGAACCCTCGGTGCGCGAGTCCGACTCGCACTTTGCCGGTTTTTTTATGCTTTTTTCACTTGTTTAGACCTAATTAAGTTTCATCATTATCATTACAGCCCTTCACAAGTCCACTGCTGAACATAGGCCTCCCCCAAAGAATGCCACAAAGCACGGTCCTGAGCCACCTGCATCCATCGACTTCCTGCATATCTTACCAGGTCATCACTCCATCTAGTGGGGGGACGCCCTACACTTCGCCTGCCGGTACGAGGCTGCTACTCGAGAACCATCGGTTGTCGGTTCTTCGAGCTCGAAGAACCGACAACCGATATAGCTATATAGCTATATGGCCGGCCCATTGCCACTTCAGCTTACTAATCCGTTGGGCTATGTCGGTCACTCTGGTTCTACTGTGGATATCCTCATTTCTGAGTTTATCACGCAGAGAAACTCCGAGCATAGCCCTCTCCATAGCTCGCTGAGCGACCTTGAGCTTCCTCATCCGGCCAGCAGTGAAGGACCACGTCTCAGTTCCTATGTCATCACTGGCAACACGCACTGGGTGTACAGTCTCGTTTTCAAGTTTTGAGGTATACCTGACGAGAAGATGTGCCGTTATTTCCCGAACGCTATCCAACCGAGTTGAATCCGTCGATTGACCTCTCGGTCGAAGTTGGACTTACCTAGTCGGACTATTTGTCCCAGGTAAACATACTCGTCAACAACTTCGAGCTTAGTGTCCCCAACATCTACCGGCATTGGAGTGACATGGAAATTAAACATGATCTTTGTTTTGTCCATGTTCATCTTAAGACCTATCCGTTGGGAAACACTATTGAGGTCATTGAGCATAGTGCTTAGGTCCTCCAGCGATTCTGCCATAAGGACTATATCGTCGGCAAATCGAAGGTGAGTGATGTACTCGCCATTGATGTTGATACCGTATTCTTTCCAGTCCAGAAGCTTGAAAACGTCTTCCAATGCAGCGGTGAAGAGTTTCGGGGATATGACGTCACCCTGTCTTACACCTCTCTGCAGTTGGATAGGTTTCGTACTCTGGTTCTGTACTCGGATAGCCATCGTAGCTCTACTGTACAAACACTTCAGCACTTCGATATACCGACAGTCAACTTGGCACCGCTGAAGGGACTGCAGCACCGCCCAAATTTCGACGGAATCAAAGGCTTTCTCATAGTCCACATACGCCAGACATAGTGGCAAATTGTACTCCTCGGACTTCTGTACAATTTGCCGCAGGGTATGTATGTGGTCTATGGTGCTAAAGCCCTTTCGGAAACCGGCTTGTTCGGGAGGCTGGAAGTCGTCAAGTCTGCGCTCGAGACGATTCGTAATGACTCTCGAAAACAGCACGTAGACGCGGCTCAGAAGGGAAATCGGTCTGTAGTTCTTCAAGAGAGCGTTGCCACCTTTCTTGAAGAACAAGACCACCGCACTTCTGCTCCACGCCTCCGGTGTAATGCCACCATGGAGGACGGAATTAAAGAGCTTCTGAAGGACTTCAAGTACCGGTCTTCCACCCGCTTTTAGAAGCTCCGCTGTAATTCCATCCTCTCCTGGGGCCTTACCGTTTTTAAGGTGCTGGAGAGCCATTCTAATCTCGCTCAGACTGACGTCCGGGATATCTTCGGAATAGTGTCGGATGAGACTCGCTCTTGGATCGTTACTCACACTTGCGTGTGGCTCCAACGATGACGTGTACAGCTGCCCATAGAACCTCTCAATCTCACTTAAAATCTCAGGTGTCCCGGAAACGATGCTGCCACACTCTGTCTTCAGCTTTGACAGTTGGCTCTTTCTGGCAGACAGATCTCTGGCAAAGACTTTGGAGCCTTGGTTCCGCTCGATCACTACTTCAATACGAGCTGTATTGAAGTTGCGTAAGTCCCGCCGCATGCATTTGGAGATCTGTCTGTTCAGTTGCCTGTATGCTGTCAAGTCTATTGAAGAATTTAGCTTCATCTCCCGTCTAACAGCCGTGAGATTAAGAGTGTGATCGGAGAGTTTTTGTGTTCTTCTGCAGCGGGTCTTGCAGAACTTAGCTCCAACTGCATGGACAGTTTCCACGAGCTTGTCATTCATATCACTGAAATATATTCACTGAAAACGGTTTTGTAACTCGAGCTGAAAGGTTTCGGGACTTTGGAACAGAGCACGAGGGAGACGGAGCGTTAACTTCGTTAGACGAGACCTCGCCAACTTAACGTTTAGGTTCAGTGTGCCTCTAACCATTCGGTGATCGCTACCAGTTTTCACCCTCGCAATCACGGAGACATCACTGAACAGTTGTCGTCTGGTCGTCATAATGAAGTCATTCTCATTTTTTGTCGAACCGTCGGGGCTCGACCAGGTCCACTTCCTGTGGGGCCGCTTCTGGAAGAAAGATTTCATCATAAAGAGTCCCTCTTTCTCCATGAAGTCGGCCAGCTGCTGGCCTCTTGGGTTCCGTTGCCCTATTTCAAATTTCCCTACTTTCAGCTCACTGTTCTCTCTTGTGCCTAGTTTTGCATTGAAGTCTCCCATTAACACCGTATATTGGGTTTTGGAGGAATGCATGGCTCTAGAGATATCCTCATACATTTCCTCCACCTCCTCATCGGGGTGTGCCGAGGTTGGTGCGTAAACCTGTATGACCTTCAGCGAATACCGTTTGGTGATTCTGAGTATAAGGTACGTAACCCTCGTCGACACACTCCCGATCTTTACAACGTTGTTAACGAGAGACTTGTGGACGATAAATCCGGCACCTCCTTGGGACAGATGGTCGCCCTCCCGGTGACAGAGCAAGTTGCCGGATTCAAGGATTACCGTGTCCTCCCCCTCTCTTCGGACTTCGGATAATCCTATAATATGCCAGCGCAACTTGTCTATCTCTTCTTCCAGCTCCACGATCTTCTCGTCAGTCCTCAGGGTGCGTGCGTGGTACGTTGCCAGGTCGAGTCGTCTAAGGTGGCAACCGAACCTCCACCGGAGATTCTTAGCACCCCCTGCCCCGCCGTTACCATGGTCGCCACCGTCGCCAGGAATAGCGGGGCCGCCGGGGACTGGGGACCGTCTGTTTGTTGATTTAGTCATTGGGGGGGTATTTGCCATAGTTGCCACGCTTGGCGAGCGGGTTGGCAACCGCAGTTTTTTTATTGAAATTTTGGCTATTATCAGGAAGATGCTGCTGCCCATCTCCTGCCTGTTTCCCTTTGTCGCCTTTTACGACACCCACGGGAGGATATGGGATAGTGGATATTCTTGACCGCCACTACATGGCATTAATTTTATTTATATAATTATTATATTAATTACATAATTAAGTTTAGTTGACATAAAAAAATCTGTTACAAACGGAAGGATACTTGTTTTTAGTGGGTAACTACGTGTTTTTCTACGTGTTTTATTTGAAATTGAGAGTAAAGTGACTTTTTTATGCAGAGATTACAAACATTTTGTACTATTTTTTGTTTTATAAAAAAATATTTATATAAGTAGGTACAGCTAAATCACCCCGGAAAACCTTAGTTTTTATTAAATTAAATTTTCACCTAATAATAATATTTGTAAATATCAAGCAATCAAGAACCTTAATTTGGAAAAAAATAAGGTTTATGATTCATTAATATTTACAAATGTTAAATATTATTTTATGTTATACAAATGTAAATGTAAAGTCGATTTGAAAACGTCTAATTAGTAAGAATAGCAAAACAAGTGTTTTCAAAAGGAAACGAGCGCCGGCGCTATACGGCGGCGGATTGACGAAAGACTTATTAGCGAACTTTTTTGTGCATGAACGGTTTCAAACAGTTACAAGCAAAAATAAACCTTATACCATATCACAAGAGCACATGGTACTTCGTAGGTCTATTCGGCCGTATGATAGTAATAAGACGGCAGTTCAACCATTTTAAACAATAAGACAAACGCATTGTTTTTTTTTAACAGGAGACTTGTTTTCCAGAAATTTATTTACAACTTGAGTTTGTGAGCGATCGCAATCAGTGTGACGGGACCAGCACCATTGCACGTGCGGCGCGGTAGCCGTCGGTGCAGTTAGACAGAGTTCTTGTAAATAACACGTGTTTCGCACACCTGCACCATTGCACCTGCGGTGGCGCCCGTTTTGCTTGTATAAAACGGACGGTGCGGCCGCCGTTAGGACAGTTTTGGTTCTGAAGTGGAACGGTGCGCTTGTCGTATTTCGTTACTAGTTTAACTTCGACTCGTTGGATAATTAATTCGTGTAAACGAATTAATTATTACTCCTAACTACAAAATTAGTCTCTGTACTATACTCAATTATACCTTTCTACAAGTGCTATTATTTGTTACTTATTAGACTATTTTTCCAGAACATGATTGAATACCCACAAAGTAAAAAGAGTACCATGTACAAGTTAAAAAAAGGTTGTCAACCCCAAAAATTTTCAAATTTTCAAAATATCCCGAAACGAAGCTACAGGCATGATTAATTTATTTTTAATTAATTTACAATTCAATTAGCTGAAATTTAAGATTTATTTCATTTCTATACATTGTCAGGTGAAAAATGGGCATTGTTTTTTCTTTCTTAAAGCACTTAAATAAGCTATTCATAATTTTAAATTAAAAAAAAATTATGGCATTACTAGCTGTTCCCCGCGAGTATGCCCGCGTGGAGGTATTTTGCGCGGAACCCTACAATAAAAGTAGTTCAAGTTACTCCTTAAAACATCAACTATGTGTCAGTGAAAGTCCCATCCAAATCGGTTCACAGGTTTTTGCGTGATGCGTGTTCAGACCTAAGATGTTTTTAAAGGTATAGATACGTCATACTCGCTCTAAAATGGCAATACGAAAGTAAGGTAATTGCCCGACTCGCATTCAGTCGGGCACGCACTCGCGTCGCAGCTATATCTTCGCTACAGCGCGTAAATCTTCTAGTTATTCGTGGCAAAAATGTCTTCATGTGTTTTTAAGTGGTGCACAAATTACCCGGCAACTGTAAGAGACAAGAAAAACGTCTCACTAATATTTTGAATATAGATGTTTTATTCATAATTGGTTTTATTATTTCAACACTAACCGCTGGTGTAAACTTTGACGCTAGCTAGTGTGTTCCTTTTCCATATCGGTATATCACGCGCTCGCGCCAATGAGCGCTCGGCAGCAATCGATACGCAACTAATGATGTATATTCATCTTTTTCTAACGATAGGTATGCCATATCATTTGTCTCTTTTTGTTAGCGCAACGTAGCATAATAAATAACTGTACAGAGTTATAGTACTACCTGCGCCACTTTAAAATACAATAATGTTAGTGTGTAATCTTTTTAATACGTCTTTGGTTCAGACAGACTTTGTGTTTTTTCCAACTTATTTAATATTTATCCTTATATTTTGGATATCTTTACTAACCGATTCGTTGCGGCGCCGATTTTCGACAACTTTTAGCTGTGGCGGTGAACAAATATTTCGTGACACGCTTGTCGTGTCAAGCGCCACAGCTAACCTAAGTGGCACCAGGGATTGAAAACGGTCCCAAAATACCGGTATAGAACCGGTATTTAGGGGTATCGGTACCTATACCGGAACAGGAACCAGAACCTAAATTAGAACCTTTAAGAACCTTTATTTTACCGGTTCCTAAGTAAAGCGGAAGCGAGTCCAAACTTGTTTGAGGTGCGGTCGGGTGGACGACGCGATGCGGCGCGCGGCGGAGTGTGAGAAGTGGGGAGTTTATAAAATATCACATTTGTATTGGTGGATCTTATGTTGCATATCAATGCAGTGTTGCCAACTCTACGGATTTTCTATAGATATACGGAAATTTGTCATCATCTACGGAACTACGGAATTTGACGTTGCAATCTACGGAATTTTTATAAACTTAACAATATTTTTTTTATCATGAGTGTGAACTTGCCGACAATGTCATTCTATCTCTTTTCTTCTAATGTTGTCTGTATTAAATTATATTTAATAATTAATTCTATGCCATCTGTATTAAAATAAAACCATTCTTACTTATAAATATCAAATTTTTGTGACGTTAATCGATTTCAAATGTTAATAGCTTAGATATTTTGAATTAAATTAGGTACGTTTGTTTCTTCTTGAAAAATAGGCAGTTAATATAACCGCTTATAACCTTTTTATAGATTATTGAATTTTCACTTATGTTTAAAATTTTTCTAATCCATACTATCCCATTTGTTTTTACAATTATTTAAAAAAATCTGCCGGATTATTCTTCGCTTTTCCTCGATCTTTCTTTTTCGAATTTCTCAAAGTTCTTAGTTGTATAGTTTTTCATCATCATCATCATTACAGCCCTTAACAAGTCCACTGCTGAACATAGGTCTCCCCCAAGGAATGCCACAAAGCACGGTTTTGAGCCACCTGCATCCATCGACTTCCTGCATATCTTACCAGATCGTCACTCCATCTAGTGGGGTACGCCCCACACTTCGTCCGCCGGTACGAGGCTGCCACTCGAGAACCTTTCTTCCCCATTGGTTGTCGGTTCTTCGAGCTATATGGCCGGCCCACTGCCACTTCAGCTTACTAATCCTTTGGGCTATGTCGGTTACTCTAGTTCTACTGCGGATATCCCCATTTCTAAGTTTATCACGCAGAGAAACTCTGAGCATAGCCCTCTCCATAGCTCGCTGAGCGACCTTGAGCTTCCTCATCCGGCCAGCAGTGAACGACCACGTTTCAGTTCCATAAGTAATCACTGGCAACACGCACTGTTTGTACAGTCTCGTTTTTAAGTTTTGAGATATACCTGACCAGAAGATGTGCCGTAATTTCCCGAACGCTGCCCAACCGAGTTGAATTCGTCGATTGACCTCTCGGTCTAAGTTGGACTAACCTAGTCGGACTATTTGTCCCAGGTAAACATACTCGTCAACAATTTCGAGCTTAGTGCTCCCAACAACTACTGGAATAGGTGTGACATGGACGTTAAACATGATCTTTGTTTTGCCCATGTTCATCTTTAGACCTATCCGTTGGGAGACATTATTGAGGTCATTGAGCATAGTGCTAAGGTCTTCCAGCGATTCTGCCGTAAGGACTATATCGTCGGCAAATCGAAGGTGAGTTATGTACTCGCCATTGATGTTAATACCGTATCCTTTACAGTCGAGAAGCTTGAAAACGTTTTTCATTGCAGCGGTGAAGAGTTTCGCGGATATAACGTCACCCTGTCTTACACCGCTTTGCAGTTGGATAGGTTTCATACTCTGGTTCTGTACTCGGATAGCCATCGTAGCCCTACTGTACAAGCACTTAAGCACTTCGATATACCGACAGTCAACTTGGCACCGTTGAAGGGACTGCAGCACCGCCCAAATTTCGACGGAATCAAAGGCAAATTGTACTCCACGGACTTCTGTACAATTCGCCGAAGGTTATGTATGTGGTCTATGATGCTAAAGCCCTTTCGGAAACCGGCTAGTTCGGGAGGCTGGATGTCGTCAATTCTGCGCGCGAGACGATTCGTAATGACTCTCGAAAACAGCACGTAGACGCGACTCAGAAGGAAAATCGGCCTGTACTTCTTCAAGAGAGCGTTGTCACCTTTCTTGAAGAATAAGACCACCGCACTTCTGCTCCACGCTTCCGGTGTAATGCCACCATGGAGGACGGAATTAAAGAGCTTCTGAAGGATTTCAAGTACCAATTTTCCACCCACTTTCAGAAGCTCCGCTGTAATTCTATCCTCGCCTGGGGCCTTGCCGTTTTTAAGGTGCTGGAGAGCCATTCTAATCTCGCTCAGACTGACGTCCGGGATATCATCGGAATAGTGTCGGATAAGACTCGCTCTTGGATCGTTACTCACACGTGTGGCTCCAACGATGATGTGTACAGCTGCCCATAGAACCTCTCAATCTCACTCAAAATCTCAGGTGTCCCGGAAACGACGCTGCCAGACGCGGTCTTCAGCTTCGAAAGTTGGCTTTTTCTGGCAGACAGATCTCTAGCAAAGACTTTGGAGCCCTGGTTCCGCTCGATCACTTCTTCAATAAGAGCAATATCAAAGTTGCGTAAGCCCCGCCGCATGCATTTGGAGATCTGTCCGTTCAGTTGCATATGTGCTGTCAAATCTGCTGAAGACTACAGCTCCATATCCCGTCTAACAGCCATGAGATTAAGAGTGTGATCGGAGAGTTTTTGTGTTCTTCTGCGGCGGGTCTTGCTAAACTTAGCTCCGACCGCATGGACAGTTTTTACGAGCTTGTATGAATGACAAGCTCGTGAAAACTGTCCATGCGGTCGGATCGTCCACTGCATTGCAATCTTCTAGGCACTGAAAACGGTTTCGTAGCTCGAGCTGAAAGGTTTCGGGACTTTGGAGTAGAGCACGAGGGAGACGGGGCGTTGACTTCATTAGACGTGTCCTCTCCAACTTGACGTTTAGGTTCAGTGTGCCTGTACCATTCGGTGATTGCTGCCGGTTTTCACCCTCGCGATCACTGAGACATCACTGAACAGTTATCGCCTGGTCGTCATAATGAAGTCAATCTCATTTTTTGTCGAACCGTCGGAGCTCGACCAGGTCCACTTTCTCTGGGGCCGCTTCTGGAAGAAAGAGTTAATCATAAACAGTCCCTCTTTCTCCATGAACTCTGCCAGCTGTTGGCCCCTTTGGTTCCGTCGCCCTATGCCAAATTTCTCTACTTTCAGCTCACCGTTCTCTCTTGTGGCTAGTTTTGCATTGAAGTCTCCCATTAACACCGTATAGTGGGTTTTGGAGGAATGCATAGCTCTAGAGATATCCTCATACATTTCCTCCACCTCCTCATCGGGGTGTGTCGAGGTTGGTGCGTAAACCTGTATGACCTTCAGCGAATACCGTTTAGTGATTCTGAGTATAAGGTACGCGACCCTCGTCGACACACTGCCAATCTTTACAACGTTGTTAACGAGAAACTTCTGGACGATAAATCCGACACCTCCTTGGGACAGGTGGTCACCCTCCCGGTGATAGAACAAGTTGCCGGATTCGAGGATTACCGTATCCTCCCCCTCTCTTCGGACCTCGGATAGTCCTATAATATTCCAGCGCAACTTGTCTATCTCTTCTTCCAGTTCCAGGATCTTCTCGTCAGTCCTCAGGGTGCGTGCGTTATAAGTTGCCAGGTCGAGTCGTCGTAGGTGGCAACCGAACCTCCACCGGAGATTCTTAGCACGCCTGCTCCGCCGTTACCATGGTCGCCACCGTAGCCAGGCATAGCGGGGCCGACGGGGACTGGCGGCCGTCTCTTAGTAACCTTATTTATTTTGGGGGGTATATTGCCATAGTTGCCACGCTTGGCGAGCGAGTTGGCAACCGCAGTTTTTTATTGTGATATTGCTGTTATCAGGAAGATGCTGCTGCCCATCTCCTGACTGTATCCCACTGTCGCCTCTTACGACACCCACAGATATTCTTAACCGCCACTACACAGCTATAGTTTTTCATTGTGACTTAAATCACCCGAGTCTGAAATACCGTAATATATCAAATAATAAGCTTACAAAAACCAAAAATTAAAATCCATGTTAATAAGTCGTTATAATCAAGTTTGTAACGTATTTTTTAAGTATAACTATCCACAAATATTAAAGTGTGTATAGTTACTTTATTTGTTGTTTACTAAATATTATTTAATTTAAAATAAAACATTTAATTATAGTAAATTTTTTATGGTTTATTTTTCTTACATGTGTAGCTTGATTCGATGTTATACTACAATTAAACTTACAACAAGAATTTTTCATGACAGAATAAATTTATCAACTAAGTTCAAAAACAAATATAATCGATCCTCAAAGGAACGGATATTTTGAAATAGCGTCTACGGAATTGTACAGAATTTTTTATACCAATCTACGGATTTGGAGAGATTTGATTATAGGTTCTCGGAACCGGTATTTAGAACCGGTACATTGGAACCCGAACCGGAACCGATACCGGAACAGGAACCGTACCGAAAAGAGGAACCTTTATAAGAACCTAAATGAAGAACCAGAACCGAAATTGGTACCGGTATTCAATCCCTGAGTGGCACAATAGGCGTGTCATCAGCCATGTGTAAAAGTAATGTTCTTTTTTATGGTTTTTTTACTTGTTTAGACCTAATTAAGTTTAGTTGACATAAAACATCAGTTGCAAACGGAAGGATACTTGTTTTTAGTGGGTAAATACGTGTTTTCCTACGTGTTTACTTTGAAATTGAGAGTAAGTGATTTTTTTATGCAGAGATTACAAACATTTTGTACTATTTTTTGTTTTACAAAAAAAATATTTATATAAGTAGGTACAGTTAAATCACCCTGGAAAACCTTGGTTTTTATTAAATTAAATTATCACCGAATAAAAACATTTGTAAATATCAAACAATGAAGTACCTTAATTTGGAAAAAAATAAGGGTTATGATTCATTGATATTTACAAATATTAAATATTATTTAATGTTATACAAATGTAAAAGTAAAGTCGATCTGAAAACGTCTAATTAGTAAGAATAGCAAAGTAAGTGTTTTCAAAAGAAAAAAAACGCCGGCGCTATATGGTGGCGGATTGACAAAAGACTATTTATTAGCGAACTTTTTTTATGCAAGAACGGTTTCGAACTGTTTCAAGCAAAAATAAACCTTATACCATATCACAAGAGCAAATAGTACTTCGTAGGTCTATTCGGCCATATGATAGTAATAATACGGCAGTTCAACCATTTTAAACAATAAGACAAACGCATTGTTTTTTTAACAGGAGATTTGTTTTCCAGAAATTTATTTACAACTTGAGTTTGTGAGCGATCGTAATGAGTGCTATTATTCGTTACTTATTAAACTATTTTCCACAACATGATTGAAAAGCCACAAAGTAAAAAGAGTACCATGTACAAGTTAATAAAAGGTTGTCAAACCCTAAAAATTTCAAATTTTCAAAATGTCCAGAAATGAAGCTGCAGGCATGAACTAGTTGCAAAATAATGAATATTTTGTTTTGGATAAATTTTCCAAAAACGCAATTTGAGCGAGTTATAACGAGTTTTAAAAAGACACGACTCGTGTGTCATACGCCAAACACAAAAGTAATCGATGGCACGCCTGGCGTGTCGTCCGCACTGAACCGGTTAATTATGGCTTATGTGTTATACTGACGTTTGAGCTATATAATTGTAAAGTTGTATTAAAATCCATTTAGTAGTTTTTGCGTCAAAGGGAAACATCAACCATCCATACATCCTCACAAACTTTCTCGTTTACAATATTAGTAGGATAAAAAAAAATCTGTTTTTATCTGTGATTTTATTAAAATTCAGGTTTGTGTAATTTTTGGTTTGTAACTTTTATTTACAATTTTCAGCTGTTATCCGCTTCAACAGACCACAATGTGTGCATATGGGATGTGTTGTCAGGGGAATGTGAGCAACGCTACAGGTTTCCAACTCCGATAGTGAGGGTGCAATTTGACCCAAGGAATGACAAAAGATTTCTCGTTTGTCCAATGAGGCATGCAGCGTTGCTAGTTGACACAGATGGTGAACACAAAATTTTGCCTATTGACGATGATGTAAGTACTTGTGGGTATAATGTTATTCAATAATTAAAATAGGGCACTTTTCTTCTAAATATGAATGATATTTTTACTGGTTATAGAGGCACAGAATTATTGGACTTAATGTCTGTAATGTAGATAATGAAACTTAATCATTTGATTTGATACAAAGTTGGTATCACATGATCTATGCAATTCAGTTTAAATGGAATCATTTCATAAAATCCATAGTGAACATTATGTATTCACATGATCTATTCAATTCAGTTTAAATGGACTCATTTCATAAAATAAATCCACAGTGAATAAACACACGATAAAACAGCCTTAAATCCTATTAAAGAAGGAGAATACAAGTGCATGAAAGAATGTTCTGTGTTTATAATCAAAATAAGTATAAATAAATGATCATTACAGCCATATATTAATAAATTATTTAAATCACAAATATTCAAGAGAAATAAATATGCACCTGTGCTTGTGCGCACACTCATGCACAATATCCTGTCCTACGCAGATGGCTAGTCTATGGTCAATGGAATTGAGACTGGACGCTATGACCGAAATTCGGTCTGGGAGATATTATCTCTGGTTATTGATGTTGTCAATAGTCCCGTGCCTTTATCTATTACAATAATTAATTCAGAAATAATATGTTTGTTTCACTGATAGTTATCTCATAAATGATTGTCATGAGAAATAATATCCACGCTTCATTTTAATAGGCGCTAGTAATTCATCAATAATAATATACTACGAAAGGAACTCCGTCCCAACCGAGTGTTCCACGACACTCACGCATGTTTTTTAATTATTTATTGCTTTTAATATCATGAAATATTGTAAAAAAATATATAACTTACGTTTTTTTAGGGTGATATTAATGTGATAGCATCATTTGACCGAAGAGGCGACTATGTATACACTGGAAATGCTAAAGGAAAGATTTTAATTCTAGACTCTCAGACTCTTGTCATAAAGGCGAGTTTTAAAATCACCGTGGGCACGTCGAGCACCACTGGCATCAAGAGTATTGAATTTGCCAGGAGAGGAGAGTGAGTACTACATTGATGTATTTTTAAGTTGATATGTCTACAGTGCGGCAGTTCACCTAATTGTGCACCTTGCGTATATTGGACTGTATGGTCGTTTGTCACCCTTATTCTAAATTTAAAAAAAAACCGGCCAAGTGCGAGTCGGACTCGCGCTCCGAGGGTTCCGCAAAAATCCGTAGTTTAAAATTATTAAAAATATTTTTATTATACAATGTAACTAAAAATTTATGCTTTTCGCAATTTTTCCTTTATCTGTGCTACAAAACGTTGCTTCGTACCAAATTTTAAGATTCTGAGTTCACGGGAAGTACCCTGTAGGTTTTGATTCCCTGATTCCCTTGCGAATGTCGAAAATTTGCGGCATAAACGGCTGTATCTTTTGATTGCGTTGGCTTAGAAGTTTTATTTTGTTGTTGTTGAAGTTGAAATTGTGGGAACCCAGCGGAAAACTAGCTTTCTTACACACAGCTCATTATGTAATATCGACTGAATTGCAGTCATTCCGATACTGATAACAGCCCGAATCTGCTCGTATGTCACATGACGGTCATCTAATATAATAGTTCGCACAGCTGCGATGTTTTCAGGCGTGATCGCTGTTCTTGGTCGACTTGTAGAAGAAACAGTGCTGAGCGACACACGACCGCGTCGGAACTCGGCATAACAGCGGTATATTGTCGTTTGACTCGGTGCTTCGACATCATAAATCGAAACAAGTTTTTTTTTATATGATAAGGGTGACAAACGAGCACACAGTCCACCTGATGGTAAGTGGTTGCTGCGGACCATAGACATCAACATCTATCCTTTATTACAAATCAAAATGTAGATGCGCCGCCACCCGTGAGGACCAAGATGGAATGCCTCATTTCCAGTAAAAAGGGCCTCCGGCCACCTGCATTCACCAAGCGAAACGCAGAGGTAAACCTCTACTTCACGCTGGTTTTCTGTGAGGTCGTGGTACCACCCCGGTTCGAGCCGGCCCATCCGTGCGACAGCAAAAGCTGTCGCGTGGCTCTACCACTGTTATTGTAACTCAATCCGAAATATTATATTCCCGATCATTTCATTGTGCAACTCGTTTGGGGTCACTCTACACTTAATAAAAATATAGGTCATAAAGGAAAATGTTTTTGTTTAATATTTCAGCTGCTTCCTCGTAAATACATCAGACAGAGTTATCAGGGTGTATGACACTAATACGGTATTGAAATGCGGTGTAAACGGAGAACCCGAGCCCATACAGAAGTTGCAGGACCTTGTCAATAAGTGAGTGATGTTAGTATTAGTATAATGTGAAATGAGTTCTATACTGTTACATTTACAACTTCAAGTCCACCGCTGAACATAGGCCTCCCCTATAGACTGCCTCATAAGGAAGGTGCTGCTGATCATCTTTTGTTGCATTTCCTTTTGGCGCCTCTTACCACAGGAACACCCATATGATACTTGAAGGCTTTTTAATGGTCCAGTGTTAGTTATTTGAAAGTGAAGAAATTAAAACGATATATCTTCAGTATAAGAGAAAGTTTATTAATTAATTAGTACACATAGTTATACATTTTTATTTTGTTTTATAATGTTAGTAGTAATTAGTATAAAGTATGATGGGATTGGCATGTCGTATCAATAAAAATCCAAAAAAAAAAGAGATAAACTAATTATAAAGGGGAATTGGTTGAGCAAGTGTATTTTATATTGTGGATATGTGATTATTAGGGATTAGACATAACGAGGATATGAAATGGAGAGTGAATGCAGAACATTTAGTGTATGGGTTTCTTCACTCTGTTGTGGGAAGTCACAATGCTGTGTTTGTTACTTACCTTATTATATGGTGAAACGAAAGGAAGTTGGGTGTTGCACGAATAGCTAATGTATCTTATTAGAGTAAAATTAATGCTGCAGAAATTTGTTTGACGACAGGATGAGATATTGTGTGATAAGAGAAAATTGTGGTTTGCAAGAAATTGTGACTAGAGTTGTAATGCTTTAATGGTTTGGACATGTAGAAAGACTGAATGAGGAAATAGTGACAAAGGATATTTATGCAGCAGAAGTGGGTGGCAGAGTCGGCTATACGCAAGTTTGTTGAGCAAATTGGCGATATATTGAAGATGGGCCTGTATCCGTGGATGTGTATGTGAAGGAAGCGTGAGAATTATTGTGCACATTCAATTAATTAAACCTACCTAGTTTTTAACATTTTAAATTTTGTTGAATGATTTTTAAGTTAAAAATCCTTACTAACTGAGAACACCGCCTACCCATTCGTGGATAACAGACGTGACGCTATGTTTGTAACTTAAGAATGACCTGCAATAAAATTTACACACTAAATGACAACTTTTTTTATACAAGTAAGAAATAATTAATAAGCATATAGTCCTTACCTACCTACATTAAAAATCAAATGTGTTATCGCTTATCATCTATAAGGACTAAGATGGAACACCTTGTTACCCGTAAAAAATCATCTCCATTATATGTGTTGCAAATTCTAACCAGAGCAGATCTGCAATCTCAAACAAAAAAAGTAGTGTCAATTAGTGTTCGTCTGGGATTTGAATGAAAGTTAGATGTGTTATTAAACATGTTTGCAGGACAACATGGAAGAAGTGCTGTTTCTCCGGCGACGGAGAGTACATCTGCGCGGGCTCTGCCCGGCAGCACGCGTTGTACATCTGGGAGAAGTCCATTGGGAACCTGGTTAAGATCCTGCACGGCACCAAGGGGGAGCTGCTGCTTGACGTCGTCTGGCATCCCATCAGGCCCATCATCGCCAGCATTAGCGCCGGTAGGTCCCGTCATACACACTGCTAGTCTATCCAATAATACGTGAAGAGAAAACTTTGTACCCCTTTTAAGCATATTGTACGCACAGAGTGTTAGTGTAAGATTTGCGATAGTTAATCTGGAGAAGGAGTGCACTGAAGCTAAAATTGATATGTAATATGTTTTTTTATAGGATAGGATGACAAACGAGCACACAGTCCATCTGATGGTAAGTGATTGCTGTGACCCATAGACATCTACATTTATCCTCAATAAAGAATGAAAATACAGATGATTCGTCACCCGTGAGGACTAAGTTGGAATGCCTCTTTTCCTGTTAAACGGGTCTCCGGTTCTCTACACTCACCATACGAGACAGCAGCGCTAAGCTGCTATTTTAAGCTGGTATTCTGTGAGAGCGTGGTCCTTCCCCGGTCGAGCCGACCGATTCGTGCTACAACTATACTGCTAATATAGCTGCAGCATGGCTCTACCACGTATAAAAATGTGTTACAGATACATTAAATATAAAGTACGTAAGGGTATTATGGTCACCTTAAGCTTTACTCTATAAAATCAATACTAGGAGGAAGACAGACATAAAAACACAAAGTCGTATATTATTTACTAATATATTAAGAAAAAAAATAGCAAACAAGCCTTTGCAATAATTAGGAACACTTCGAAAAATCAATATAAAATAAAACACTAACTGCACTACACAATATTAAATCGACTAAAATATTTACTATAATGTCAACTGTCAAAATGGCGTCGCTTATGCAGCGCCCTTTTGACCCTTTATTTGATTGACTGATGAAGAGTTATCGTATTACAAAACTATCTATCGAAACAATGCTGTAGTTTTTGAATTATAAGAAAGTGGCCATATTAACTCGATGATCATATTACCTTCACGAACTGTAGTAAAATAACACATACATTATTTACTTTCATACTATCACTTAATAGTCTGTTAAACAGTCGCACGGAGTAGAGATTGTCGCCAAGAAATTTTATAATGTTGTGCCAACTAAATAACTACAAATTGATTGTATGAGCTGTCAATTATGTGTGATTTCTAATGTTCCTTTTTAAATAGTCTGTAATGGCAAAAGGCGTTTATTTTATATATTATTATATACCTGTGTTTAATATATTAACCGATTCGTTGCGGCACCAATTTTCGACAACTTTTAGCTGTGGCGGCCAACAAATATTTCACGACACGCCTGACGTGTCAAGCGCCACAGACACGCCTATTGTGCCATCCGCCATGTGTAAAAGTAATGTTCTTTTTTATGTCTTTTTTTATTTGTTTAGACTTAATTACGTTTATTTGACATCAAACATAAGTTACAAATGGAAGGATACTTGTTTTTAGTGGGTAACTACGTGTTTTTTACGCGTTTTCTTTGAAATTGAGAGAAAGTGACTTTTTTATGAAGAGATTACAATCCTTTTGTACTAGTTTTTGTTGTTATAAAAAAATCATTTATATAAGTAGGTACAGCTAAATTACCCTGGAAACCTTGGTTTTTATTAAATTAAATTTTCACCTAATAATAACATTTGTAAATATCAAACAATGAAGAACCTTAATTTGAAAAAAGAAAAGGTATATCATTCATTGATATTTACAAATGTTAAATATTATTTAATGTTATACAAATGTAAAAGTAAAGTCGATCTGAAAACGTCTAATTAGTAAGAATAGCAAAACAAGTGTTTTCAAAAGGGAAAAAAGCGCCGGCGCTATACGGCGGCGGATTGACAAAATACTATTTATTAACGAACTTTTTTTATGCATGAACGGTTTCAAACTGTTTCAAGCAAAAATAAACCTTATACCATATCACAAGAGCACATGGTACTTCGTAGGTCCATTCGGCCAAATTATAGTAATAAGTCGGCACTTCAACCATTTTAAGCAAAAGAGATAAAGGCATTGTTTTTTTTTTAACAGGAGAGTTGTTTTATAGAAACTTGTTTACAACTTGAGTTTGTGAGCGATCGCAATGAGTGCTATTATTTGTTCATTTGTTTCTTATTAGAGTATTTTTCCACAACATGTTTTAAAAACCTATAAAGTAAAAACGGTACCATGTACAAGTTAAAAAAGGTTGTCAACTCCTAAAAATTTCAATTTTTCAAAATATCCAGAAACGAAGCCGCAGGCATGAACTATTTGCAAAATAATGAATATTTTGTTCTGGATAAATTTTCCAAAAAAGCAATTTGAGCGAGTTATAACGATTTTTAATAAGACACGCCTCGCGTGTCATACGCCACACACGAATATACTATGGCACATAAATTCGATGGCACGCCTGGCGTGTCACCTGCACTGAACCGGTTAATGTGCGGTTGACAGTATAGATAACATATAGTACGTAGCTGTGCAATGTACGAAATTCAAAATATTGCAATACATCTGTAGCTTTCTTTGTTTAAAGTTGGTTTCAGGTGTCCAGCCACTTACCATCAGCTGGACTGTAGGTTCGTTTAGTACTTTTACACAATATTTTTCTAAACTTTTAGGTTAAAGTAGTCCCTCCACAATTGGAACCATTAACAAAAATAATATAATTGGAGCAATATAGTTATTGTTTCATTATATTTCCAGGCGTGGTATCGATCTGGGCGCAAAACCAGGTAGAGAACTGGTCCGCGTTCGCGCCGGACTTCAAGGAGTTGGACGAGAATGTGGAGTACGAGGAACGCGAGAGCGAATTCGATGTGGAGGATGAGGACAGATCCGTCGACCAGGCGGGAGAGAGCCGCGACGACGAGGAAGTCGAAGTAAGCGTGGTACTTAAGTGGACCGTTGTCGCCTCTTGCGTTTATTTTATGCCGCCACTACATGGCAATAAATGAAGGGTATATTTAATCATCATTACAGTCCATCACAAGTCCACTGCTGAACATTGGTCTCTCCCAAGCAATGCCACAAGATATGATCCTGAGCCACCTGCTTTCATCGACTTGCTGAATCTCTTACAAGCCAGGAGATAGGCAACGGCATATTTTTGATTACAGCAAAGCTACAATAAAAAGAAACTGCAGATGCCAACTCGCCAAGCGTGGCAACTATATAGCCCCTATGATGAAAGTTACAAATAAATTTAAAAAATTAATTCTAACCAATAAAAATGTTGACTTTTATGACAATATGGTTGCAGGTGGATGTGACAACCTGCGAGCCCGTGGCGGCCTTCTGCAGTTCAGACGAGGAGGGAGAGGATGAGAATTTGCTCTCGTTCCTTCCGATAGCTCCAGAAATTGAGGATCCTGAGGTAAACTCTTCTGCGCTCTAATTAATATCTTAACGTAGTTTTAACAGTGGTAGAGTCACGCGGCAGCAGATGGGCCGGTTCAAACCGGGGTAGTACCACGACCTAACAGAAAACCAGCGTGAAGTAGAGGTTTACCTCTGCGTTTCGCTTGGTGAGTGCAGGTGGCCGGAGGCCCTTTTTACTGGAAATGAGGCATTCCATCTTAGTCCTCACGGGTGACAACGCATCTACATTTTGATTTGTAATAAAGGATAGATGTAAATGTCTATGGGCCGCAGCAACCACTTACCATCAGGTGGACTGTGTGCTCGTTTGTCACCCTTATCCTATAAAAAAAAAGTTTTGACTGTGACGCGTGCGTGTGAGTGTAAATAAATAGCAAATGAATTTATGTAAGGGAAGAGATAGCTAACTACATGGTAGTTAGTAGCTAGTGAGTAGATATCCACCTAGTAATATAGACGAGGCATAATCGAAACTAGGGCTATCATTTTTATTATTAACTTGAAAGCGAGAGGACGCGGCGCGAAATTTAAAAAAAATATAGTTTTTTGCATTTATATCCTAGTTTCGATTATGCCTCGTCTATATTACTCGCGAAGTAACTGACGAAGTGCTCGTCGAAGTCGATCGCAGTCCGTAGAACGTGACCACACACTCGTGCTACTTCGCGAAGAGCTCAGTCGTCTTGAGTCTCCAGCACCCTTAACATGAATGACGTTCAAGAGGCAGCTGCAATAGGTACCTAATTGTGTGAACAGTACGACGTCAATGCGTTAACTAAATAAGTAATTATGTAGAAAACTACATATTTAATATTTATATATAAAAAAATATTCATAACTGGCGCAAGCCAAGTAGTGTAGTGAGACGCTTCGTGTAACTTCGGGGTACTTCGCGAAGTCCTTTGACTCCAAAAAACCGACAGCGATCGGAAGTCGCCCGAGGCGAAGCGAGGTTGCACGAAGCGAATCGAAGTACCTCTCTACACTATTCGTCTTGTCCAACTTCGATCTACTTCGCGAGTAGTGTAGAGGAGGCATTAGATATGAGACAAGATTTTATATATTGCGGAAATAACAAATTGTGTACAGAAAAAAATCTTTATCATTTTCCAGCTCCTAACTACTGTATGGTAGATTAGAAACTCTTCTGTTTATTTATTTCATCGACCCAATATCTTTGGTTCGTAACTTTTTCTTTTTCATTGTGGTGAGGATATATTCGTTTATGAACATCAGACTAAGTAAATTATTCTCCAACTCACTCTCAGAATCAAAAAACGTTTTAAAAATTTGTACTTGTGCGTCCGCTATGAAGTGACAAGAGTGTCTAACGCCTAACATACGTGGGTCTGATGAAAAATATTAATGTGGCTACACTTAATTTGGGTGATACATTTCCAGGACGGCTGGGCCGCCACGCAGGAGACTGTTACGCCTACAGAGACTCCGGAGAAGTCGGAGCCGAGCGCGAAACGACCGAAGAGTAAAACCTATGATATATCATTAAAGATCCCGCCGCCGGGTGAGTATAAATAATTGGATCATTTAAAAGATATAAACTTTATATTAATAATAATTAAGAACTAACAATCCGCCGCGGGTCCAAATGTAAATCTAAACCATAGTGTAAAGAGAGGGGAAGTACGTTATCTTGATACAAACGCACTGCGCGCGGCTTGTATGTGTGCGCCATAGTTGGTGAGAAAATAAAATAAATTATTATTATTATTATTATTATTATAGTATCTATGAGGCGCCGCATGCACACTTAAACACATTCTCGAAGTGTTTCTCAATGCGCCAGTCGAGCCTAACACCCCACGAGGTTCGCGCGTCACGTAAGCGAGTCACTTATTATAGCATATAATTTTTACTTGACGATGAGATACCTACTTACTTATTTTTGTTGTATTAGTTGTCTATCAGACAGAGGAAGAATAGTAACTAAGTACCTACTTACGGTTATAAAATCGTAATTAAAAATAAGTAATTGGCTAATTGTGAATCAGATAAATAGAGCAAAGTTCGAATAATAACAGAACAAAAAATTGATTACAGTCTAAGTGGCAGGCGTTAGTAATTTTATGTTATTGTACGATGTTTTTTTTTACAATATTTTATTCGCTTTATTCAATTTTTTTATTATAGATGCCTATATATAGGGCCGGGCTTTAAACTAATGATTTGGTGACAGTGTCAACCCTTAGACAGAAGGCAATTATATCGCGGATTGTGCCGGAGTTAACCTACTTGGCCTCTCTTTATACTATGTCTAAACCATCTTGGGACCCATTCAAACATAGACAAACAATTTCATCAAAATCAATCGAGACGTTTTTTAATCCGCAATTTTTTTTTTTACTTATTATATATAAGCCAGTGCTTGACCACAATCTCACCTGGTGGTAAGTGGTGATGCAGCCTTAGATGGTAAATCGCACTGTCTTAGCGTAACAAAAGATCATTATCAGCTTTAGTTGAAACTTGAATTTTGTATACTAATTAAAAACTTTCGATTTTCAATTAAGAATCAGCAAAATCAATTAACTAACATTGAAAATGTTGTTTTATTTATGAATTATTTATAAATAAATCTTAATTAGAACAAGGGAAATTAATATACGCTATTCACACACGTTTTAATAATATAATTTATTAGTAAGTCTATTTAAATTCCATTTTAAATATATTTTTAAGAACAGATACGAATAACAGTTAAATTGTGCAGTAGCGTTTTTGTTATGTTCTAAAGAATTCATGGTAAAATAACATCATAATAATTATCAAAAATCATATTACCATTGTAATAATGACACCATAAAATTCGATTGAAAAAACAGAATTGACTTTTTTAACGAGATTTGTCATTGGCAACACTTTTTATTTTATCCACAAACTAATGAATTGCGGATCTTCCTAAATTCATTTTTATCTTTTCGGTACTTTTTTGTGTAAAAATATTGTAATCTTTTTTAGATACATAAATACCGCGATCAATTACCATAAAAAGATGTATTTTTTAACAAATGCAAATTGTTGGGCGTTTATGGCCAGAATTGGGCATTTCCATTTCCAAAGTTGATTATGATGATTCAACTATTATTATGTTTTTGTGTACACTGACTCTGATTCTCTTTTCAGAACAACCTATATCGTTCGGCGGTAAAAACAAGCAAACATCTGGAAGCAAAAAAGTTGCTGGAAGACCAAGAAAATAAATTTTAAATGTAAATATGAACTGGATTTTTATTTCGAAAACTGATCTGAATAACAGTATTTAATGCAACTTTTAAGTACATTGGAAAACTTTAAAATCAATTACACATACTTAGAAAATCCAGTAGACTTTTCTATTGTTAGAGATGACATAAAATCTTATGCTTATTCAAAGCAGAGATGTTGAGGTAATATTCGAAGGAATGATATTGCTACATATAATTTAAAATAAAAAAAATTTGTGCAACCGACTTCAACATAAATTATTAAGAATGACTCAAAAACTGTTGGTCAGACCTTGAACAAATTTATATGGGACCATTTTGTGGTCCCATATAAATTTCACCAATAGCACCAGCTTTCTAATAAAAAAGAATCATCGAAATCGGTTGACCCAGAAAAAAGTTATGAGGCACATAAAAAAACATACAGTCGAATTGAATACCGTCTCCTTTTTGAAGTCGGTAGAGAAAACACGAAATATAAAAAACAAGTGGTAGTAGCAAAACGCATAATTTGTACAAGCACCACTGTCGCCAACTCACACATTCGCAAGAAAGATATGTATACCGATAATGGGTCACACCAACATGTTCTAATTTGACAATAAAACCTATATAGCTTTAAAGTTATATTTATGAAAATAACAATAGTTTCTGTTTCATCCGAATTGGTACAGAAATACGAAAGTTATAACGTTTTGAAGTTTCGCAATATTTTTTAATTTTTACCCGCTCGTTCTCTGTGACGTGACGTCACAATCCGAGCGAGCGAACGTGCAGTAGGAACTTGCTAAGTTCAGTACTAACCGCGCGCTCGGACGGTATGTATACGTATACGGTCGTTTACCTACATATTATATCGAATGTCAGAGTTACTGTCCGATTGACTGTATTAGATGACATAATACTTATAATAAACCCAACGACTATAATAATTTTGAACTAATAATTTATGAATAACTTAATCAAATCCAATGTAATCAATATTATTTATGATGAATAATTTAATCTAATAATCTAATCTATTATTATGAATAATGTAATCAATGAACTATTAATAATATTTGACATTTGTATGCCCATGAGGATTCAACTCGGCTGGGCAGCGTTCGGGAAACTACGACACATCTTCTCGTTAGACATACCTCAAAACCTGAAAACGAAATTGTACAACCAGTGCGTGTTGCCAGTGATGACTTACGGATCTGAGACGTGGTCCTTCACTGCTGGCCGTATGAGGAAGCTCAAGGTCGCTCAGCGAGCTATGGAGAGGGCTATGCTCGGGGTTTCTCTGCGTGATAAACTTAGAAATGAGAATATTTATAACAATGGAATATATTTTAACAGTGGTAGAGCCACGCGGCAGCTTGTACTGTCGCACGGATGGGCCGGCTCGAACCGGGGTAGTACCACGACCTCACAGATTTTTTTCCAGTAAAATTAAATTTATTTTTATTTTATTTATTTATTTATTTTCACCAACAATATACATTCAAAAAACAAAAAATATGTGCTTACATCTGATACAATACTATTGTTAGGTGAAAAACTGGTGCCTAAACTAGGTAAAACCTGTATTGGGTCACCATTTTATTCCGTGATATAAGAGAAATTAAAAAAAAAAAACAGAAAATAAAGGTTACTGACAAATAAATAATATGACAAGAAAAATATGGAGTAATAAATATGGAGAGAATAAGAAAAATATAAGAATAAAGACTACTGGTGGCATCGACGTGTCGTTTTGTGACGTCACATCGCGATGCGGAGCAAAGCGGTCGCCCTTACCGTAAAACACGATTTTACACATCAATATTTCAGTCATTTTTAAAGGTAGAAAAAAAATAAGAGTACCGTTGAATTCGTAGTTTTTAATACAATTTTTTGATAACCTTAATAAAATTGGGTGGCCAGACCCATTGTGCACCATTTCAATAATTTTCGCGTGATTGGCTAGTAAAGAATGAAGAGAAAGCTTAAATTAGTTACTGACCATTCACTTGAGTATGAACTGTAAGATCTTAAAAATAGAGCTTATATTTAATAACGAACGTTAACGTTAACGAAGTTTCTGGAATTAATAAGCAAATTTAGCTTTTTAACGTTAGTTATCGCAGTAATACCGCGATTATCTGAAAATGAACCATTAATACTTACTAACAGATATTATGTCTTAATAGTAAAAACTTTTAAAATTGACGAAAAAAAATGCTTCTTGACGTTAGATGTCGCAATAATAATAAATTCACGCTATTATAGGCACAATGTACATAAACATAACGTTTAATTTGTCCTACCCAAACTACTGCTACATGAATGATGTTAGTAATGTAGTTACTCTGCCTGAACGTGATCTGACTTATCGATATTTAGTCAATATTAAAGTATAAGAAAATATATGATAAAATGAGTTAACAGATTCCATAGAATTATTACGCATAGAAATGCAGTCTAGTACAAAACACGAGCGTTAAAATGATGCAAGACCCTCGTCACACGCATACATACACGCCATTCAGTGATACCAGTTTGTGGCCTTTGCAATCAAATTATGCAAATCACTATTTTTTGATTAATTTTATGAGATAATAAAATAAACACGATAATGATGGTACTAATATAACTTTATTATACATATTTTAATGGTACAAATCTGCAGACGTAATAAAATTTAAGAATATTATTAAACACAATTAATTTGCTCGAATACAATAAACACATCGTGTAATGTTTAATTTTAACAGACTTCAAAAAGGGAGGAGGTTATCAATTCGGTGTATTTTTTAATGTTTTTTACCTCAGAATTCTACAATTTCTAAACCGATTTAGATTTTTTTATTTGAAAGGATATAATAATAATAATGTCCTCCAGACCGAATTTCGGCCACGGCGGCCAGCCTCAACGGAGACTAGCCATCTGCACAGGACAAGATTATAGTGCCCAAGTGTATGCGCAAGCACAGCTGCACTCTCTATTCCCTCACTCTCATAGTCTGATGGGACGGTAAACCGACACGACCGGAGAGAGATCAGGCGCAGGACCAACGGCTTTACGTGCTTTCCGAGGCACGGGGGTGAAACACCGCCAACTTCCTGACTCCGGGCAGATACTGAGAATTTCTTGATGGAAAAACTCAATAACTGATTTTTTGGCCCGACCCGGGAATAGAATAGAATAGAATAATTTTTTATTCAATATAGATCACATGTGTAATTCTTATTGAAATTTCTAATTGAATCGAACCCGGGACCTCATGATCAGCAGTCGCACTACTATAATCACTAGACCAACGAGGCAGTTAAAGTTATTAGTTGAAAGGATATACACACAGAAATTTTAATGGTTGTTTTCCCGAAGTAAAATGATTTTGCCTTAGTAGTACAATAGATTTATAAAATAAAAATTTAAAAGCTTTTAGAAAAATTTACTTCGCAAATATCCGCGTTATGAAATAAAATGATGTGTCTTACCTAGCATGAAGAGCACCTCCCGCCTTCCCTCAATTGCGTGCACTATCCCCGTCACCACTAATCCCAGCACCGCTACTCCCAACACCACTACACTAGGCAAGACACACCACTGACGATAATACGACACGTGTTTCGCCTCTACACGAGGCATCCTCAGGTGATATAGACTCTACGGTGGCTAACCGCTAAGTGAGCGGCGAGCCTAAACAAGTGCCTTTTATACAGACCGATGACGCAACCGCTCTCTACTTAACGGAGCGAGCGACTGCGTCATGCGATAAAACATGCGAGCAATCACCGCTGGACTTACGCAGCCGTTTGTAAAATTAAAAACAAACCGCCGCGCAACGCCCATCCTCCAACCACACAACCAATCGCCGATCACCGTGAGGGTGACAAACGACAGATGTTACTTTACACCCAAACATTAACCAGATGTTAATGTTTGGGTGTAAAGTGAAATCTGGTTAGTAAAGGCGTTCTTATTAATAATCTCATGATGTTGTAAATAAAAAAGTTTTTATTCTATACTCTAAAACGTAACCTTAGTTAATAAAAAAAGCAATTAAAATAAAATAGTTGCGTTAAAATGGCGTCGACGAATCGCGATTAGCTGATCACTCCGTATTATAAAATAATAATAATTATTATAATAAATATAGTTTTAAATAGGCACCCATTGTTAATATAATGTTAACACTTAGAGAAGTAGGTATCTATATATAAACATTTGAGTTTTACACAGAGCGTTGCGATTAAACGTTTTAAACACAAATAGAAAATAAATATTTTTAAAAGAAAATTGTGATTTTTTCTCCACAACTAGCCACATTTGTATTATGAGAGCTTAGGTAAGTATTTTTTTAGTTTTACGTACCTATAATGAATTAAATGTATATAATTATATGTGAAATGTAATACCATCACTTCTTTTATGTTTATCATCACCGTTGTGACAATATTTTACAACACAAACGGTAATTTTTACAATTTTTCGCGAGCTCTTCTCCGTAAGACGTGACGTTGCGCAATGACGCGTCGCTGAGTCAACTTACGCGGTTTCGCGTTAGTTTTACTTGCTTCACTTTTGGTGCGCGTACTATAGTATGTGCCAAATCGATTGAGAAAAACGGACAATGACCTTTCGGTCGTTTAACCAGGGGTTACAAACCTTCAATATATAGGCACATTTTATATGTAGTACTTTCTTTATTTATAATGATTTTTTTATAATGATTGATATAATATATATTTATTAACTATTATTAAAAAGTTATGTGAAAGATCGCTGTAGAAGAAAAATCATCTATTGTTATAAAGTACTTTATTCATTTAACAACAAAAAACATTAATTTATAACACATATAAAGATTCGAGTGATAACGACACCGAATAAGTACGTACTTATGCAAAAGATAAAACTTTATTTTTAATATTATATAAGAACTTTATTTTTATTCGGTGCAATCATCACTCGTATCTTCACTTGATGAACTATCTGTAACATTAATTATAAAGCGATCTGCAGTTTGGTCAATTCTATCATCCATGCCACGCATTTTTTGTTCAACCTTAAGGACATGCTGAACACAGTTTTTCCATTTATCTGGCGTGATTTGAGTTAAACCATCTTTAAGTAAATTTTTAACATCTTTTAACTTGAAAGTTGTATTTTTTCGTGCAACGTACCCTTTCACATCTGCCCACACAAGTTCAATGGGGTTAAGCTCACAGTGATAAGGAGGTAACCTTACCACTGTGATGCTTTTTTCTTTTGCCATCTCGTCGGTGACGTAACTTCGATAGTTATCTTTAACTGCCTTTATTTTTTCCATTAAGTGGGTCTTTGTGTCCGAGGGCACGTATGCGATCTGTTTAGATTCTAGCCATTCCTGCATATTTTGTTTCCGCCAAGACATTGTTGGGGTTTTTTCTAAACGTCTGGAGTGGTAACTAGCGTTATCCATAACTATGACATCGCCGCTTTGCAGTTTTTCTATTACTTTTCTAAACCAGTCCTCGAAATGGAGAGCGTCCATACTCTCATGGTAGTCACCAGTAGATGATGATTCAAATACCCAATCACATCCCTCCAAAAAGCCATTTTCATTGCCAACGTGTACAACTATTAATCGCTTTCCTTTACCCGAAGGGGCTTTCGCGCCAGTAGAGTAGCCTTCTAACCGTGATTGACGAGAAGATTCAATTGTGGTGTCTTCCCATACCTTTCCCATAGTATGACCTGCGTTAATCCATGTTTCGTCAAGGTAAAAAATGTTACGTCCCTCGTTTCTTAATATTTGTATTTCTCTCAAATATCTGGTACGCCACAGAACTATCTCTGGGCGATCTATTAGACCACTTTTTCTGTTTCTCTTTATATATTTGAATTTTAAATGGCGCAACACACGTCGCAGGGAAGTTTTGCTCAAGTTTGGCAACTGGTCATCTTGATTTATACTGAGCAAAATTTTGTCTAAAGTCGGTAATTCTCCTGCAAGAAAGAACTGATGCACTTTCGCTCTTATAGCCGATTTATCAAAATCGTCCAACTTGTCAATTACAGACTTTTTTCTTTTATTAATTATTCCCTTTTCTGGTATTTTATGGGAATCTCTATACACGCTTAATACGCGATATATAGTGCTCTTGCTGACTCCTGAGATCTCCGAAACCTTTTCTACCATATTAACGTTTGAAGGATACACGTCTTCGGGCCAGGTGTTTTTGACATATTTGTATACATTAATGATAATCTCTTGTTCCCCGACCGACAAAGTGGTAGGTTTTCTCTTTTTTACTGGTGACGTTAAAGGTGCTCCAGAAGATGGGCCTGTAAATAAATGACAAAAATATACTACCATAGTACTACATCACATAAATACATATTGTTTTAGAAAATAAATACCACATGGTCACATAAAAAGAGCGCTTTAAGAAATAGAAAGGCTACGTCGTCGCATTTGTACCTATTTGTACGTACCTGCTACGTTTATTATGGGTCGGCGACGTCTCTTTCCACTTGATGTTGAAGGACCGGGTCCTTCACCAAATTCTCCTGAACTCATGTCGATTTAGTAACGACCGTCACAGTAAAACTAATATAACAGATTCAAAAAACAAAAACTTAACGATATAACAAATTTAACAGTAAAAACTCAACTAAAACAATGCAATGAATGCTATGAATTACCCGAGACGTACACACGCAAGCGCTATCCGAACACGAATGAAAACAAAATGGCGGACCGGCCCAAAAAAGGTGACGCATCTCTGGCTGCCATTGTCACGTTTCTTTTAGAACGAACTGACGTAACGCGCGTTTTGTTTATTTTAAAGGGATGAATTTGCAAAAGCTCAATATGGTGATTATATTGCTTCAAATATTTTTTTAATATGAAACTGTTATTAAATGAATTGCTGCGTTACTTACCATAAATTGAAATATAAAATATAACACATTTTTCGCGATGTACCGTAAGATTTTACTATGTTTATAGGAACCACAGACAATATTATTTAAGAAACAAAAAAACAAAACATATGTGCTGACCTAGAAGTGGGAATAATATCAATATTTAAATATTGTTATCACATCTAAATTGAGATTTTGTAAGTTACGCCTTTTGACACTCGGCTCATATCTGAGGTCATTGTCCGTTTTTCTCAATCGATATGGCACATACTATAGTACTCTATGCGTAATAATTCTATGACCGATTCATTGCAGCACCGATTTTCGACAACTTTTAGCTGTGGCGGCGAACAAATATTTCACGACACGCCTGGCAAGTCAAGCGCCACAGAAGTTGATGACACGCCTATTGTGCCATCAGCCATGTGTAAAAGTAATGTTCTTTTTTATGCTTTTTTGACTTGTTTAGACCTAATAAAGTTTAGTTGACATCAAACATCAGTTACAAACGGAAGGATACTTGTTTTAGTGGGTAACTACGTGTTTTCTTTGAAATTGAGAGTAAGTGACTTTTTGTGAAAAACTTTTTTGTACTATTTTTTGTTTTATAAAAAAATCATTTATATAAATAGGTACAGCTAAATCACCCTGGAAAACCTTGGTTTTTATTAAATTAAATTTTCACCTAATAATATAATTTGTAAATATCAAACAATCAAGAACAAAACAAACAATTAATTTGGAAAAAAATAAGGTTTATGATTATCATTGATATTTACAAATGTTAAATATTATTTAATGTTATACAAATGTAAAAGTAAAGTCGATCTGAAAACATCTAATTAGTAAGAATAGCAAAACAAGTGTTTTCAAAAGGAAAAAAACCCCGGCGCTATACGTCGGCGGATTTACAAGAGACTATTTATTAGCGAAATTTTTATGCAAGAATGGTTTCAAACTGTTTCAAGCCAAAATAAACCTTATACTATATCACAAGAGCACATGGTACTTCGTATGTCTATTCGGCCATACGATAGTAATAAGACGACAGTTCAACCATTTTAAACAATAAGACAAACGCATTGTTTTTTTTTTAACAGGAGACTTGTTTTCCAGAAATTTATTTACAACTTGAGTTTGTGAGCGATCGCAATGAGTGCTATTATTTGTTACTTATTAGACTATTTTCCACATGATTTAAAACCCATAAAGCAAAAAACAAGTACAAGTTGTAAAAGTTAAAAAAAGACTGTAAACCCCTAAAAATTTCAAATTTTCAAATTATCCAGAAACGAAGCTGTAGACATGAATTACTTGCAAAATAATGAATATTTTGTTCTGGATAATTCTCCCAAAAACGCAATTTGAGCGAGTTATCACGATTTTTATAAAGACACGACGCGCGTGTCATACGCCACACACAAAAATAATCGATGGCACGCTTGGCGTGCCATCCACACTGAACCAGTTAATGGAAATTTTGTAGTGGCGGTTAAGAATATCCACTATCCCATATCTTCCCGTGGCTGTCGAAAAGGCGACAATTATAGTAAAAAACTGCGGTTGATAACCCGCTCGCCAAACTTGGCAACTATGATAAATACCCCCCAATGATGAGAGTAACAAAGAGACGGCCCCCAGTCCCCGGCGGCCCCGCTATTTCTAGCTACAGCGGCGACTATGGTAACGGCAGGGGGTGCTAAGAATCTCTGGTGGAGGTTCGGTTGCTACCTAAGACGACTCGACCTGCTAACATTCAACGCACGCACCCTGAGGACTGACGAGAAGATCGTGGAGCTGGAAGAAGAGATAGACAAGTTGCGCTGGCATATTATAGGATTATCCGAAGTCCGAAGAGAGGGGGAGGACACGGTAATCCTCGAATCCGGCAACTTGCTCTATCACCGGGAGGGCGACCATCTGTCCCAAGGAGGTGTCAAATTTATCGTCCACAAGTCTCGTTAAAAACGTTGTACTCAGAATCTGTGACTGTAATACTCAGAATCACCAAACGGTATTCGCTGAAGGTCATACAGGTTTACGCACCAACCTCGGCACATCTCAATGAGGAGGTGGAGGAAATATATGAGGGTATCTCTAAAGCCATGCATTCCTCCAAAACTCACTATACGGTGTTAATGGGAGACTTCAATGCAAAACTAGGCACAAGAGAGAACGGTGAGCTGAAAGTAGGGAAATTTGGAATAAGACAACGGAACCCAAGAGGCCAGCAGCTGGCCGACTTCATGGAGAAAGAGGGACTCTTTAGATAAACTCTTTCTTCCAGAAGCGGCCCCACAGGAAGTGGACTTGCCGGGCTATTCACAATCGTCTCGGAAAGCGAAATCGACTCGTTTTCGATAATTTCTCGCACCGAAACCAATAAACGCTATTTACATTTAACGTTCGGATAAAGGTCACTTAGATACGAGGGTGGATTGAAAAGTACTCGGCCTAACACAGATCCATTCAATTCTAAAAATCAAATCTACCCACATTATTTAGTTCAGTTCAGACTAGTTCATTGTGTGAAGTTCGAAACGTGTGCGATAATTAGTTGTGATTTTATAAATTTATTAACAAAGTAATCGGACATAATTTCCGCGAATGGAGCAAATCGAGTAGCGTGCCGTCATTAAGTACCTCCATAAGAAGGGGCTATCATCAAAAGCCATCCATGATGACATGGTCAGTACATTAGGCGATTGTTCTCTGTCATATTCATCCGTCAAAAAATGGATAGCAGAATTTAAGCGTGGTAGAGAGAGTGTGAAAGATGAACCCCGCTCTGGAAGGCCTTCGACGTCAACTACTGACGAAAATATTAAAAAAGTACTTGATTTAATAATGGGAGACCGCAGATTAAAAATTAGAGAGATAGCCGAGATTATAGGCATCTCTTATGAACGAACTCAAAACATCATTGTCAACGAGTTGGGTTTCCACAAGGTGTCTGCGAGGTGGGTTCCGCGACTGCTTTCAGTTGAACAAAAAAGGACGCGATTGACTATTTCACGCGACTGTTTGGAGTTATTTGAAGCCGATGCATATGATTTTTTGAATCGTTTTGTTACTATAGACGAAACATGGGTTCATTACTGTACACCGGAAACAAAACAACAATCAAAACAGTGGCGAAGACCTGGTTCACCACCCCCTAAAAAGGCTAAGTCGATTTTGTCGGCAAATAAGGTGATGGCTTCAGTATTCTGGGACTCGAAAGGTGTGATTATGATTGATTATCTTGAAAGGGGTCAGACTATAAACTCTGATTACTACTGCACCTTACTACGTCGTTTACGAGAGGAAATAAAAGAAAAACGTCGAGGAATGCTCAGAAGAAAAGTCCTGTTTCATCAAGATAACGCCCGTGTTCACACGTCAGTACAGTCAATGGCCGAAATTCACAACTGTGGCTTTGAACTGTTACCGCATCCGCCGTATTCACCTGATCTGGCACCATCAGACTTCTTTCTGTTCCCTAACCTAAAAAAGCACTTGGGAGGTCAAAGATTTTCGACAAACGACGAGGTCAAAGCAGCTGTAGACGCATATTTTGACTCTAAGGAAGAATCATTTTTTTTCAACGGTCTAAATGCTTGGAAGGGGAGGTGGCAAAAGTGTATTGAACTTGATGGTGATTATGTAGAAAAATAAAAATATAACTGATTTAGTATGTGTTTATTTTCTTGGTTAGGCCGAGTACTTTTCAATCCACCCTCGTACATCCCATATCCCATAACTATTGTATCGTCATTTAGTTACATGCATTTACGAATTTTGTAGATAAATAATCTTTTGTATTTTTTTTAGAGTAACGCCTGAACAAAAACATAATGCAATATTTTGGTGTTAGCCATTGATATCGAATATAAAAAATATATAATGAATAACAAAAAAACTGAGATATGTCTCGTTTCTGTCGGGTCTGGGTTTTTTTCTATGGGGCGTGACCGTACTTCTTTGACGTTTGTTTTCGATAATTGTGACAGTTTGCATCGGAAACTTCACGAGAGCTCTGAGGCTGGCGAAAACTTTTCGAATATTGATGATTAGAAGAGATAAATAAATCCTTGTAATTATAAGGTAGGTAACAAAAATTAATTACAATTATCGATAAGACGTATTTTCATATAATTACTTCAATATTTGCACTTAATCGCAAAGCTGAGTTTTTGTGAAAGGTGTGTTTTTTTTAAGTTTTCTATCACAAAGCAGCATATATATATATATATATATATATATATATATATATATATATATATATATATATATATATGCTGCTTTGTGAAACGAGACATATCACAGTTTTTTTTGTTATTTATTATATAGTTAAATTATATATTTTTTTATATTCGATATCAATGGCTAACACCAAAATATTGCATTATGTTTTTGTTCAGGCGTTACTCTAAAAAAATACAAAAGCCTATTAATCTACAAAATTCGTAAATGCATGTAACTAAATGACGATACAATAGTTATAGAATGTATCTAAGTGACCTTTATCCGAACGTTAAATGTGAATAGCGTTTATTGGTTTCGGTGCTAGAAGTTATCGAATCCGAGTTGATTTCGCTTTCCGAGACGATTGTGAATAGCCCGGCTGGTCGAGCCCCGACGGATCAACAAAAAATGAGATTGACTTCATTATGACGACCAGAGGACAATTACTGTTCAGTGATGTCTCCGTGATCGCGAGGGTGAAAACTGGCAGCGATCACCGATTGGTTAGAGGCACACTGAACCTAAACGTTAAGTTGGAGAGGTCTCGTTTAATGAAGTCAACGCTCCGTCCCCCTCGAGCTCTGTTCCAAAGTCTCGAAACCTTTCAGCTCGAGCTAGGAAACTGTTTTCAGTGCCTAGAAGACTGCAATGAAGTGGACGATATGAACGGCAAGCTCGTGGAAACTGTCCATGCGGTCGGAGCTAAGTTTTGCAAGACCCGCCGTAGAAGAACACAAAAACTCTCCGATCACACTCTTAATCTCATGGCTGTTAGACGGTAGATGAAGCTACATTCTTCAACAGATTTGACAGCATACAGGCAACTGAACAGACAGATCTCTAAATGCATGCGGCGGAACTTACGCAACTTCAATACAGCTTGTATTGAAGAAGCGATCGAGCGGAACCAAGGCTCCAAAGTCTTTGCCAGGGATTTGTCTGCCAGAAAGAGCCAACTGTCAAAGCTGAAGACCGAATGTGGCAGCATCGTTTCCGGGACACCTGAGATTTTGAGTGAGATTGAGAGGTTCAACGTGCAGCTGTCATCTTTGAAGTGTGAGTAACGATCTAAGTGCAAGTCCTATCAGACACTATCCCAATGATATCCCGGACGTCAAGTCTGAGCGAGATTAGGATGGCTCTTCAGCATCATAAATACGACAAGGCCACAGGCGAGGATGGAATTACAGCGGAGCTTCTGAAAGCGGGTGGAAAACCGGTACTTGGGAGTCCTCCAGAAGCTCTTTAATGCCGATCTCCACGATGGCACCACTCCGGAGGCGTGGAGCAGAAGTGCGGTGGATTTGTTCTACAGAAAAGGCGACTAAGCTCTCTTGAAGAACCACAGACCGATTTCCCTTCTGAGCCGCGTCTACGTGCTGTTTTTGAGTTGTTACGAATCGTCTTGCACGCAGACTTGACGACTTCCAGCCTCCCGAACAAGCCGGTTTCCGAATAGGCTTTAGTACCATGGACCACATACACACCCTTCGGCAAATTGTACAGAAGTCCGAGGAGTACAATTTGGCTTTGTCTGGCGTATGTGGACTATGGAGAAAGCCTTTGATTCCGTCGAAATTTGGGCGGTGCTGCAGTTCCTTGGGCGGTGCCAAGTTGACCGTCGGTATATCGAACTGCTGAAGTGTTTGTACAGTAGAGCTACAATGGCTATCCGAGTACAGAATCAGAGTACGAAACCTATCCAACTGCAGAGGTGTAAGACAGGGTAAAGTTATATCCCCGAAACTCTTCACCGCTGCATTGGAAGACGTTTTCAAGCTACTGGACTGGAAAGGATGCGGTACTAATGCGGTCTGCGGTTGCGGTCTCCCAACGGATAGGTCTTAAGATGAACATGGACAAAACAAAAACCATGTTTAACGTCCATGTCACACCTATGCCGGTAGTTGTTGGGAACACTAAGCTCGAAGTTGTTGACGAGTATGTTTACCTGGGACAATCCGATTAGGTAAGTCCAACTTCGACCGAGAGGTCAAGCGACGGATTCAACTCGGCTGGGCAGCGTTCGGGAAACTACGACACATCTTCTCGTTACACATACCTCAAAACCTGAAAACGAAATTGTACAACCAATGCGTGTTGCCAGTGATGACTTGCGGATCTGAGACGTGGTCCTAAACTGCTGGCCGTATGAGGAAGCTCAAGGTCGCTCAGCGAGCTATGGAGAGGGCTATGCTCGGGGTTTCTCTGCGTGATAAACTTAGAAATGAGAATATTTATAACAGTGGAATATATTTTAACAGTGGTAGAGCCACGCGGCAGCTTGTACTGTCGCACGGATGGCCGGCCCGAACCGGGGTAGTACCACGACCTCACAGAAAACCAGCGTGAAGTAGAGGTTTACCTCTGCGTTTCGCTTGGTGAGTGCAGGTGGCCGGAGGCCCTTTTTACTGGAAATGAGGCATTCCATCTTAGTCCTCAGGGATGACAACGCATCTACATTTTGATTTGTAATAGAGGATAGATGTAGATGTCTATGGGCCGCAGCAACCACTTACCATCAGGTGGACTGTGTGCTCGTTTGTCACCCTTATCCTATAAAAAAAAATCCGCAGTCGAACCAGAGTAACCGACATAACCCAACGGATTAGTAAGCTGAAGTGGCAGTGGGCCCGCCATATAGCTCGAAGAACCGACAACCGATGGGGAAGAAATGTTCTCGAGTGGCAGCCTCGTACCGATAGCCGAAGTGTAGAGCGACCCCCCACTAGATGGAGTGACGACCAGGTAAGACATGCAGGAAGTCAATGGATGCAGGTGGCTCAGGACCGTGCTTTGTGGCATTCCTTGGGAGAGGCCTATGTTCAGCAGTAGATTTATGAAGGCTGTAATGATGATAGAACATTTTGCCATAGGTTAGAAAGGGAGCGATCATCTTCTCGAAAGCCCGGTAAAGCCCACGCGTGCGAGAGAGACAACTAATCGCTCAACTCAACTTCTTTTTTATGACAACAGTATCGCGCAAAGCAATCTGCCAAGTGTTGACGTTACATAATAAGGCTACGAGGTCACGACCTGTTTAGAACAGTAGAACAGAGGAGCGCTTTGAAACAGTTCACGAGTTATTTTATTAGTTGATGTTATTGATTGAGCCAGTTTGTTAGGGCAAGCCTGCTTCTCGGCTTCTATGCAAGCTTCGCTACCGACCGAGATAAAATTTTATCGAAAACTTTAATATCGGCGAGTCACAACACTATCGCAGTAACTTTTATTCAAAATTTATTAACAGGTGAACCTTAGAGTAATGAAATAAGACTGAATATTGCTTGTAATATAGAAAATCTGATATTTTGTCCATATTTAGTCATGTTTCTCTGTAAAAAAAAAAGGAAAAATTTTACATGAATATGGTACGAAACACTTCCATTCGAAATATTTTTCTTTTTACTTTCTATGTTACACTCCAATATTGCACAAAACGGCATATTTTCGCACATATCACTCAAATAGCGACCTATTAACTCTGCGACAATTTGAGCCTGTGACTGACAGTCAATTACGCTCTACTGTCGCTAATTGTGATACGCTTGCCCCGCTCATTTTGGGCTTTCTATTATTTTTTATATTTCGTGAGAAAAAAGAAGTTGCCAATCCGCTTGCCAAGTGGTAATTATGGTAAATATCCCACCTTAGTGGCAATCTATGGGGAGGGTTAAGTTCTGCTGTGAACTTTTGATAGGCTGTAATGGATGAATTAATGCAACGGTTACGGGTTGGTTAGTAAAAATCATGCATTAGGAGAAAACATTTATTTTGCAAAAAGAAATTTAGTTCTGTAATAAAATTCGTATTTAGTAATACAGTAAGTACTTATTATTTGTTATATATAAATAAATCTCACTTAGAAATAAACAAAAATAATAATACATTGTTTTATTCGAGACCAAAAAGACTCAAATTTCATTTTCACTTCATCAATCTAACTTTATAATATAATATCATACATAGCGTACACTACGAAGGGTGTCTATTTAAACATCGTATAAATAAAATTATCTATAATTATATTTACATTCACAAGTCTACTAATTTACGCGTCTAAATCGTCCTCCCGTTGGCTGGAGAAGTAGCTCACGAGACCTCCAAACACACTGCCCTCCTCGCGCGGAGGTTCGTTCACTCCCTCTTCCACTTTTATGTGGTCCAACGGTTTCTGAGGCTCACTTTTATTTACACTACCATCGATACTCAGAAACGGTTGTGGTTTAGGTTCCGGTGGAGAGGGTTGATCCATTTCACTTTCTTCTTTATCGTCTAGTTTTGGCGATTCACGGTCTGTTTGTTTATCTGGCGATTTGACGGTCAACTCTCGAGGGAGTTCTTGCGGCGGGGTGTTGCGAACCATGTGCTTCTCCATCTCGCCTCTCTGCATGTCCGGGTACTGGTATGGCAAGTTGCCCGGACTCGAGCGACCCGGTTGAGGATGCCGGATCATGGGCATGCCGTACGGCGGTCTCATCTGAGGTCGCACGTGTTGAAGGTAATGCGGAATTTGGTCATGCATTATGGGCCTTTCGGGCCTGGACATGTGGGGCCTCGGCTGATCGGGCTTGCCATCGCCATGTGATGGCAGGTAATGGGACATGTTCGCGTGGATGCGTTGCAACGGTGACGGGTGTTGCAGTCTCGCTTGGAGATTCATCGCACTGTCATGGGGCTGGGCAGCTGTGGGAGCGTAGGGTCCATACGGTCCGTACTGAGGGGCGTAAGGGCCGAGGGGATATCTCGGCTTCCTGTCCTTGTTTTCTGTGTGCTTAATCTTAGGATGGTTCCGTGGCGGTTCGGGGGATGGGGGGCGTTGGGAGGGTGAAGTTGGGGGAGTCCGATACTCGGGCTCGGTTTTCACTTCGGCTTTGATTTGTACGGGCGGTTCGTTGGCGCCCGGTATTGGAGGCGTGGGGCTAGAACTCGTGGTCACAGGCACGTTATGGGTGGGCTGTGTCGACCGATTGGGGGATACGGCCGGGGCTGGGATGCGAGATTCATGAACCTGTTCGGGAGTTTGTCCCGCTACTTGGCCTCCAGGTATAGAGCTGGGAGGCATCCCGTGAGGAACTGTACTAGGCGGTCGAGAACCATGGGACGCAGGTCTTTGCATAGATATTAATGGCTCATTATGCCCAGGGGGACCGCGGGATTCCGGAACTGAAGGACCTTGGAGAGCGAGCCCAATTGGTCCATGGAGCGGAGCAGATCTAAGCGGGTTAGATTCTTCTGGACCGTGGCTAGGTCCCAGTGGACCGTGTGGGCTAGGTCCGGTTGGACCATGGGTTCCAGGCGGACCGAGATGACTGGATCCATGGAGTCTTGGTCCAATTGAACCGTGCGGGTTCGGGCCGACAGAACCGTTTGCGTTTAGTCCGGGAGAACCTGAAACTAGGCCGTGAGGATTTATAGCTGGTGAACTGTGAGGTCCGCGAGGGCCTTGAAGACGTGAGTGTATGCTTGGTCCCATGGGACCGTGGGGACCCATTGGATGCATGTGACCAGGCGGTGGACGAGGACCTTGCATATTTGGTGGAACCGGGCCATGAGGGTTTTGACCCGGACCGTGTGAAGAAACCGCAGTGCCAAGAGGAGACGTTGAAGGTGGCCCATGCTGTAAACTTCCTGCCGATGGTATTGGAGAAGAGCCGGGTTGCCCGTGTGGACCATGAGGTCCAAGTGACCCGTGTTGAAGAGGGCCTGGCCCAAGTGGTCCGTGTGGGCTTGGACCAGAATACTGAAGAGGGGACGATACGGGCGGTCTGTGTGGTATTGAACCGGGGGGACCGAGTTGTAGTGGAGAAGATCCGGGAGGGCCATGCTGTAGTGGGGAAGATCCGGGAGGGATATGTTGAAGCGGAGAGGATCCAGGAGTACCGTGCTGCAGCGATGATGACCCAGGAGGTCCATGTTGGAGAGGCGAAGATCCCGGTCCCTGTTGTCTTTGACCGGGCGTGTGTTGCATTGGTGCTCCCTGTGGTCCGTGCATGGAGACCGGTGGTCTGTGTGTCGACAGATTCGGTGGACCCATGTGGGGTCCATGGGGCCCAGGTGATCCCGACGCGGGGTGGCCAGGCCGCATCTGCCCCGGATAACCGGGAGGCATACCTCGGATGTGTTGGTAGTAACCCTGCGGGTACTGAGGTCTTGATACATTCTGCGGGTGGTTGATTCCAGGATGCAGTTGATACATCATACCCTGAGAACGTGGTCCGTAGGGCGACGCCCCGCCAGAGTACATCATCGGACCTCTGGAAACGATTGTTAAATTTATAATAGGTGTACTAGAGAGTGTATTAGAGAGTTCTTATTTCTAGAGGAAATGGAAAAGTACAGGGCTAGCCTATCCAGGATGAATTGGAGAACTTCTTGAAAAAAATATAATCTCAAAGGTGCAAGGTGCCTCACAATATTTATGTTCACTACTGAGTATGATAACTGTATTTAAAATGATTAAAAACGTGTAATTCAACGTTTTTTTTTTAAATCTAGTAAGATCAAAACTCAAACATGATAATCACGATATACTCAATAAGTTAGTATAGTGTAGTCAGAACAAGTCGCATCCTCATTTTTAAGGCTCCGTGCTAATTACTAATACGAAATATTTTCTACCAAAATATTTTGGACTGGTGATGAGGCCATATAGGTCGAAGAACCGACAACTGATGGGGAAGCAAGTCTCAAGTCTCGAGTGGCAGCCTCGTACCCGGAACGCCAAGTGTGAGGCGGCCTCTCACTAAATGGAGTGACGATCTAGTAAGATATGCAGGAAGTCGATGGATGTAGGTGACTCAGGACCGTTATTTGTGGCATTCTTTGGGGGAGGCTTATGTTCAGGATGGTGATAATGGTGGCGATGATAATGATGATGAGTAGGAGGAGCAGGAGCAGCTTCACCGGTGATGTGCAAGAACATGAAGTTCTTGTCATACGACGGAATAGTAATGTCGACCAAAATGTCCTTGACTGTGCCCGGTCCATCAACATAATAATAAATAGGCTTATTCGCAAAAATAGTCCTATCCGTGATTCAAGTCCAGTAGATTATTTGGACATAGATACGCAAAAAGGATCCAATGTAATTTGTGTCAAAAATGTTCAGTTGAAAAATAATGTCTGTGGTCTATACTATTATGTGATGCAACAACTTTAGCGAAAGTAACACACACACTTAACAGTGGTAGAGCCACGCGGCAGCTTTTTCTGTTGCATGGATGGGCCGGCTCGAACCGGGGTGGTATCACGACCTCACAGAATACCAGCGTGAAGTAGAGGTTTACCTCTGCGTTTCGCTTGGTGAGTGCAGGTGGCCGGAGGCCCTTTTTACTGGAAATGAGGCATTCCATCTTAGTCCTCACGGGTGATAACGCATCTGAATTTTGATCTGTAACAGAGGCTAGATGTAGATGTCTATGGGCCGCAGCAATCACTTACCATCAGGTGGACTGTGTGCTCGTTTTTCACAATTATCCTATAAAAAAAAAATAAGAAGAAAAATTACAAACACAAACCAAACAGATCCATTCTTCAATCCATGCTTTCTTCTTTAGGGTTGGATCCTTTTTGCATAACCACGTCCATTTTTAATAATTTGGAATAGAAATATTTTTTAGGATTAATGTAATTTTTTTTATTTATAAAAATAATATAGATGTAATTTGTGTTACATACACATATTTCACTTATGAAATACTATAATCAGTCGATGTATTTATAAATGCGGAAACTGTGAAAAGGTACTATAGAGTTAGACTAAACGTTATTTCTATCCGAAAAATGATCTAAGTTGCCTCAAGTAAAAATATATATGTTTTCCTCACCGGTACTGCTGGTTGAGCATGTGGGGCATCCTGGTGATGATGCTGGGCTCCTCCGCGACCGGCTTGTACGGCTGCGGCGAACCTGCCACTGACAATGTTCCTGACGGTCAAATGCTGCATTTAATCACATTTCATTTCTGATATGGGCTTTTTTGAAAACCTACGGGGATACCCAAGAAATCAACATATTTTTTTTAAAGAATTAGAGGCACACGGGCATACGGCTCTCCTGATGGTAAGTGATCACCGCTGTCCATGTACATCTGGAACACCAGAAATATTTGCAGGTGCATTCCCGGCATTTTAATATGTAGTATGTTCTTTTCTCCAATGTCTCTAATACCCAATTCTTATATATCAACTAACGTTTCATTCTGTTACCATCCATTTAATTATTGAATGCATGTTTTTATAGTCGGTTGTTTTCGGTTTTAGATTATGAGATCAAGAATCTGCAAGACTTTACATTTATTTCATGCTTCTGTGGATTTTGAAGTTATTGCAGGTGCTGGGTGTAATACCTACTACACTACCACCCTCTGATTCACTTCAGACATGGGTTGAAGTAGCTATTTACAACCAGGTACACTGTTAGGTGATCTGACACAAATATTATTAAAAAAAAAAACAGACAAACTTACCTTCCCGCATGCCCGTAGGCGCCTGTTCGGGACGTTGCATTAGTTGCATACGATCGTCGCCCATAGCAATGCCTCGCAGTTCCGCCCGCACCTGTAACAAATACATTTATGATATTAGCTATATCATTTATACTCATTAGATTATTTTTATTTATGTAAGTTTAAAAAATTTAACAACAGCTTAAAACATAAGTTATGATTCTAATTCACTACTGTTTGATAAAATTTTAGATTATTAAGTCGTTTGGAATCGGAAGCAGTAAATATTAACAAACCAAGATGATAAATAATACAAAAGAGATGATCGGTTAACTTTCGTTCTATAGAGTGTCATCGGAGATGACTCATTTCCGTCGCAAAAAGTGCTAATAGTCGAGCATCCTGTGTCCAGAGCGGTGAAACAATTAAGTTTAATTTTGTAATTGAATATTTGAATGTAATTGCTTAAAAATAATAATAATGCATTTTTATAAAATATTTAAACATTGTAAATAAGTTTTTGTGACTGACTGTGTAAAGGTTAGCCATTTTTATATTAGAGACATAGTACAATTTTAAATTTGTGGTTTTAAGAACTCTTTAAATCTATACAAATAAATAAAATTGAAGTGTCTGTTTGTAATGTCAAATTACTAAATGCATATGAAAGTATAAACGGTACTTATAACAAAAATACACTTATTAAAACTTTTGTCTGTCTGTCTGTCTGTTTGTTCCGGCTAATCTCCGAAACGGCTGGACTGATTTTGACGGGACATTCACTGGCAGATAGCTGATGTCATAACGAGTAACTTAGGCTACTTTTATTTTAGAAAACTAATTAGGGTTCCTCGCAAAAAAATTAAAACCCTAATTTACACGCGGGCGAAGTTGCGGGTAACAACTAGTATATTAATAATACCGCATTCACACATGTGTGCTCATGATTCGCCTCACCATTCTACGAATTGTATGTCGAGATATTTGTGTGGCTTTAGGCTACACGAGTGACCGTTAACACATTCGCGCCTATTCATTTCTACTTCAGCTTGATGAAACGAATGACGGCGTCATTCTGGCGGTTTTTGCATTGCATTTGCAGTCAGTATAATTATTTAGAACATGTCAGCCTCTCCTGCACCGGATTTAATTGATATGAGCTTTTTGCGTCGATGTTGAAAAATAGCCATTAAAGATTTTTTCTTGCATGTATACTTTCTGCTTATTCATAAGATAGGCATGCTTAGGATTCCAAATAATTGGTTGACTTTGATAAAGCTCTAAAAATATAACTTATTGTTGGCCCAGTCTATTTTGAATATAGGTGATAGACCGTTAGTTACGAAATGAACTAGAAAGCAAATGTGTAAACATTAGTTCGTCTCATCGCTCTTTTCTGTTTGATCCGTGTCCAAAAAACCGCTCTCGACGCGAGCGTCACGAACGGCGACGCGAAACACGAGGCGAATGACGAACCACCGTTTACATATTCGTGCTCGTGTCACAACTCGCCGATCGCTTTGCCACTCGCGCAAATGTTTAAATGCGGCTCTTAATATATACTTTTGCACAACGACAGACAAGTCATACAAATCGTTACAAATATGAGTGATAGAGACAACGCTCTATGAAGCCGTGATTGGGCGATTATCTCTTTCTAAAGGTCGCTGTGAAATATTTACTTAGCGTACTGTACATACATTCAAACATTAAAAGCATGTTAAATAAAAAAATATTAATTATAACATTTAAACAACATGCATGGATCATACACACACATACATTTATACACATGGTAGAGCCATGCTGCAGCTATATTAGTAGTATAATTTTAGCACGAATGGGTCGGCTCGACCGGGGAAGGATCACGCTCTCACAGAATACCAACGTGAAATAGCAGCTAAAAGCTACTGTGTTTCGTATGGTGAGTGTAGAGAACTGGAGACCATTTTTACTGGAAATGACGCATTCCATCTTGGTCCTCACGGGTGACAACGCACCTGTATTTTGATTTGTAATAGAGGATAGATGTAGTTGTCTATAGGCCGCAGCAACCACTTATCATCAGGTGAACTGTGAGCTCGTTTGTCACCCTTATCCTATAAAAAAAATCATATTATAATAATACCAGTCATAGATAGTACCATAGACGCCAAAGCTGGCGACGGTTAAGTAAACCTCAAATATGATATTGCGCTATTGCTTGCACATATTAATCTTATCAAAGGTATACCTTATTATATATAGGTATCAATGCTTTTATATACCCATATAAAAGCATTGATTAAAAAAAGTGTATTGGTAATTAATTTTTAACTACGCGACCTAATTATCGACAATGCGAACAGTACGTTTACCTTGTGCTTAATCGTTGATGTTAGTTGTATCAAGTCGCCGGCACTCGGTATTGGCCACGCGTTAAATGTCTACCGCTAGGTGCGTTCCGGCCAAGGGCGCCGCCAGCCGATTGTTTAGAGGGGTCAAGTTCATAAATAGAGGATGGGAATGTGTAGGTACAAGAGGACGTTTAGCTTTACCCTTCTATTGTGAGTCTTAACTTTACGGCGATTGTAATAAAAACGGTACAAATTCCAACGTGTAAAGCACCACGAGTTCTTAACTGAACAATAAATAAGACTGGTTTTGATTTTACTACAGTTACCCGCGCGATGCCCTTGTTTCTGGCCGCACGTCGCAGCGCTTGGAGCGGACGGATGTAGAAAAGTAGACACCCAGACTGTTCGCGCCAACCGCTAATGTTTGCAGTAATGGTTTGACGTTCGGTCGAGCAAAGTGGGTGACGAGAGCGCGCGAGCGCAAATAGGAATCGTTTGCCAGCTGTGCTTGGGACAGCACGCTGTTAGCTGATTCGGGAACGCGGAATAGTGCAGGCGTGTCGAGTAAATATACTGCCTAGGATTCGTGACGCGCTTTCCTTGTTTGAGAGCTTTTCCCGGAACTTAGTTGTGTTTAACTCTGAATCTGTATAAGTGCATTCGACAATATTAACTACTAGTGCGGCATTTGATATTCTAGAAATAACTGTTGCCACGCGAAACGGTACTGACCTTTGATCCGGACATTCTGTGTTCGCTTTGTGTGTTAAGCGTTATAACAAACGAGAGTTAGTGGCTTCTGGAAGTTAGTTAATCGTACGATAGAGTTAATGGACTGTCCTCGTGACGAACGACGAAAGTGACTGTGGGCGACTCCGCGGAAGATTACCACAATTTGGAGCGGTGCTGAAGTCCGAGCTGCTGCCGACAGCAACGGTCTAATCAGATCTACCACAATCAGTCACACACAGATACAGATCACTGACCCTTACTTCCCATGCACCATACAACCACATGCGACCTGACCGAACCCCGAGGGACTAGTCGCCTTGGATATAGGTAAGTAAGCTCGGTTTTAATATTCTCCCTGTTGAATTGTAGTGGGATAGAACGCTCCCCCTTATTGTTTATTGTAATTAGAGATTTTCCACTTTGTCCTTAGGAGGCCCGACCTGCATCTGCTTGTAAGGTCTTCCGCTATGGGCCCGGAGGATTCTACTGGTAGATAAGCAGCTGCACGCCGTAACACAGACGTTAAATTGTTATTTTTAAATTTCCTAAAGGAGAAGAAAGGTAAGTCTCTAATTTTGTGTTTAATTTCACTATAATGGGTAATACAATAATTGCTTCGATTTACCCCTACGACTATTTAAGTTATAAAGGAGGTTGGCCAAATCGTACCAGACTATGAAACGATGGCGTCACTATATGCAAGGTCTTAAAAAACAAAAAAAAAATACCTGTCTAAGTAGCCACAAAAAGAAGTTATCCTTTTATTTTTGTTTTTGTAAATGTTTCAAAATTATTTAAAATAATGGTTTCTGAACGCACTGGAACGCACCTAATGACGATTCATTTCACGTATGAAAGGACTTTGTATTCAAAGACTATAATTATTCACGTTTTTCTGAATAGTTGTTAATTGTAATTGAAGTTAATTAGTATGTAGGTACCAAATCAACTACTATCCTGTTTTATTATGTACTGGATTAATGTCATAAACATAATTATGTAGCTTCATAGTAAGCTAAGCGTTTTGTTCAATTACGAACAACGGAACGTCATTTGTCATCGACAAGTTACATAATCTGTGGTCGTCGGTCGAAGCTATTGATTGTCACCCGGAAATAATTTGCATCATCTTATTTGCTTCACTTATTGTTGTGGATTGTAATACTGATGATAATGATCTGAAAGAAATCGAAATAAATGGAAACGAGATTGCTAATTACCTTCCTTGATTATCGCTTACTACACTTTTAGGCTACGTAGCAGTCGGATAAAAGGTAGTTGTTTATTCTAACCCCAGAAGTATTGTTGACGTTATTATAAAACATTGTGGCTATTTAGATATGATTTTAAGGCGGGATGGTGTTAACAACATAAAAACAAATCAATCTAACTATAGTTTGTTTTGGGACATGAAAAATAAAAGTCAAGTCCAGCTCATATAGAAATTTGGCCATTGTTCTTTGGAACTGTTAGAGTGTTATAAAGTTTAATAACAGAATTTTAAGCAGGAAAAAAATCATATATTATTTTATAAAACTTAAAGACGTATATAATTAATAAATAATTAGTATAAGTTCAGACCTAATTCTTTTTTTTATGAATATCGTAAGTAGGCGGAAGAAAATGCAATCTCAACATTCATTCATCATGGTTCGTTTCTCAACGTAGCGAACGAATGGTATAATTATTCTGGTTTTGTAGGCTAATATAGCGTAGGTATTTTCGATTAGTTGAATATGTAATAAATAAGTAGCTAATCTGTGGTTTTCCGCTTGGGTCCGCTTACGTTTAAGTTCTATAGTTTCACGGTTCTTTTTTATATTCACTGGCACTAATTTAATTTTAAAATTAATTTAATTTCAGAAAATAAAAAATATATAAAAAGTCATGAGTTACCAAAAAGCGCGCGCAATGCGCGCTCGTTTGTCACCCTTAATATCCAGTACAGTTAAATGTGTAGAGCTCACCTGCAGGCGGGGCGTGGCGGGGAAGCGGTCGCGGTACTCTGCGGGCGGGAGGGGCGGGCGGGGCGCGCGGGGCGGGGCGGCGGCCACGGGGAGCGGCTGCCCCACCAGGCTGTAGTCGGGCTTCTCCCGCTTTATGCGGCGGCTCTCCTGCAGCGCGAGGCGGGCGAGTCGCTTCTCCTCGCGCTCCTTCGCTTTCTGCTCCTTCAGCTTCTCCTTTTCTTCTTTCTTCTGTAAGCGCTCGATCCGACGCGCTTCCTTTTCCGCCTGCTTCGCTTCTCGCTCTTGTCGTTTCTTCTCACGTTCCGCCTGAAAATGTTTTGTTTATTTTATACTGATTTTTAAATTATCATTAACTAATTAACACTAAATTATCATATCATATAATTTGAATTTATAACATTAAGTAGTTTAAAATCTTGATTGATATCCATTATACGTTAAAATAAATTTTCGATATAGGTCATACAATCTTATACAAATGAGATGTTTGACATGCTGATTTCACAAAAACATCTCATTTTTTAATAAATTTTCAATAGCGTCGCGAATCGTTTTATTTCTATACACAGTATGACTCATAGTGTAATTATGATTGCGAAGGGATAAAACATCAAGGAAAGCTAAAGAATTATTTACCTCTAACTCAACAGTGAATTAAATTTTAAAGTTTATAGACTCCAGAAGAAGATTAACCAGTTCGTGCAGTCCGTTAAGTGTATTACTCAACAAAATATAATATATACTCCGTATATCCCTCTACAAAATGCAGGAGAGTTCACGCTTGATTAATAAATGTGGTCTCTCTTGCAGAAGAAAAAAAAGATCTATAAAATCCCGCATAAAATAACATATTGCAGATGTGAAGCACAAACACACAGATACTCCGGACGGTCCTAACCATGAAGCAAATAAAAAAAGGAAACGGCATAAGCAACTGTGCACTGTGCTTCTAAGTAGGTCCTAACGTCATCATAGTGGGCGTGGCTTTAATTAGTATGCTGTCAGCATTCGTCCTGTGCGCTTATGTGTTGAAAATCGCAAATCGGTGTATTTTCGTAGTATTAAGAACAAAAAGATAAGTGTTGAGTTTTATCAAGTAAAAACTACTCAGATAGACGCTCTGATGCTATGGATGACATCACATTTCATTTGTAAATAATTTTATAACAAATTTATTAAAAAGGTTCTAGAAAAATCTCTGCGTCAGCTTTCAAATATAATTAAATATATTCGACACTACATGGCGACACTTTGTGTCATGTGAACTAAAAATATAAAGGTACGTAGAGCTCAGAGTATTAGTAAAATAATCATACGAAGGTGCTGAAATTTGTTTTGCATTCAGACAAATTTTAATTGCCAAAATATTATTTTTATGGTTTATAATAATTTTTGTGAACAGGCCGCCATCTATCGTCAAGATAGCTAAACTACATTGCAACATCGATATGGAACGATTCAAGTAGTAGTAGTAGTAGTGGTAGAGCCATGCTGCAGCTATATTAGTAGTATAGTTGTAGCATGAATGGGTCGGCTCGACCGGGGAAAGACCACGATCTCACAGAATACCAACGTGAAATAGCAGCTTGAAACTGCTGTGTTTCGTATGGTGAGTGTAGAGAACCGGAGACCCTTTTTACTGGAAAAGAGTCATTCCATCTTAGTCCTCACGGGTAACAACGCATCTGCATTTTGGTTCGCAAGCGAGGATAGAAGTAGATGTCTATGGGACACAGTAACCACTTACCATCAGGTGGACTGTGTGCTCGTTTGTCACCCTATCCTATAAAAAAAAAGTTTTACTATTTATCGGTAGATGTAAATAGTAAAGTGGGCGGGGCTTAACATCCCCTCACCCCGCAAATTGTCACGCGTTGTTACATAGTGAAATCTAATTACAACACCTCCTCTTCGTATTTACTTCATGGTCCTAACCATTATATTACATTTGATAGACCACTAATCCTTGCAAAAGAACAAAGATTCCTACTAAGGATGATTCGCTATACCTAATTTCAATAGAGAAGATGGCTGGGTGCTACCATTTGCTTGAGATTCCATATTTATTGAAATTAAACCCAAATCAGAAATCATTAAATCAATAATTGACAAGAAATTCATGTATCCATAATAAATATATATGTGCTACATTATTTTTTATATTGTTATAAGACAAATAATTTAGTGTTATAGATTTTCAGGTTTATTTAATATTCTCACTTACTTGATTAGGTCTCATCGGCATTTCACCAGTTTCTCTTAGATCTGCGTTAAGATAAAATAAGTTTTAAAATTAGTTCTTACAAAAAATAAGTGTGAGGTGTTTCAAAATGTGTTACCTAACCTGGGCCAGGTTTTTGTATACTATATGTATGTATACATAGCTATTAACTCATAGAAGTTTTTTTTTACTATGGCTTTGTTTGCTGATTCAAAACAAGAATTTACACTTAAAAATGCAAATAACAACAAAAAGAACCAATGCGGTAACATATTGTGGGATATATGAAATTTGACTTATTATTTGTAATCTAAGTTACACCTTCTTTACTGTCTTTTTTAACTAAATTGGTGAAAGACGTCATATTCCAATTTGTCTAAATTAATTGAATAATAAATAATTTTGTACTTAAGTATAATATACCATTATCGTTACAGAATATTAAAGTTCACTGCTGAACATAAGCCTTCCCCATAGATTGCTTTATAGGGGGGATATTCGCCATGGTTGCCACGTTTGTGAAGGGGGTCGACAAACGGTTTTTTTTATTTTTAGTCGTTTTTAGGAAGACATCACTGCCCATCTGATTTGTTTCTCTCTGTTGCCTCTTACGACACGTTTGGATATCCTTTCACCGCCACTATATTGTAATATTCAATTACAATTCTATATATATAATATTTCCAAATAAATAAACCGTCAAAATAACCGCATGTAGAGCTGTATAGTGGGCTCCACAACTCTGCGTGTTGTGGAGCCCACCATACAGCTCTACATCTCTCATTTCGACAAAAGTACGTCAGGTGAAGGTTTCCTGAGCTTCGTGGAAATAAGTAGCCGCTGCCATATAAAGGATCCGATTTCTATACATTCGCGGTGTCTGTAGTTCAATAGGTCAAATAATTTCAAATCTTATGTGAATCAGGTTCCAGGAAACATGAAAGCAGAATAAATGCAGTTGAGATGAGAGCATTAAGAAGTATGATAGGAGTTAAACTGAGTGACAGGATAAGAAATAGTGAGATAAGGAAACGTTGTGGTCTGAAAGAAGATGTAGTGACAAAAATTGAGAAAGGTATGCTGAGATGGTTTGGTCATGTCGAGAGAATGAAAGAAGAACGATTGACGAAAAAAGTGTATAAGGCGAGTGCGAATGAAAGTGTTGGAAGGGGTAGACCTAGGCGGACATTTCTAGACCAAATCAGGGACGTCTTGAAAAAAGGCCAGGTCAAGAGTACCCTAAACCGTAGAGCATGTATGAAGGGAATAATGAAAGTGGACGAAGCGAAACAAGTATGTAAGGATCGTAGCAAGTGGAAAGAAGTGGTCTCTGCCTACCCCTACGGGAAAGAGGTGTGATTATATGTATGTATGTATGTATCAGGTTCCTGAAAACACAAAGGCACTCATCGCTCCCGATTTCTGCTCCTCTTTGGTAGTATTCCTTAAATATTTTTATGTTTATGTTTTAATATATTTTTAGGTTAAGTTAATATTATATTGCTATAGGCCTATGTTCTTAATTTTTGGCCCTTGATGCTTCGCATGTTGAAAATTTTTAGTTTATATCGTTATGAAACGCAAAAATTATTTTAGTTCTTGACAATAAGATTTTTCAACTGTGTGTCCCAATAACAATAAGACTGGGGTATGGTGGCAGATATCCAAACGCGGTAAAAGACCCTAAATAAATAAAGAGAAAGAAAGAAACCGTTAATAAATAAAGAAAAAGAAACGAAGTGAACATGCGTACCTTTGATCTTAACGCCGACCAGCTTGGCGAGCGCGTCGTCGCTGGAGGGCGAGCGCGCGCCGCCCCCCGCCCCGCCCCCGCCGCCGCGCCCGCGCCCGCCCCCGCCCCGCGCACCCCTGCACACACATCATTCTTTATTAACTGTGTCCCCACCCCCTTCGGGTACAATATCTACCTCTACCTTTAATATAATACCTCCTCTACTGTCACCTGTCAGACACATTCGCGGACGTACGCACAACAATTCACCAAAGTTTTATCGCAATTGGATGAACTGTATAGAAACGCAAATAGGGCTAACTAAGTAACATCAAACTATGTAGATATTACTTTGTTAGAACATCAACGTGGCAGAACCACACTGCAGGTGTTTTATGGTTGCAGCACGAATGGGTCGGGTCGACCGGGGAAGGACCACGCTCTCACATAATGCAAGCGTAAAATAGTAGCTAAATGCTGCTGCGTACAGTGAGTTTACAAGACAATCAGTTAGACTCTGTTTTTTCACACTTATTCTATAAAATATTAATTTTTATATATAGATTTATCCTTTTTGCAATCATCCTAAAGTCAAAAAGGCTGACTTAATAATTTCTGGCATACTTTACAAATAAACAAATTTTAATGATTAAAAACAAGTCAACATCTATGCCCACACTATTATACAAATAAACAACAATCCTAAGGGAATAAATGAGTTTTGGTACATGTAAGTTTTACTTACATTCCCACTTCCAGTACAATAATTCAATAGTAACAAAGATTCGCATGAATTGCTGATATCCAAGCGATCCCATTAGCGTCCACAGTATACATTCACTTAAAATGGAAACCAAATTTTTTTTAACTAAACTTCACTACTATTACAATATCACTACAATTTGTCACAAAATTACGGTCCTGAGCCACCTGTATACATAAATTTATAAAGTGGGGGATCGCCCAACATTGCGTTTGCCAGTACAAGCTGTCGCTCTAGAGTTTTTCCCTATCGGTTATCTGTTCTTCGAGCTATATGGCCGGCAAACTACCACTTTAGCTAACTGATCCGCTTTCACTATTATTATTATTCTGCTATTACTCTCGTTCTTCTGCGGATACATTTGTTAAGGATTATATCCCACGAGAAATTTCGAGCGAGCCTTTTCCATCGCACGCTGAGTGACTGAGCTCCCTAATAGAGCCAACAGTGACTTACCACATTTTGGTTCCGTAAGTCATCACTGGCAATACGCACTTTCCGTCTTAAGGATTTAAGGAATATCAGACAAGAATTGTCGCAGTTTCCCCGAACGTATGCAAATTTAATCCATCGATAACATGAAGTGACAATAGCTTAATGGCAGGGTGCAGACCGCGAACTCAAAGGTCGTAGGTTCGAATCCGTCCTTCGACTACTGTCGTGAATACAAGCATTTTAAGCTTACCAGGAGTGATTAAATGCAATAATAGTAATGTTAATAGCATTGCTGGTATTTTAATTTAAAAAAGGCAACAATGTGTACAGATGATAATGAAGTTAGAATTACCTGCTGCCGCGGCCACCTCTACTCCCTCTGCCTCGTAGTGGTCGAACGCTTGTTGGTGTCGTTTGTTGGGCGCCTGTAAAATAAATAAATATTGTTTGAATAGAACAACCAATACGCTTAATTTTATTTACGAAAATAAAAGTCATTTGTGTTATTCTATAAAATAAACACTGTTCGGAAGAGTTCCCCTAAATGGCATTATTTAACATTATTCATCGGACTTCACTGTAGCTGCCACAGCTATAAAGTTAGCCGCTGACAACTTCCCTTTGCAACTAACGTTGGTTCAAGTGAGTTTCCTCTTCTTGAATTATAAATCTATTTTGGGCTAATATTATTCATACGCACGCAAAGCAACTTTATACACCCAAATTCTCTCTGGGTGTATATAATATGTGCTATGCGTCCGAATATTTTATCATGCTTCCTGGATTGTCATATCATATTTCTCGTGTCGAGATAGATGCACACACGTAGTCCGAGTGTGTTTTGCTATATCCAACTTAGGTCAAGAAAGGACTCAATGTGTGTGAGGAGAGCGCTTTGCGGACTGTACTCACTGAGATGCGCTTGCAGCTGCTCGGTCTTTTCCCTGGTGACGCTCTCTGGCAGCTTCTCGAGCGGCACCACGGCGGTCTTGCTGACGAGGTGTGTGTGAGGAGAGCGCTCTGCGGACTGTACTCACTGAGATGCGCTTGCAGCTGCTCGGTCTTTTCCCTGGTGACGCTCTCTGGCAGCTTCTCGAGCGGCACCACGGCGGTCTTGCTGACGAGGTGTGTGTGAGGAGAGCGCTCTGCGGACTGTACTCACTGAGATGCGCTTGCAGCTGCTCGGTCTTTTCCCTGGTGACGCTCTCTGGCAGCTTCTCGAGCGGCACCACGGCGGTCTTGCTGACGAGGTGTGTGTGACGAGAGCGCTCTGCGGACTGTACTCACTGAGATGCGCTTGCAGCTGCTCGGTCTTTTCCCTGGTGACGCTCTCGGGCAGCTTCTCGAGCGGCACCACGGCGGTCTTGCTGACGAGGTGTGTGTGACGAAAGCGCTCTGCAGACTGTACTCACTGAGATGCGCTTGCAGCTGCTCGGTCTTTTCCCTGGTGACGCTCTCTGGCAGCTTCTCGAGCGGCACCACGGCGGTCTTGCTGACGAGGTGTGTGTGAGGAGAGCGCTCTGCGGACTGTACTCACTGAGATGCGCTTGCAGCTGCTCGGTCTTTTCCCTGGTGACGCTCTCTGGCAGCTTCTCGAGCGGCACCACGGCGGTCTTGCTGACGAGGTGTGTGTGACGAGAGCGCTCTGCGGACTGTACTCACTGAGATGCGCTTGCAGCTGCTCGGTCTTTTCCCTGGTGACGCTCTCGGGCAGCTTCTCGAGCGGCACCACGGCGGTCTTGCTGACGAGGTGTGTGTGACGAGAGCGCTCTGCGGACTGTACTCACTGAGATGCGCTTGAAGCTGCTCGGTCTTTTCCCTGGGGACGCTCTCGGGCAGCTTATCGAGCGGCACCACGGCGGTCTTGCTGACGAGGTGTGTGTGAGGAGAGCGCTCTGCGGACTGTACTCACTGAGATGCGCTTGCAGCTGCTCGGTCTTTTCCCTGGTGACGCTCTCTGGCAGCTTCTCGAGCGGCACCACGGCGGTCTTGCTGACGAGGTGTGTGTGACGAGAGCGCTCTGCGGACTGTACTCACTGAGATGCGCTTGCAGCTGCTCGGTCTTTTCCCTGGTGACGCTCTCGGGCAGCTTCTCGAGCGGCACCACGGCGGTCTTGCTGACGAGGTGTGTGTGAGGAGAGCGCTCTGCGGACTGTACTCACTGAGATGCGCTTGCAGCTGCTCGGTCTTTTCCCTGGTGACGCTCTCGGGCAGCTTCTCGAGCGGCACCACGGCGGTCTTGCTGACGAGGTGTGTGTGAGGAAAGCGCTCTGCAGACTGTACTCACTGAGATGCGCTTGCAGCTGCTCGGTCTTTTCCCTGGTGACGCTCTCGGGCAGCTTCTCGAGCGGCACCACGGCGGTCTTGCTGACGAGGTGTGTGTGAGGAGAGCGCTCTGCGGACTGTACTCACTGAGATGCGCTTGCAGCTGCTCGGTCTTTTCCCTGGTGACGCTCTCTGGCAGCTTCTCGAGCGGCACCACGGCGGTCTTGCTGACGAGGTGTGTGTGAGGAGAGCGCTCTGCGGACTGTACTCACTGAGATGCGCTTGCAGCTGCTCGGTCTTTTCCCTGGTGACGCTCTCGGGCAGCTTCTCGAGCGGCACCACGGCGGTCTTGCTGACGAGGTGTATGTGAGGAGAGCGCTCTGCGGACTGTACTCACTGAGATGCGCTTGCAGCTGCTCGGTCTTTTCCCTGGTGACGCTCTCGGGCAGCTTCTCGAGCGGCACCACGGCGGTCTCGCTGACGAGGTGTGTGTGAGGAGAGCGCTCTGCGGACTGTACTCACTGAGATGCGCTTGCAGCTGCTCGGTCTTTTCCCTGGTGACGCTCTCGGGCAGCTTCTCGAGCGGCACCACGGCGGTCTTGCTGACGAGGTGTGTGTGAGGAGAGCGCTCTGCGGACTGTACTCACTGAGATCCGCTTGCAGCTGCTCGGTCTTTTCCCTGGTGACGCTCTCGGGAAGCTTCTCGAGCGGCACCACGGCGGTCTTGCTGACGAGGTGTGTGTGAGGAGAGCGCTCTGCGGACTGTACTCACTGAGATGCGCTTGCAGCTGCTCGGTCTTTTCCCTGGTGACGCTCTCGGGCAGCTTCTCGAGCGGCACCACGGCGGTCTTGCTGACGAGGTGTGTGTGAGGAGAGCGCTCTGCGGACTGTACTCACTGAGATGCGCTTGCAGCTGCTCGGTCTTTTCCCTGGTGACGCTCTCGGGCAGCTTCTCGAGCGGCACCACGGCGGTCTTGCTGACGAGGTGTGTGTGAGGAGAGCGCTATGCGGACTTTACTCACTGAGATGCGCTTGCAGCTGCTCGGTCTTTTCCCTGGTGACGCTCTCGGGCAGCTTCTCGAGCGGCACCACGGCGGAATTGCTGACGAGGTGTGTGTGAGGAGAGCGCTCTGCGGACTGTACTCACTGAGATGCGCTTGCAGCTGCTCGGTCTTTTCCCTGGTGACGCTCTCGGGCAGCTTCTCGAGCGGCACCACGGCGGTCTTGCTGACGAGGTGTGTGTGAGGAGAGCGCTCTGCGGACTGTACTCACTGAGATGCGCTTGCAGCTGCTCGGTCTTTTCCCTGGTGACGCTCTCGGGCAGCTTCTCGAGCGGCACCACGGCGGTCTTGCTGACGAGGTGTGTGTGAGGAGAGCGCTCTGCGGACTGTACTCACTGAGATGCGCTTGCAGCTGCTCGGTCTTTTCCCTGGTGACGCTCTCGGGCAGCTTCTCGAGCGGCACCACGGCGGTCTTGCTGACGAGGTGTGTGTGAGGAGAGCGCTCTGCGGACTGTACTCACTGAGATGCGCTTGCAGCTGCTCGGTCTTTTCCCTGGTGACGCTCTCGGGCAGCTTCTCGAGCGGCACCACGGCGGTCTTGCTGACGAGGTGTGTGTGACGAGAGCGCTCTGCGGACTGTACTCACTGAGATGCGCTTGCAGCTGCTCGGTCTTTTCCCTGGTGACGCTCTCGGGCAGCTTCTCGAGCGGCACCACGGCGGTCTTGCTGACGAGGTGTGTGTGAGGAGAGCGCTCTGCGGACTGTACTCACTGAGATGCGCTTGCAGCTGCTCGGTCTTTTCCCTGGTGACGCTCTCGGGCAGCTTCTCGAGCGGCACCACGGCGGTCTTGCTGACGAGGTGTGTGTGAGGAGAGCGCTCTGCGGACTGTACTCACTGAGATGCGCTTGCAGCTGCTCGGTCTTTTCCCTGGTGACGCTCTCGGGCAGCTTCTCGAGCGGCACCACGGCGGTCTTGCTGACGAGGTGTGTGTGAGGAGAGCGCTCTGCGGACTGTACTCACTGAGATGCGCTTGCAGCTGCTCAGTCTTTTCCCTGGTGACGCTCTCGGGCAGCTTCTCGAGCGGCACCACGGCGGTCTTGCTGACGAGGTGTGTGTGAGGAGAGCGCTCTGCGGACTGTACTCACTGAGATGCGCTTGCAGCTGCTCAGTCTTTTCCCTGGTGACGCTCTCGGGCAGCTTCTCGAGCGGCACCACGGCGGTCTTGCTGACGAGGTGAGTGTGAGGAGAGCGCTCTGCGGACTGTACTCACTGAGATGCGCTTGCAGCTGCTCAGTCTTTTCCCTGGTGACGCTCTCGGGCAGCTTCTCGAGCGGCACCACGGCGGTCTTGCTGACGAGGTGAGTGTGAGGAGAGCGCTCTGCGGACTGTACTCACTGAGATGCGCTTGCAGCTGCTCAGTCTTTTCCCTGGTGACGCTCTCGGGCAGCTTCTCGAGCGGCACCACGGCGGTCTTGCTGACGAGGTGAGTGAGCGCGCGCTGGCGCTCGTCGCCGGAGTCGCGGCGCCGCTTGGCGCGCTCGGAGCCGGACGACGACTCCCACTCGTCCACGCGGAACTCGTCCGAGCTGTCCGCCATGTGCTTGCCGCTCGACTTGTGCATCTCCTACAAACACAATTCAATTATGACAAAATATTCGCTGAAGACCAGAGGACTGCTCTACTTCTCGCACAAAAGCTAAGTATAGATATTGAGCAAGAAAATGCACCCAATGACCTTGGTACTATACCGCGGGGAGTAGAACTAAAAAATGAATACGTTTTAGTTTAATCGCTAAAACTTTGAATTGAAAAAAGAGCATGGAGAACTTAAAATTAAAATTAACTTTAAGCTCAATAGACTAAAAGTCAAATATGGATTATTTTATTAAATTACAATATTAAATGGATACCGGAATTGAAAATCTTCGAATATTGTATAGCTAAATATTAGTTTCGGAATTGAAAATCTTCGAATATTGCATATTACAACCGTAATTGAAAATTTTCCGATGTTGCATATTACAGTGTTAAATTAGTTACGCGGATATGAAAACATTTACATAATGCACATTACAGTATTAAATTAGTTCGGAAACTGCAAACCTTTAGGATATTGCATATGACACTTGTACGGGCTGCAGCACGTACATTTTTGTAGCGTCAGCAGTTTACGCTATTACGCTACAATAATGCATTTTGAATCAGTGCGCTAATTGAGCCCAGCAATACCGGCCGCGCGTGCTCGCACTATCATTTCCCATCTATCATTAAATTAGATTTAGTTGATTCTATCAATAAACTATCAATTATCAACTTCCCAGTATTGACTATCATTTACTGTCAAACGATCAAACGTGGGGGTTCCGTCGCAGCAACTACATTAAATTATTTCCCCCTGACCCCTGTCACGCTATCCGTAAATTTTTGCAACATCAGGGGACTTCATTCTAACCTTAACGCTGTCCATTACCATCTAGAGACGGCGAAGCCGGCCTTGCTCTTTTTAACCGAGACTCAGGTGTCCTCTCCGACTGATACTTCATATCTCTCCTACCCGGGGTACAAATTAGAACACTCATTTGTGCCCCGGGCTGGAGTTTGCGTATACGTCAGAGAGGACATTTGTTTTCGACGCCTCGGCAGTCTTTAAGGTACTGACCTGTCCATCCTATGGCTGCGCATAGACAGCGAAGACCATCGCCGCATCTATGGGTGTTTCTATAGGTCCCATAGCGGTAATGCCGACACAGACCGACTCATCGACCCCGTCCAAATGACTGCAGACTCCGTACTACAACAGGTCCCATCCGCAGAGATCGTGATACTCGGTGATTTTAACGCCCACCACACTGAATGGCTTGGTTCCCGTTTAACCGACCATGCGGGTAGATCTGTCTATGACTCTGCCTTGGCATATGGTCTAACACAACTAGTTACTTCGCCTACGCGGATCCCAGATGTGGAGGATCATGTACCTTCACTATTGGACCTTCTGCTGACCTCTCATCCGGACGGATATCAGGTCTCCGTCGACATCCCTCTGGGCTCTTCGGACCATTGTCTGATCGGGAGTACGGTGCCACTCACGCTCCCATCGCAGTTGCGATCTGCAGCTTGCCGCCATGTTTGGCACTATTGGTGGGCCGATTCGGACGGGATGCGGTCTTTTTTTGCATCCTACCCTTGGGCGCGGGTTTGCTTCTCGCCGGAAGATCCCAGCGTTGTTGCCGATTCTGTTGCTGATGTGGTACTTCAGGGTATGGAACTTTTTATTCCATCCTCTGTGGTGCCCATCGGAGGCAGATCCCAGCCATGGTTTGGTCGCACCTGTAAAATAGCATCACGCTATAAGCAGGAGTGCTACCGGGCCTGGGCTGCCGCATCAACGTCTCGGGATGTAAACACCAGCGCACTTAAAAAGAAGTATAATTCAGCCTCCAGGTCCTTCAAAAGCGTCATTGCCAAGGCAAGGTCTGAGCACATCGGCAGAATTGGCGAGAAGCTAGTTCGCCTTCCTTCGGGAAACCGTGCATTCTCTTCTCTCGCCAAGGCTGTTTAAGGGAACTTGTCAGTCATCTCTTCCATCTCTGCACAGAGAGGAAGACTCACTGGCCCATGCCGCAAAGGAGAAAGCCGATCTTTTAAGCTCTCTCTTTGCGCCCAAATCGACTCTAGATGACGGGGGGAATACACCGCCGACCGTCTCGCCGTGTGAGTGCTCCATGTCGGATGTCCGATTTACACAGCGCTCGGTTCGTAAAGCACTCTTCTCCCTGGACGTCAGCAAGTCGAGTGGGCCTAACGGAATCCCCCCAATTGTGCTGAAGACGTGTGCTTCGGAGTTGGCACCAGTTTTAACGCGTCTTTTCCGGTACTCCTACTCCCAAGGCGTATTCCCGAAATCATGGAAGACAGCTTTGGTCCACCCGATACCTAAAAAAGGCGACCGCTCAGACCCGTCCAACTACAGGCCTATCGCCATAACCTCCTTGTTCTCCAAAATAATGGAATCGATTATAAACTGCCAGCTCATGAGGTACCTTGAGGATCACCAGCCGATTAGTGACCGCCAGTATGGTTTTCGTCGGGGTCGACCAGCTGGTGATCATCTGGTCTACCTGACTCATAGATGAGCGGAGGCAATAGAGACCAAGGGGGAGGCATTGGCCGTTAGTTTGGACGTAGCGAAGGCCTTTGATCGGGTCTGGCACAAAGCGCTTCTTTCGAAGCTTCCTTCCTATGCGCTTCCCGAGAAATTATGCAAATGGATCACCAGTTTTCTTGCTGATCGGAGCATCAAGGTCGTAGTAGACGGTGCATGCTCTTATTTCAAGCCTATCAACGCTGGTGTTCCACAAGGCTATGCTATCATGCTATCACCAACGCTGTTTCTTCTGCATATCAATGATATGTTGCAAACTAGTAACATTCATTGCTATGCAGACAGCACTTGTGATGCCTTATATACCGGTCGTGCCAATATTTCTCGGGAAAACGTCGCCGAGTACCGGGACAAAGTCTAGGATTGGGGGCGACTAAATCTAGTCCAGTTCAATCCCCAGAAGACACGAGTTTGCGCGTTTACCGCTAAAAAGAACCCCTTTGTCGTATCTCCTCAGTTTCAAGGCACTCCCCTTGCTGCCTCAGCTAGCATCGGAATCCTCGGCGTCTACATATCGAATAGTGTGCAGTTTCGTGGTCACTTGGAAGGGAAGGCCAAACTGGCCTCTAAAAAGCTTGGCGTGCTCAGCAGAGCGAGACAGTATTTCGTGCCGGCACATCGCTTGCAACTTTACAAAGCGCATATCCGGCCTCACATGGAATACTGTTCTCATCTCTCTCTGTCCATGTTCTATGGGAATGTCCTCTGTATGATGACCTAAGAGTGAAAATGATGGATGGACTAGTTCTTGCGGTTCAGGGACCAGTTTAATGCTCGGATCTCGTCAGTGATGTGGTAAACTACGGACTGTTGCGCGAGTTTGCGCATAGGTGGCACGATCGCAAGACAAGGCAGGATGGAAGGCTGGTGACAAGGCAGGATGGAAGGCTGGTAGGAGAGCCGGACGACGTAGGCGTCAATTTGTCGTCAGACGAATGTCGAAAGAGAATGACGTTTAACTGGGACAAGGAATAAATTAAATATTTGTAGGGAGTCAAGAAAGTGTGCGCGGGAAAGAGCCACGTGCAGTACCGCGCGCATCTCCCGAGATTCGGCCCGTATGACCTGAGGGTCGGTGGGGCCATGGGAGGTGGTGGGTTGTTCTCAACTCTGGACCGGGGCACCCTAGTGCCAGCTCCTTCCAATTGACCGCATCCAGCGCAGAGCGGTTCGAATCATCGACGACCGAGTTCTTTCTGATCAGCTCGATACACTGGCACTGCGTAGAGATGTTGCTTCTCTTTGCGTATTTTATCGCATTTACCACTGGGAGTGCTCTGAGGAATTGTTCGGACTAATTCCAGCTGCTCAATTTCACCATCGCACATCGCGACAAAACTTGCGATACCATCCATACCACCTGGATGATTTGCGGTCCACCACTGTGCGATTTAGAAGATGTTTTCTTGCTCGCTTCGGCATTGAACACTTTAGAATATTGTAAACTAAAGTATTAAATTAGCCCCGGAATTGAAAACTTTAGAATATTGTAAAATAAAGTATTAAATTACCTCTGGAATTGAAAACTTTAGAATATTGTAAACTGAAGTATTAAATTAGCTCCGGAATTGAAAACTTTAGAATATTGTAAACTGAAGTATTAAATTAGCTCCGGAATTGAAAACTTTAGAATATTGTAAACTAAAGTATTAAACTAACTCCGGAATTGAAAACTTTAGAATATTGTAAGCTAAAGTATTAAATTAGCTCCGGAATTGAAAACTTTAGAATATTGTAAGCTAAAGTATTAAACTAACTCCGGAATTGAAAACTTTAGAATATTGTAAGCTAAAGTATTAAATTAGCTCCGGAATTGAAAACTTTAGAATATTGTATGCTAAAGTATTAAACTAACTCCGGAATTGAAAACTTTAGAATATTGTAAGCTAAAGTATTAAATTAGCTCCGGAATTGAAAACTTTAGAATATTGTATGCTAAAGTATTAAACTAACTCCGCAATTGAAAACTTTAGAATATTGTAAGCTAAAGTATTAAATTAGCTCCGGAATTGAAAACTTTAGAATATTGTAAGCTAAAGTATTAAATTAGCTCCGGAATTGAAAACTTTAGAATATTGTAAGCTAAAGTATTAAACTAACTCCGGAATTGAAAACTTTAGAATATTGTAAGCTAAAGTATTAAATTAGCTCCGGAATTGAAAACTCTCCGATATTTTATAATACATTATTAAATTAGTTCCGAAATTAAAAATCTTCCGATGTCGCATATTACAGTATAAAATTAGCTCCAGGATTGAAAAAATAATTAGTACCATTTTTAATGACAGCAATTAGTTGCAAGCCATGCGAGGGGCGTCGAAAGAGTTAGTTACGATGGCGCACGTCGTCTCTTCGTTCAAGAGAGGACCTCGGAGGATTTAGGAGAAAAATACAGAGCTTATATAACCTCCATCTGTTTTGTTTTTCAAAGTAAGGTTTTTGAATTTCTGAGTAAGGTTACATTTTTACTTATCGACATCGGGTTATACGACCTGAAAAATAGTGATTAAGTATCTCGCAATAATAATTCGATGCAGTCGATTGGAAATACGAAGTTATTGAGTGCACAATATTTATTCTGAAGTTCATTATTTTTTTAGAATAAGGGTGACACCCTTATTAAGTGCTCGTATAATGGTGACAAACAAGCACACAGGACCACCTGATGGCAAGTGGATGCTGTGGCTTATAGACACCTAAATTTATCCTCAATTAAAAATCAAAATTCAGATGCAATGTCACCCCTGAGGACTAAGATGGAATGCCTCGTTTCCAGTAAAAAGGGTCTCAGGTTTTCTACACTCACGGTGAGTGTCACTCACCATACGAAAAATAGCAACATTAAGCTGCTATTTTACGCTGATATTCTGTGAGAGGGTGGTCCTGCCCCGGTCGAGCCGACCCATTCGTGCTACAACCATAGTATAGGAGTAAAAGCAGGAGTAAATCCCGTAACAGGCACAGCACCGCCTAAGAAGTTCAAGGTGTCACTATCGGCTTGAAAGATTATGGCTCCGGTTTTTTGGAATTTCGAGGGGATTTTATTGATTCATTATAAAGATAAAGGTGTCAATATCACATGTGATAGTCGTTGGAGTAGTCGTTGGACTCGTCGAGGTCACCGTACAGCACGTGCGTGCGCCACGTTGCCTAATATATAGAGATCGCAGTGGTACTCACGTCCTCGGACTCTGTGTTGGGCATCTCGGTGTAGTCGATCTTACGCTGGCGCGTGCGGTGCTTGGGCGACCAGTCGTTAGAGCAGTCGTTGGACTCGTCGAGGCCGCCATACAAAACTCGCGCGCGAATCACGTTGCCCGCCGCGTCGTACTGCGTCAGCTTGTCGCGACGCTTGCGCGACTTCGACCTGCGGACCGCATATAATGTGGGCTCTTAATCCCGCTCACCAGATGTCGCTAGTTAGGCCTGAGGTGTAGTTATTAGTTACAAAATGTCATTTAATTAACAAATTAGTTTTAAATAAAAGTTTTTCAGTTTCTTGAGTATTATATTAATATACAAAACAATGTCTTGTTTGCTTTCCAATTTTTTGCATAATTTTTACGTCTTTTTAAATTTTTCCAATTTTAGGTATATCCGTAGTTTGGCTTATTCAATTTTATCAAATTAATATAAAATATAACTAATATTACAAGGAAAACATTTACATTTTCCTAACAAATTAACCGCCCTGTTATGAAAACCTCAATCCTAAGCGGTGTCGTCCTGGTGGTAATGAGTGCCCACATTACAAGCTGTAAGTCATTTTATCTTAGTCCTCACAGGTAATCCTCACAGGCGCCGAATTCTTAGCCTTCTTTATTTAAAAGTTGGCTGCAGGTGTCCATGATCTGTAGTACCAACTTTCCATTAGATGGAGCTTCAGTATTATAAAAAAAAATTGTTGTGTGATTATGTCATATGTGTAATAAATACTAATAGTAGGTCAACTCCTTTGTTATACCGCAAAATACGTACAAGGCTGTCTCGACGTCAAGTCGCTAAAAATATGCAAGGGTTGTCACAAAAACATTTTCTTAGATAATAATATCATAACATTATATTTTATCTGTATTCCTCGTAATAATTTATTTTTCTATACAAAGATACAAACTAATAACTACTTTACAAAACTAGTTGTTCCGCAGCTTCACCAGATTCGTCATGATGGAAACAAATGCCCGTGCTGGTAGATTACCTACATAATTTTACTATATTTGACCTATATAGCAGTATGTCAAGTATTCCACTTAAAGTATTTATTGGATAGGGGGTTGAACAGAATAAATAAAACAGGTTAAAAATTATACGTTGGTTCTGTTTATTCAACCGCCTCAATTTTAGAGACGTAACGCACTGTCAATTGACATATGTGCGGGGGGCGGGGGGGGTGATACTAATTCCGAATGTGTGGGATACCAGCAGCAAAATGTGCGAGTCACCGTTTAAATTTCATTATTTCTTAAGACATAGTGCTTGAAAAGATGTTTTAATATCGGTTACTATGACGAATGATTACTGTCCATTCATTGATAAAAACATAAATTATAGACCTTTTGATAGCGATATGGGCAACAATGTGTGTTGACTCTAGTTATTCATATAAAAATACAATATTTAAAAATTGATAATTTTCAACTTCTTGTATTTGATTGTTTCTCCGCCGCCATTTTGAAAAGATTATTTGGAGACACAACACACTGGCAACTGATATGGGGACGGGAGTATCGTGATACTAGTTGCGAATGTGTAGGATACTGGTTGTAAAATGTACGAGTCACCGTTTAAATGTATGTATATGAAGTAGTCATTGACAACACACCCTTGACACTCGTGTAGAATATTAGTCATTTTTCTATGAAGTGATGTTTATAATGAAGTCTCCTCACACACATATGTAGTTTAGTTTCCAATGGACTATTTTTTGCAGCTTCATGTCCAAACGCGTATTTTGCGTGAGGGACATACGCTGTATAAAAAACTGCAGATCCGATCCCTTGCCCTGTCCGATCCGTGACGGTGTTATTCGATATTGGATGCCTCATCGGTCTAGTCATAAGTGCGACTGCTAATTGAGGTCCTGGGTTGTGCCAAAATCAGTAATTGGGTTTCTCTGTAAAGAATTCCTCAGTGGCAGTCTGGAGTCAGGAAGTTAGCGATGTTACCAGGTTTTAAAAAGGTTGCTTATTTTAAGGAAAATTGTATTTAAATATTTAAGGTTTCAAATCAAAATAACTTTTTTATATTCATGATTTAAATGTTATTTTATTTACTAAAAGGGGACCTTTGTGGTACAAACAATGATGTTTACACATTATAGAGATGTTTTGTAAGATGTCGTACGTGACAAGCGTATTAAAAAAAACATGTGTACAGTTCAAACGCGGTAGAAGTGAATTCTTCAAAAAAGAAATATAAAATAAAAATATTTCATGGCAAATGATTTATTTAATATAATAATTTTCAACTACAAGTGCGGCATAAAATATAAGATAAAAGTTTAATTTTATAGCAAAAATTGTGACAATCCTTATTTTTAGACTTAATTTCAGTGTAATAAATCAAAAGAATATTTTCTTCTTAATAGCGCCATCTACTTCATTCTATAGTTAAAGTCTTTTATCGAACAAAATTTGATTGACTCTCAAGGTAGCACGTACAATAGACGCTAGATGGCATGAAGTTATGAAATCGTGGATTGGATAGATATTATGATAATTTTATTCAATATGGTTAATCTTATTTATTTATTAAATTTGTTAGCGTTTTAACTGTTTTTAACAGTTAAATTTTATATTAACCACCTTTAAAGCACCGCACAAAGAGGAGACCAAAATAATAAGAAACACTAATTAAAAAATACTAGCAATGTGTTGAATATGATATACTTAGGGAGTGACAAGAGCGATGCTTCTATTAGACAAGCCAGTTAATTGCACACTGGTTTAATGAGACAGCGACCGATCGGTGGGGGACGCAGCCCGCACACCCTTACACACATAGACATACACAACACAATGCTATTAACATTATTAGAATCCCCCTTGACCACTATTGGTAAGTTTAAAAATAAAAAATGCGTATTCGAATCCACGAGCTTGCTATGAAGCTACTGTCGCTTATTACACTGGTTACGTTGGTACTTCTTTCGCAGGTTAAATTCTAAACATGTATACGTTTGTCTATTTTTAGTGTCGCTTTTTCGTTTCATCCAGTTTCAAATCACAACAACAAAACAAGCAACAAAGGGGGTGTTTCTGTGTCGTGAATATGGCCGTGTGTTTTACGTGAATACATGTACGTAACGAAATGATCTCAAAATCGCAGCGCTCCTTCCTCCACCGCGTTAATGCGTGACAGTCCTCACTCAACGTAACCAATTTTTTGATCATTTAGCTATCAAGCTGTGTAATTAAATTTTAGATGTAGATGATAGTTATGTAGCTGCAACACCAAACTATATCTCTTCGATTTTGCTATCATCAATTTTCTGAATTGGCTACCACTATGTAAGCAAACTTAAGGACGTATTCACGTCAAAACCTCACACACAGAGCAGCATTGTGTTGCAGTGCCAAGTTATTTTATTCTTAAAAAATAGCTACAATAAGCCTGACATACAACCACTATAGATGCGTTGTACCACTGAGGACTAAGATGGATGGTTCACGGCCCTAAATTATATTGGTCCTTTGAGCCGGATACATGTAAACTTATGTACAATATAATAAAACGAAAAATTGTTTACTTTTTAGACCTTTTCTTAATGCCCGCAGATTCACTAGAACTGTCCTCTAATACACCTTTCTTTTTTTTCTTGACCTCTGGCGACGACTCCGCTAATTTATGTCGTTCTGTGTAGTAGAAAAAATTTAACCCTTTAGTACAAGAAAAATCAATAGCGTATAAACAAAAAATGCCCATATTCATAATACAATAGGATAATTTATAAACAAAATATAACCTGAAGATGGGACTTAATTAATAAAAAATTTGAAAAATAAACCGTGTAGTAGAGGTGAAAGAATATCCATTACACCTTATGATCCTGCAGGTGTCTTAAGAGGCGCCAGAGGAAAACTAAGCCAGGAGATGGGTAACAACATCTTCCTGATAACAGCATCATCATCATCATTACAGCCGTTCACAAGTCCACTGCTGAACATAGGCTTCCCCCAAAGAATGCCACAAAGCACGGTCCTGAGCCACCTGCATCCATCGACTTCCTGCATGTCTTACCAGGTCGTCACTCCATCTCGTGGGGGGACGCCCTACACTTCGCCTACCGGTACGAGGCTGCCACTCGAGAACCTTTCTTCCCCATCGGTTGTCGGTTCTTCGAGCAATATGGCCGGCCCACTGCCACATCAGCTTACTAATCCGTTGGGCTATGTCGGTTACTCTGGTTCTACTGCGGATATCCTTATTCCTAAGTTTATCACGCAGAGAAACTCCGAGCATAGCCCTCTCCATAGCTCGCTGAGCGACCTTGAGCTTCCTCATCCGGCCAGCAGTGAAGGACCACGTCTCAGTTCCGTATGTCATCACTGGCAACAGCAGCATAAGAAATAAAAAAGCGGTTGCCAACCCAATTGCCAAGCTAGGCATCTACGGCAAATATCCCCTCGATGAGGCAATCTGTGGAGGATGCCTATGTTCAGTAGTGGATTTTTAAGGCTGTAATGTAACGTTTAGCATTAAATGATTTATCTGACAAATTACCTTTCTTATCAGATCTTCCTGTCCGTCTGATAGGCAAAGAGTCGGAAGACCTAGATTCCCGTTCCGCTGATGATGATATGTCTTCAGAAGTCGATTCCATCCTGGAAATATATTTGAATAACACGCACCATATTTAAAGGCTGGGCCAGAAAGGAGTACGATTTTAGAAACACTCTTGCGTTTGAAGTTTTAGAGAGGGGACTGCGCGGGTGGTGGGGTTAAGTAGCTCGGTTTTCGGATTGTGTGTGCATTCTGCGTTAAATATTATTATAAAAGTTACGATTCGTGCGCTATTGTTCGGCGTTTATTTCGACGTGAGTTTGGATTACATGACCTAAATCAGTGTCCGAAGGAAAGCGTGATTCGATCGTGGGTCAGAAAGTTCGAAGCTACTGGTTCGACTCTCAAACATAAGCCTGCGGGACGCCCAAGGTCAACAAGAACGGAAGACACAATTGAACAAGTTAGAACTTCAGTTCAACGTAATCCTGCTCTATCGACTCGAAAGCGTTCAGCCGAACTTGTGGTGTCCAGAACATCTTTGCGTCGCATCTTATTGAAAGATCTGAAATTGCATCCGTATAAAATTCAACTTGTGCAGGAATTACAGCCAAATGACCCAATTTTAAGGAGAGCTTTTGTTGAAACGATGCTGGAACGCTTTCGGAGTTTCAACAATATTCTGTTCTCCGACGAAGCCCATTTTCACATAAATGGGCAGGTGAATAAACAGAATTGCCGTTACTGGGCTGCAGCTACATTCGCCGAAAGTAACCGTTTGGGCGGCCATGTCAGCGCACGGAATTATCGGACCCCACTTCTTCTAAAATCGACAAGGCCAATCTGTCACTGTAAATTCTGACCGATACATAGCCATGTTAAGGGATTTTTTCTTTCCACAACTGCAACAATTTGAAGCCTATAATCGTGCGACATGGTTTCAACAAGATGGCGCGACATGCCACACAGCTAATGCCTCTTTGGCGGTCGTAAACGAGATGTTTGGTGAGAAACTGATATCGCGCCGAGGTGACATTGAATGGCCTCCTAGAAGTCCGGATCTTACACCACTGGACTTTTTTGTGGGGATGCCTAAAAAGTAGAGTCTACTCCAATAACCCAGCCACAATTGACCAGTTGTAGACCAATATCCGGAAAGAAATGGCAGATATTGTCCGTGCAATGTGCCAGCGAGTTTTTACCAATTTGAGGTTCAGATTCAAAGAATGTTTGCAGCGCGATGGTGCACATCTGGATGATGTTATTTTTAAAAAATGAATTTCCCAGATGTAAATTTTTGTAGAAATAAAAATTTGTATGTGAATTGTACTTAGTTTTTTTTTCATGATTTTTTCAAATTCGCAATTCTTTCTGGCCCACCCTGTATTAAATTAAATTCAAGTGACCGACGAATTTACAGTCTAGGTAAAAGCAAGGAGCCTCTGTAATCACTGAACACCTGTAATCAACTTCAAGTAAGGAAGGCTACGTATGCCTTGTCACCTCTGTGGGACTAAGATGGAATGCCTCACAGCCTGTAACTATACTGGTTCCCTAAGCCCGTCAGAACGGAACACAGCAATGCAAGCACTGCTATTTATCCAGACAGACTCCCAGGCAGAAGAGGAGTCCTACCACATAGATTTCTCCCTTTTTTACACATGTCAATTATATTACTTTTAATAGTTCTCTAAGTAGCATAGCCCATAGTCTGCAGTAACCGCTTACCACTAGGTAGACTATAATTGTTTGTCACTTCAGTTTTATTAAAATAAATTAATATAAAAAAAATACATATTTAAAATGAAGCTTTTATTTAAATGCGAATGAGAATATAAACTTTAAATTAAAGCAAACCCATCAATTAGTTATATTACATAATCTATATGATATAAAAGCTTATCGAGAGATTTACCTTTACCTATTATTTAACTACTTCTGACAATACAAAGTTACATATTGTATTCTTGTTTATGTAAATCTCGCGATAAGCTTTTATAGTAATGTATATTTTGTTCTTTATAGAACATTTAAATAAGCTTGTTTTTAAAAATATTTTTACTAATAAATTATTTAAATATTTATCATTCGAAATGTTTCTAATTCTGTTAATTTAATTTAATGCGTCATTGTTGGTTTTTGAGCGCCATCTTGAAAATATTTATCGCCTGCAGTTGACACTTGTCGGTCTCTCCCAGTTATAACTCTTTAAAACTGGTATGGTGGCCATCTTGTTTCCACCATTTTAATTTTTTTTACCACCGCTAGAATTTGCCCCGGGTGTAGGTCGATATTTAGTTAAGGCGCGACTCCGCTAAGGTTTACCGTTTAGTCGGGCAGCAGTACACCATCTCCTCGGAAAGCTAAACGCAGACGTCATTTTATTGGTATTCCTCTCAGCGAACCCTTTTATTTCATATCTACATCATGGGGGTGAATAAATAAATACAGTCCGCCATCTTTGGGAGTCCACCATATTAGATTTAAATTGACGTCATTTTATTTTTGAATTCTCAACAAACTCTTTCATTTAATACCCATCTCATAGATCGAAAGATGGTGACAGAAAATAGTCTCCCGTTTTCTCCTGCATGCCTTTTTAAGAATTGATAACTAACCCTAAAATATGAAAGATGGAGGGGTTACGAGCCCTTGCGCGCTTGCACGTCATAAAGAAAATGGCTTCTCTTTGTGTAAAGAATTTTAGTATTTTTCCGTGACATTATATTGCATGCTTTTGTAATATAACGTAGTTGGAACAAATTTAAGCTATAATAAACCTAGCAAGCTAACAGCATTGCAAAGTGGCGAAGCAATCAGCTTTGTAGCGGTTTCTAACTGAAAAAAATTTCAAAATAGGAGGTTCAGATGCCTGGGTGATCAGTAATCGATTGCTGAAAACAGAATTTGAAAATTCGAAACCGTTCTCGAGATAATCGTGGGACAGACGGACAGACGGATGGACAGACGGACAGACCGGACAGACATCGTGAAATCAATAAGTGACTTCGCAAGCTTCGCCACTTAATAATTGATGGCATGCAATTCGCAACGGCCGACGGGGCTCAAAGGCTGACGTAGAAATGAAAAAAAAAATAGAACATTTCCGTGTTTACAAATTGCATGCCGTTGTAAAAAATTAGTTTTTTTTATCTCAAAAATACTCTACGAAAATTGGCATGCACTCCTCGTATGACCAAGGATGGAAAATATTAGGAGAATGTTGTGAAAATTCAATACAAATTTTCCGTGAATTGCATGCCATCAATTATTATAGCTTAAATTTGTTCCAACTATGTTATATTACAAAGGCATGCAATATAATGTCACGGAAAAATACTAAAATTCTTTACACAAAGATAAGCCATTTTCTTTATGACGTGCAAGCGCGCAAGGGCTCGTAACCCCTCTATCTTTCATATTTTAGGGTTAGTTATCAAATCTTAAAAAGGCATGCAGGTGAAAATGGGAGACTATTTTCTGTCACCATCTCCCGATCTATCATGGGTGTGAATAGAAAATATCTAGTCCGCCATCTTGGGTAATCCGCGATATTGGATTTCGAATGACGTCACTTAGCTAACCATGCATTGTCATCCAAGCTAAACAAGTATGCAAAATTTCAGCTTAATCGGTTGAGGATTACTGTTATAAAATTCAGTTGCTAGATTTGACCATAACAAATATAGAAACATTAAAAGTTAAATAAAAGCTTTTAAAAAGACAAAAATGTCAAAGGAAAATACCCTGTGTCTTTAAAGTCTTCATCAGTCTCATCATCATCTTCAGATGGAACATCCAGAGAATTTAGCTTCCTTGGTTTACGTCGCTGTTTCTTCTTATGTTTCTTAGCCTCAACCGGTTTACCCTGTGGTATTATATTAAGGTATTTAATAATGCATGATTTAGATTAAACTAAAACTACAACATTTTGGAAAATATTGCATGTATAGATTCCAGACTTGTTTTCAAATTTTTTTGTTTCTTAATTTTATTAATTTTTCTCTTATATTTAATTGATGAAACTGTGTACAGGTTGATGAAAAATACATTAAAAGTATAATATTTATAAGAGTATAAGTACAGAAGAGTCACAAAAGTTTGCTTCCAATGTGCAATTTTTTTTAGAAATAAGGGTGACAAACTAGCTCGCTGTCCACCTGATGGTAAGTGGATGCTGTGGCCCAGAGAAAATTCAATATGCAGATGCGTTGTCACGCCTCGTTTCGTCTCCTTCGAAACACAGCAGCATTGAGCTGCTATTTTACGCTGGTATTTTGAGTGTGGTCCTTCCCCGGTCGAGCCGACCTATTCGTGCTACAACCATAATATACCTGCAGTATGGCTCAGACACGTAAATGCAAGCAATTATTGATTGACAATTACAAAAGTGATCTATACAAATAAATAAAATTGAAGGATCTGTTTATAATGTCAATATAACAGCTTTTTAATAAATGCTGATGAAAGTATATACGGTACTAATAACAAAAATACAATTTTTAAAGTTTTTGCCTATCTGTCTGTCTGTTTGTTCCGGCTAATCTCTGAAACGGCTAGACCGATTTTGACGGGATTTTAACTGGCAGATAGCTAATGTCACAAGGAGTAACTTAGGCTACTTTTATTTTTAGAAAAATAATTAGGGTTCCACGCAAAAAAATTATAACCCCAGATAACACGCGGGCGAAGTCGCGGAGAACAGCCAGTTTAGAATATCTAAGTGAGTTCAAGCAATAAAATATTATTTGAAAGTATAACAAACAATATATCTGTTAATATGAATATAAACAAAATATTAAAGCTAATCAACCTGCTCCCGTGCCTCTCTTTCAGCCTTGAGCTTCTCCTCTTCAGCGGCTTCTATTATGGTGGATATGTCCTTTCCACGACCTTGATTGCCTGCGCTGGTTGTTGGTTCCACGTATTCTTCCTATCAACAATATTAAATACGAGATTTTAATATTAAATATTAAAGCGAGACGAGAATTGAAATCTCGCTGGACCATTTTGAGCAAAAATAATATTAATAGCAAACGTAAGCTAGCGATTAATACTAATACCAATCATGAGCTCGTGTGATATCGCACTAGATTGTGGGGTACGTATAGTAAAGTTACATTACTATAAACACGTGGTTTACACATTCCATGATATTCCTCAAATATAAATACAGTGTGCTCTATGTCTAATGTTTTATTTTTCGTTCGTTTAAAAAAATACAAAATGACGAGTTATTCCGCTTATCCACCCTAAACGCGGAAACGCGTGTTCATCTATCCACCCCAGAGGAGGGTGGATAATCGTTTTATCTCGTGATTACCCCAAGTACAGCTCAACTCATACACTTTAATTATTAATTAATTTTTAGCAACCACAAAGTTAAAAAAAAATCATATTACGTATTGCCTTTAGCGTTACCGTTACAGCAGTCATGTCGAAGTCCATGCATTAAGTATTGCACTTAAATCAAATTAAACTTCCTCATTTTAAATAATAATATTACGTAATTTATAAATTCTGCAATATTTCCAGGAAATTACTTACACTAATTTCATTATTGAGTAGACGTAACTTGATATATTGGATAAATGCGTCATTTTTAATGTAAATTTGCAATCGTTTTCTAAATTTCTTTGTTACAACAAATGTATTAGCGAGAAACTTGGCATTTTTTTTGAAAACATTCCAAAAACATTACTTTTGAATGTTTGTCTTTAACTGTATTTTAAATTGTTTTATGTCAAGATTCCAATGAATCACTAATACTTTTATTTCAGCGTTGACTTTATAAACAAGAATTATGTATATATTTTTTATAGGTATGCTCATATGTACTATGTATATTAGGCCAGTTTTTATCATGTTTCTATAAATGACTGTACACAACCGAGGGAGAAAATCGGAAGAAAAATACTATACGAATTCCCATTATATTATGAACCACGCATTTTCGAGTATCCATCCTAGGGTAAAAAAGTAAAGTAAAGTAAAGTTGCAGCCTATTTACGTCCCACTGCTGGGCACAGGCCTTCTCTCATTTCCTAGGGTGTATAAAAAGAATAATCCAAAATGATAAAAAGTGGGTATTGTTAATTGCCGTAGCATAAAGGAGACTAAAGACCCCCCCAGTCTACCAGAAGGATGCTGTGGCCCTACATGTATCCTCGATTAAGAATCAAAATGCAGATGCGTTTTCACCCCTGAAGACTGCTTCGATGGAATGTCTTGTTTACATACGAAACGCAGCAGCATTAAGCTGCTATTTTACGCTGGTATACACCAACCATGATGTAGCTGCAGTGTGGCTCTAACGTTTAGAATATGGTATATTATGGTGATATATTTCCTCATACCTGACACTGGCAAAAGGAGCAATAGTTCGAGTGAATAGTGAAAGCAGAGCAATGCAGTGTTACCTTGATGGCGGAGCTGATGAGGCGGTCGTACTCCTGCGCGCGGTAGCTGACGGGCAGCTGGCGGCGCGCGCGCAGCCGGTACACGGCGCCCGACCACGACGACGACCAGCCGCTGCCACTGCCACTGCCGCTGCCGCTGCCACTGTCGTCTGCCACCACCGACATACACGTTTTTTAAGAATAATACTAGCAATGCTACTAACATTACTGATATTCTTTTTAGCCAGTCCAGGTAAGCTTAAAAAGCTTGTTAGGAGTGGTTTATGACTGTAGTCAAATGGCGGATTCGAACTCACTACATTTGAATTCGTGGTCCACTAATGGTAGAGCCATTAAGTTACTGCTATCGCTTTACAATGGTACATAATACTTCAATAGTTTAACCGCAGTTTTTTATAATTTTGATTTGTTATCAGGAAGATGCAGAGCAACAGCCCATCTCCTCATTTGTTTCCCTTTGTCACCTCTTACGACACACACAGGATGATATGGGGTAGTGGATATTCTTACACCGCCGTTACACAGCAATACAGATTGTTATAAAATAGCAAATAGCAACAGCATTTTTGGATAATAGATACATCACAAGATGCATTGTAAATTTGATGCACGTGTTAAATAGAAATCATATAAAGATTAAACAAGTACAAATATTTGTGTTATCATCTAAACAAATAAATGAAATTGAGGCGTCTGTTTGTAATGTCAAAATAACAGCTTTTACTAAATGCATATGAAAGTATACGCGGTACTTATAACAAAAACGCAATTTTTAAATTTTTTGTTTGCCTGTCTGTCTGTTTGTTTCGGCTAATCTCCGAAACGGCTGGACTAGCAGATAGCTGATGTTATAAGAAGTAACTTAGGCTACTTATATTTTAGAAAACGAATTAGGGTTCCATACAATATAATTAAAACCCTAACTTACACGCGGGCGAAGTCGCGGGGAACAGCTAGTTTAAAATAATATTAAAAATATATTTTTGCTTACGATATAACCGACGACTATCATTATTATGGAGTATTAATAAAATGAATAAACTATTTACAACTAAATTACGCAAATAGTCCTAATAACTAATAAACCTAACAAGCTAACAGCATAGCAAAGTGGCGAAGCAATCAGCTTTGTAGCGGTTTCTAACGGTTGCCGTTGAGCAATCAGTTTCAAAATAGGAGGTTCAGATGCCTGGGTGATCAGTAATCGATCGCTGAAAACAGAATTTGAAAATTCAAAACCGTTCTCGAGATAATCGTGGGACAGAAGGACAGACATCGTGAAAGCAGTAAGTGTCTTCGCAAGCTTCGCCACTTAATAATCAATCATTAATATTAGCCCAATAACTAATATTAGCCAATATATACCTCAAAAATGGAATCCGTTTTAAATAAAACCAACCCGTGGTCATGGGAGGGACTCCCTCCCGTGACCACGGATGCTGAAAAGTACCCGAAACGTCGGGAAGTAAAAAGTTAAATAAACCCGAAAAAAATCTGTAAAAATTAGTTTCATTTAATGTGTAGTCCTCGCGTAAATATAAATCATTATGGAATCCGTTTTATTCTGTGCATAGACGAGTACGTTTTCTTTAATTATTTTTTAGACTTATTATGTGCTTGAGCACTTTTAACTTCCGTAAGCGCAGCTATAGTTTTATTGTGGCGGTCTTCGTAACTTTGGGCCTCTTTAACTTGCCTCTTATACTCTATTCCAATTACGAAGTCCCTTTTGACACATCTTAGAACGTAACTCTTCACGTTTCACATAATTTGAAATAATAATCATTTTTGTTCATGGTCGTAAATCATCATTTAAAAATACACAATCAATCTAAATCATTATACAATTAATTCACACACACTATCAACATTTTGTTTTTAGAGATCGTGCTCAAAATAATTAAAACTTTAAAAGATTATTTATTTTACTGCCGTTTTGCGTTTACGTTCTATAGTTTTATTTTTACTTTTTTACATAGTGACGTGACTAAAAGAATCGTATAAAATCGATTATAGACAGATTCTTTTCGCGGGTGAAAATCTGTCAACACTGCGTCCACCTCGTGATCACGACCGCCATTTTGTTTGTCTCTTCAGTACGAGTGCAGAAGCCTTGTATACGATACGCGTGTTCAGTTTAGTTGATTTTGTGTTGTTTTTATTGCGTTCTTGTTATTGTAGTTATAACTGTTTGATAATTCTTTCGTTGTTATTAAGTTTTGACTGTTATTTGATTTGTTTTTTTTGTATTTATAAACACTATGGCCGAAACTGAGACCACTAAAAGAACAGTGATGCGCAGTCAAGCTCGAGAGTTTGTAGTACGCCTACAAGATTACTTTGAAAGAGAGTATCAAAATGGTGGTCCATTGTTGCCACTTTCACAAGTGACTAACCGAGTAAGTGCAGCTCTTGGTATTAGTCGAAAAACTGTTTCCCGAATAAGTAAGGAAAAACATGGCAAAGATTTAATGGAAGATAACAAATTAAAATCGCCACTTAAGAAAAAAGTTAGAAGATCGATAGTTACACATATCGACAATTTTGATAACGACGCCATTAGAAACCATATCTATGGCTACTATAGTAGGAACGAATTGCCGACTCTCGATAAATTGTCAAATACTTTACGAGAATCTGGACTGTTTCACGGCAGTAGAACTTCTTTCTGGAGGGTTTTAAAAATGTTGGCTTTTCTTATAAAAAATGTGATAAAAGACAGATTTTGATGGAACGTAGAGAATATAGCTTTAGCCAGATTTAATTTTCTAAGATCAGCAAAGTCCATTGCGGTTTGGAATAATGTTATATTTCTAGATGAGACGTGGCTAAACGCTAATCATACAGTTGGCAAGATATGTTCAGACGACACTCCTCACTCCTCCACAAAAGTACCTAGTGGCAAAGGCGAACGCTTAATTATTTGTCGTGCGGGTTCCATGAAGGGATTTGTTCCGAACTGCCTCTTGGCTTTTAAATCTAAGAAAACTGTGGAATACCACGAAGAGATGAATTTTGTTAAATTTAAGGAATGGTTTTGTACCTTATTGACCAACTTGAATGAGCCATCGACGATAATTATGGATAATGCACCGTATCATTCAGTACAAATAAGTAAGCCTCCAACTTAAAGCAGCAAAAAAGCCGATATTGTGAAATGGCTGAATGACAATAATATTGTTGCTGACATGTCCATGTTAAAAGTTGAGCTGCTGCATTTGGTTGCTATAAATAAGCCAGCTAGACCAAAATACGTATTGGACGAAATGGCTAAGGAAGCCGGACACAATGTAATGCGCCTTCCACCCTACCATTGTCAATACAATACCATAGAATTGATTTGGGCGCAAATTAAAGGCAAGAATTTAAACAAATCTTTTTTATAATTTATTTTTACCTATTTTAACATTTTATCTGTTGCTATATTAACACGCAAACCTTTATTTTAGGTTATGCGGCTCGTAAAAATACCAGCCCACTGTTTACTGCAAACAAAATGCTGTCATTGTTGCAAGAAGCTTGTGATAGTGTTACTGCCGCAATTGGGAAAGTGTGGTTTTACGAACAAAAAATTTGATTTTCGCTGATTGGGACAGAGACATACATATCGATGCCGTCACAGATAACCAAATTATAATAAATACAGGGGATTCTACAGACGATGATGAGGGTAATGACGACGATGCCGACCATGAAATATCGATTTCGACTAGTGATGATGAATATGTTCCATCTTGATAAAAATATAATGTAATTAAAATTTAAAAACAGTTATATAAATTTTAATTTGATGCTAATCCTTTTTCTGTCAATACGATTTTAATTTGTTCGTCATAGTAATCGAAGATCAATATCGTCAAGTATCGACTATAGCGGTACTTTACTAGTACTTGATTATTGACATCCGTAAAATGGGACTTCGTAATTGGAATAGAGTATAAACAAGACTGTTTATTTCATCCCACAGATATAAGTCTAACGGTGAAAGTTCCGGCGAGTTTGCAGGTATAAGGACTCCGTGCGCAATCCATCTATTTAAATTATCGCTCACTGCACTTACATAGTTTGATTAGATGTCAGTTGTTATTCGATTGGTTGGTACACGAATGCTAATTTCTTTCCGCGGTAAATACTTACTTTCGTATAATATTTGTGCACCACGTAAACTTTCACTGCTTAAAATGTAATACCAAACCATTTGATAGTTTCATAGTATTCCCGGTTTGAATATTTTCGTTCAGTCCTTGGTAATGTAGCAACACTACTACTTACGGAAATTTAAAAATAGTAGTAGCACAATTGTACGTAATGAGGTCACGGTAAACACTGTCAGCTGTCAGCAAGCCCAGCGGACGTAGGTACCTAACGGTGTAACGATTAACGGAAGGGAAGGTCGCGGGAACTAAACTAAAATAATTAAATAACCAATTTTGTAACCGAGCGAATTAATAATAATAATAATAATAATTTTATTATAAAAAGGTCACACAGAATGTTTGAGATTTTAATTAATTTTTCTTCACCATTCGCCTTTATTACTTATTCTGAACTTGCCCTGCAAATTTGGCCGTATATTGCAAAATAACCTCGTACATATGTTTATAATTTGTATATCCATAATATTACCATATAATAGTAGTATTTTTATTAAAACTTATTAATCACATCACATACAATATTTGCACATTCCAAAAAATTTCTTATGAAAAAAAAGTGATGATATGCAGAGAATGTCATTTAAACATTAATAGCGATAAAGATGTGCAGAAATGGACAAGTAGGCAAGCAAAATTAGATTTGATTGAAGTAGAAACATATAAAAAATTTCCTTGGTATATAAACCTTAACATTTTTTATTATTCTTAATTCTGAAGTTATTTGGAAAATTGTTTTAGATGAAAAATACCACTGACCTGATTGCTCATCAGATTTATCATCCAACTTATCAGACTTCTCTTCTAGTTTTTGGCTATCCTCTAAAACAGATTCATCATCAGCCTTGCTCAACTGCTCAATCCGGCAACGTTCTCGCTCTACTTCTACATTGGCAAGGAGTTGATCATATTTCACTAGTTCTTCCTCAAGAGCTGAAATAAGCTTTTCCTGAAAACAGAAGTCATTAGAAATTAAATATATTTATTTCTTTGACGTAAGAAAATAAAATTTCGTTTGCCAAATGTCATTTTCGTCGAACCTACTACCGTTTTGAAATGATATTCTTCTGGCTGATGAATTAATCGGCGATAGAAACTTCACAGGTTTTCTCTTTTGTTATATTTGTTTAAAATCAATATCAACAGCTGAGTATTATATTTAAACATTAAATTCTTTCAACTTTTTGTATTTAATTGTTTCTCCACCGCCATTTTGAAAAGATTTGCCTAAAAAGCAAAGAATGATCGGCCGAAATGGTGGGTATGGCGAGACTAGTTGCACATGCGGATATGGATCTTCAGCCCAGAACACAACAGAGCAAGCACTGGTATTGGCGGCAGAAACAGGTAAGAGGGTGGTGCCTACACAGAAAGACTTCTCTAACCAGAAAAAAAAGTTCTACAATCTAGTATCAGGTAGCAGCCTCGTACTAGTGGTAAGAGCATTATTGGATTCTCCCTTTTAGTTGGAGTGACAACCAGACAACTGGGAGTCGATCGATGCAGCTGTAGTAGAGCAACATAAGAACTATTTATGTAACCACATGAATGCAATAAAACGTTTGAGTTTGTGTTGCCAGTTACCATCAGAAAGATTGTTTCCTCATTTCCACTTTAATATGTTTAAAAAAAAACACAAACCAGCTTTGAGAATAGCAGATACAGCGATCGCCAATCCATCTGTCAACTATGGCGACCACAGCAATTTTTCTCTTTGGTTGAGACCATTGGCAGTTAGTGGAGTGTTTAATTTATTGAATATAAAATTTACTAATTTTTGTTTTGATGTTGAAGAACCTAAATAATGTGCTAAAAATTTTATATTATATTCTATAATAAATGTTAGGGGAACGGTATCAGCGGTGTCTTGAATAGCCACTAAAGAAACCTTAAGAAAGAAGAAACTGACAAAACCAGAGCACTCACATGGTTGCAGGGCGGGCAGTACCAGTCACCTTCAGGCACAAGCAGCAGCATGGGCTTTAGGCAACTGGCATGATATCCCGCGTCACATTTGTCACACAACAGGATCCATTCTGGCTGCTCGCCGCTTCCACAGCGTTTACAGAAACCATCGTCTTTTCCTGCAAATTAAAAAAAAACAATTTACATAACAACTTCTTTGCTAACATTGTTGGATAGCAGCAGTGATTGAATTTTTTTTACAAGCCAACAGATGTCCACTGCTAAACATAGGCCTCCCCAATAATTGCCTCATAGGCATATTTGCCATAGGCATATGGGGGATATTTGCCTTAGTTGCCACGCCACAGTATTTTTATTATTGCTAGCTGATATTGCTATGTGAAAAACCCCGTATAAAATAGTTGTTTCTTAAAACTTTAAAACTTTATATTAAAAGAAGGTATCCCAATATTTTTTTTAACATAAGGGCCAAATGTCTAAGAAATAAAACTTAGAAAATCTAATTGAAATCTATCCAGTAGCTTTTTTGTGTTCTTATCAGGAAGATTCAGTCGCCTCTTAGGGCACCCAAGGGATGTGAAATGGTGTAGTGTATTTTCTTACGCCTCCACTACGCGGGGTAAATTACATGAAAATTAATTTTAATCGATGTAATTTCCATGTATTGTTTAGTATAGAAACAATGCGTATCGCTAGTGATGAATTATGGAAACGAGCTATAGTCTTTCATTGAATGTTTTATTTAATTTAATGTATTTGTAACACATATTATATCATATAAATTTTACATTCATACCGCCAATCAAAGAATAATAATCACTACGTTTGCCAATGTCAAACATAATAGCATGTGGTCAAACAGTTGCACAGAGTAAAGATGGTTTTCAATTTTTTTTTTTAAATGTTGCCAACAAATAACTACTCAGATTGAATGAATGGGTGTGAAATTTGTGCGATTTCAAAGGTTCCTTTTTTAATAGTTTGTGTAGATATATGTTTTATATATTAATATGCAGTTAAAAGAGAAATACAGCTCGTTTAATAAAAAAAATAATATGTTACATTCGAATTTCGACCACTGCACAAGCGCTAGTAATTGGTAAAACAATGGTCTAGTGCATTTTTTAAAAGTCCATTCTTTATCATACCTTCTTGTAGAGTGCGCGCTAATTTTAGAGGCTCGGCTGGTTCTCCGTCCTCCAAATCAGATTCTGGTGAAAACTCATGATCCGATTTTGCAGATTCCACTGTTACGAAAGAAATAATACTAATTGATATCAATGAATACATACAAAGACAGTGTCATTTATTATATAGAAATCTTTACTAAATATTTTTTCACATTGTGATAATGATAAAAGAAATAAAAGTTTTCTTCTTGTACATACAGTCAGGCTCTTCAGGATGTTCAAAGAGAGGTTCATCTGATTCTGAATCAGGCTCTGGACCAGTGGAGTCCGAAGCCCGCCAGGCGGACGTCTTCCTACGGGAGCGGGCGGCTTCGCCATCAGAACTGCTGCCACTTGCGCGCCACTCCTCCTCGTCGTCCTTGTTCTGGTTACGGTGAAACACTTAGCAATTACAACGATATTAATCTAAAATGTACTTGTGTATCAGTAAATAGGAATAATTCACTACCTTCCGAAACTAAACTGAGAGATATAAAGCCTAACCCTAGACAACTTGACATGAAGGGCTATGGCTAAAAGTAAGCTGGTGAGAGCTAATGGAATATATATCATCCCTTGTCAGAAGGCCCTAGGCTTTCCTGGAACAGAAAGTTGCCTTCCTGGTGATAGAACAAGAATCCATATTCTAGGATTACCGTATGCTTTTCCTGAATAACTCAGCACAACTTATCTCTGATCATCTTCTCTAGTCATCTCTTCTTCCAGATCCTTACTCCACCTTCTCATCAGTGTTTAGGTTAAATGTTACCAGCTTGTATAATATTTAAGATGGCAACCTCCTTCGAAGACACTGCAAGAAGTTCTTAGCAACCCTTACCCTGTCATTACCATTGTTGCCAACGTAGCTAGGAAATAGCGGCTCTGCCGAGAACTGGGGCCGCTTTCTTATATTGTTGCCTATGGGGGGATGTTTACAAAAGTTGAAACGTCTGGTAGTTGATTCGACAACCGCAGTTTATTATTATTGTTACGAGATGAAGAGAGGAAGTTTATGCTTTCCTCTGTCGCCTCTTACGATAGCCATGGGATGATAAAGGGTAATGGACTCTCTTACGTCACTACTACACGACACACACCAGGATTAAGGTTTTGGAATGTCTGTTGGAAAGGCCTGTAGTTTTGGTTTAGGCTCTAAGAGATATTTGCTCATGGTATAGACTTTTGGAGTCCTTATTAGCCCAGCCAATGCAAACATGTCAGTCTGTTCATCACCAATATTTCTCGAAAGTCCCAGAACTCCTCTCAAGGTGACCCTGTTTTGCAAAATCAACAAATTTATGACATTTTATATCTCTATATTTAAAAATCAATTGTTGTCCGTTAGTCCCGCTAAAACTAGAAAATAACTTGACTGATTTTGTTGATTTTTTTTTGTGTGTATTTGTGGGTCCCTGGATGGTTTAGATTCACTATTGATTGACTCGGGAGGTGGCGCTGTTGTCGAGATCCAGAATTCACCCGTGCGAAGCTGGGGCGAACTGCTAATATTATGTATTATTTGAAACACTATAAACTATATCAACTTGAGAAGAAACATTATAAACTTTAAACATATGAACACAACATTAACTACAAAAGTAAAATGACGTTTTATGAGGTTAATCCTTGATACTAGGGTGACACTGAAAGTTCTTAGAAAATCGAAAACTAAACAAACTAGCAAGTTATTAGTTTTATAATATCTTCATCAAAATAGTGTCCATTTACATCAATACATCGCTGCATCCGATGGAACCACTAAGAAAAGCACTTTGCCCACTCGTCCTTAAGGGTCTATTCGACGGCATTTTGAAACGCAGCCACTGTTTCATAGGCGTCCAGAAAACGTTTTTCTCGAAGTTGTTCTTTTATTTTCGGAAATAAACAGAAATCACAAGGTGCGAGGTCGAGGCTATAGGGCCGATGACCCAGTAATTCCACGTCTGACGTCGCTAAGTAGTCGATTGTTTGTTGCTATGTGTGACGAGGCATTGTCGTGGTGAAGGAGAATCCTACTGCGAGATCGTTTCTGCCGAACTTTTTCCAAGACAAGTTACAGTACAAGTAACAATTGTTAGTATACCACTTTGCAGTAACTGTTTTTCGTTCTTCTAAAACAATACGCAACGTAATGACCTGTCCTTCCGAAAAACGAAGCCACCATCTTTTGTCCCACGTTTCGACTTCTCTTCACTTTACTTGGCAACTCCTCGGAAGGAAACACCCAGACAGCAGACTGTCTCGTGGTTTAAGGATCATAACAATAAATCCAGCTTTCGTCACCCGTAAGTATGTCGAACACAGCATTTGAGTCACCTCCGTTAAATCTTTGAACCATTTCACGACACCAATCAACACGACGGAGTTTTTGGGCCTCTGTCAAATTATGAAGTATCCACCGGGCACAAAGCTTCCTGACCGCTAAATGTTCATGAAGGATTTTGTGCACTTGACTCATACCGATGCCTAAGCTTGTCCGAATCTGCTGATAAGTCACTCTTTTGTCAGTCTCTATCATACGCCGCACAACACTGATGTTATATTCAGTCATCGCCGTAGAAGGCCGTCCCTCGCACAGATCAGCGGTGAGATTAGTGTGACTACGTTTAAACTCATTAAACCAGTTGTAAGCAGTGGCACGAGATGTGGCTTCATCGTGAAAGGCCAATCGAAGTTTATCATAACTTTCTTGTTGACTTAAATGACATCGAAAGTCATAAAAAATCTTTGTACGAAAATTTTCTCGTGTTAAATTCATGCTGACGTGACACAGACAATTTTCAATTTGCCGCCAAATCGTAAGCAAATGACAAATTAATAAAATACATACAAAATAATATTGGCAAGAGTTCCATGTTCAAAATTTTAACTTATGTTTTTATTATATCGTTTACAAGTGGCCATTTCTAAAAACTTTCAATGTCACCCTCGTATGCATAATGCAATAACATAATTATATTAAAAATATTTGCTAGTATTTGGTTTTGTTCTAATATATTCCGGCCCCTGATAATATAGTATACTGATGATATAAATATAAATAAAATTTGAATGAAAATAAGTTTGCTTATCAGTAACAGCAAGATCTCAAGCAACTTACCTTCTTTTTATGAATCATTTTGAGCTCCCTTAATGCAACCTCTTCCAAATGCCTTCTCTCTGCTTCCTCTTTTATTTTCATTTGTGCTATTCTTCTAGACTGACGCACGGGATTATCGTTATCTGCTGGATTTGTACTAGTAGCTTTCGGTTTCTCTTTCTCTTTTGACTTTGACTTTTTCTTTAACACCCGTTTGTTCGCCTTTTTACCTTAAAAATAAAATGCAAACATTAATTTCATCTGGTGCATATATTAAAAATGTATGATTAAACTCTAAATTCTTATTTTTATATACCTAAACTGTACAACGTCTCCTCTTCCGATTCGCTGGAACATTTCGTCATTAGTTTGGCTTCAACTTTTTTTCTGAAATGCGAGACATTATTAAGTTATCAGTTTTAAATATAAACTATATCAGTTTTAGATAGATTTCATCAGTTTTGGATTTGTTTTTAAACAAAAAATACTGAAAATATTGATTTACGGTGTACAATCCTTTTTAGGGTTTAAATTACTCAATCTAAGCAAGAAAAAAAGTTAATAAATGAATATCTACTATTAAGATAATGTTAGTTGGTTTCCGTCATAATAATATTAAGTCTAACAGATTAAGGACCAGCAGAAAAAAAGGATTTAAGTTTTTATAAGAAAATTACTTAAAATTAACCGAGTATTAGTTTTTAATCAGTTTAAGTTTGGTTCAGTATACCAATCATAAAACTCTTTTCATCATCATCATCATCATTACAGCCCTTGACAAGTTCACTGCTGAACATAGGCCTCCCCCAAGGAATATCCCACAAAGCACGTTCCTGAGCCACTTGCATCCATCGATTTCCTGCATGTCTTACCAGGTTGTCACTCCAATAGTGGGAGGGCACCCTACGCTAAGGACCGTATTAATAAATGTTACTCAACGACGAACTCAAGTACGTAATCATTTGATACACCCTCATTACGATATCAGCATCTCAAGATCGTTGCTAATTAATAAACACATAAAGACAGTATCTCAAGGTGCTGTACTTAGGAATACTCTTCTGTGACTTGAGGAGGGCTTGTTCTCGTGAACGATTACGTCACATAGACCGAAGTTTAGAAAAATCATTTCTCACATTTCGTTTTTGCTATATCGTTAGATTTATTGAATACTTTTATTTTGATAAAACTTAAATAAATAGAGTTGTACCACGTTATAACGCTGTTTTCTACTTAAGAAAACCTTAAATTGTTAAAACTGTTAGGTATGCATTTCTAAATACGAACTAAATGTTTACTACATAATTCAATATATACAAATAACCAAACTCAATAAAGCGACGACAGCGCCAGTGTCACATAAAACTGACGTATCATTTTTGACATTGGAAAACATCTTGATTACTTAACTTTGATCTCGCGGGATATTTAATTTATACAAAAATGGAAAGCAAGTAGCATGTATTTATTTATTTATTTATTTATTTAAGCTTTTATGCACAAAGTTGTACATATGGCGGACTTAATGCCATAGGGCATTCTCTCCCAGTCAACCATTAGGCTAAACAGAGATAGACAAACAAGAGGCGGTGCAGCAGTAATCAAAATAGAAAGCGCTAAAAGAAAAGAAATTGTTTATACATATATACATATAATTATAAATATACACACACATACATAGACATATATACTTAAATACACACAATATATACATATATAAATACATACATACACATATACACGCATACACTACATATATACACAATACATATAAATATTATCTATGTCAGAACAAATATGAAATATACATATGCGTATGAAAATAAAAGCTATGTTTGTTCAAACCTGCAACAATTTTTCATATGCTTACGGACTTGATTTTTAAAAAGAAACTTGTTGGAAGCTTTTTTAATGTCAAGAGGGATGTCGTTCCAGAGTCTGATGGCCGTGAGGGCGAAAGATTGAGATAAATAACCAGTACGGTGTAAAGGAGTGAGCAACTTAAGGTTAGCCGATGAACGGAGAGAGCGATTATGAGAATCTCCCAGGTATTGAAATTTGGATTTCAGATACTCGGGAGCACATGGATCGTTCAGAATCGTGAAAATGGTGCAGAGCATTCTGACATGTCTGCGCTGACGGATAGGCAGCCAATTTAGCTGAGCACGAAAAGAAGATACATGGTCGTATTTACGGAGACCATAAATGTATCTGATACAATTGTTAAGTAGACGATCCAATGTATTAAGATGATGTTGAGACAGGTCTGAGCAACACACATCGACATAATCAATAATCGGTAAGATAAGGGACTGGACAAGTAAAATCTTGGTATTGGTGGGAAGAAAATTTTTTAATCGATATAGAGATCGCAAAGTTCCAGTAGTTTTGCGACTCACCTCCTGTATATGTTTGTTCCATGTTAAGCAACCGTCAACGTACAGACCAAGGTTCTTTACATAAGGAGAGAATGGTATGACATTATTTTTAAACATAATTGATGGTATGGTGGGAATATCTAGTTTCGATAATAATCGTGGGCTACCTAAGATTATTGTTTGGCACTTAGATGGATTCACGTTTATGCCATACACAGTGGACCATTCGGAGATGTATTTCAAGTCATCATTCAATAATGAGATAGCATTAGAGATGCTTGAGGGTTCCATTTGCACATATAACTGCAGATCATCAGCATACAGATGGTAAGAGCATTTGAGATTTAATGTGATGAGATTGATAAAAATTGAAAACAGAAGAGGAGAGACTATACCGCCTTGAGGGACGCCAGTAGACACATCACACCAGTCCGATAGTATATTATGTCCAGTGCGCACGGCCTGTTGGCGCCCTCGAAGATATGATGAGAACCATTCCTGAGCTGAAGACGAGATATTCAAATGAGAAAGAAGGGCCAACAAGATATAATGATCAACAGAATTAAATGCGTTAGAAAAATCAATTAAGATGAGGACGGTCAGTTTTGATTTTTCCATCCCCTCTCGAACATCTTCCGTCACCTTGAGAAGAGCAGTAGTAGTAGAATGACCAGGGCGGAAACCCGACTGATAAGGAGAAAGAATATTATTTGAAAAAACAAAAGAAGAAATCTGTTTATGAGCAACAGCTTCCAGAACCTTAGAGAGAAAAGGCAGAATAGAATACATACTCATACATAGGCATACTCCGATTGAGAAAAGATACTTTCCAGGTGTTATAAAAAAATACAAGGCTATGGTGGAAAATAAGGAGGACCGATGGTACATCTCTGCATATTAAAAATGAGGCCTGGAGCAATATAACTGTAGAATACAACGCTAGTCCATATACATTCTAGCTAGGTAGGTAATTAATTATAGTACTGCAAATATCACTTTTTATATATTATAACATCAAATCTAAATTTCCATAGCAGCATGTACCTAGTCGTGACGTTTATTTTATCTTACAAATCGTACAAATCGTAGATGCCCTAATTACCTACTTTGAAATTTAATACATTATATTAACCTCTCAGACCTTGACATTTTATTGGACATACTTAGTCAGAACTATGGTCAAGCCAAAGAGTATAGTAGGTCAGGCCAAAGACAATTTTTTGAAAAGATAGTAAATATAACTTAGTCATTACTATGTTCTTATCCAAAAATAAAAAATTATCAACAATTAAAATATTACATTATTTGTATGAAGGTTAAGTGAGCGCTAGAGTAACGACGATTGCAAGACGATTTGTGGATAAATTAAATGTTTCGAGAAATTATCAATTACTGTGTAGTGGCGGTGTATGAATATTCATATCATTCCGTGGGTTTCGTAAGAGGCGACTGATCCACTGTTCAGTTCCACGGTACACGTATATGTTCAGTGGGGATTTTTATAGGATGTAACAGTGTTTGTTGTAATAATGACAAGAAAAAAATGTGGGAGGAAAAAAAAAGGCGAACAGTTTTTTCTAAATTTAATCTCGGTGGAACGTGAATACTCCGTGCGATGTTTAGGGCAGCGTTGCAAAGGTGCGTAGTATTTGTGACAGAAGTATTCTGTACTCCCCTTTATTTCCATGGCCCATGACCAGCAGTGGAAGGAAACAGTAACAAGAAAGAGGGATTAATTTTATTTGAAAAAATATTTTTGTGTGTAAAAAAGTCATCGAACATCATCAAACAATTTATTAAACAAAAGTAGCGTAAACAAGTTGAATGGTTAAAACAGTAATAAATAACAAAAACAAACAATTCTACTGAAAAGAATAAAAATTAAATATTATGCCACTTTTACAACTAAGGCAAATCCAACGAATCGCCATATGTTAAAATTCAATATATGTTAAAATCAAATAAATACTATGAAGAATGAAACAAGGACATAGAAACACTCGATTTTCATAAAGAAAAGAAATATATAATATAATTATATCGATATACTCAGTAGGAGCTCAAAAAAAATCATAGGTATATACTTTATTACGCTGTCTTTGACCAACGCCATTTTTCTACTGACATCAAACAGGAGGAGGAAGTCGACTGTAAGTTTTTTGTGTGTGTTACCTCATAACCTACTTCTGGGTGAACTGATTTCGATGATTCTTTTTTTTATTTCATAAGGAAATAACTTTTAAAAACAGTGTAATTATTTTCCTTTTATATAAAAACAAACAAAAAACTTTCTATTGCACCCGCTTTATTTTTTTTAAAATTTGGAGTTGCCTCTTACACTCACGCGGCGAAGGAAATAAGACTGAAGTATGTGACGTAAACGCGCCGCGTAGGTAAAGGCGGAAACTCGTCATTTGAAGTAAATTCTGTTAATTTAAAGAAGCGTAATTTAGTAACTAAACTAATTAAAAAATAAAATTCATATAAATAACATTTAAAAAATAATTGTTCTGAGCACAACAACTATGGTTCTGACTAAACGTAGTGATCATATACTCTTTGGTTCTGATGGGTCCTTTCTAAATATAACCATACTCTTTGGAGCGTTCTACAAAGGTGACCTTGGGGAGTTTTGACGGGAAATTGACCAGCGGCGGTTTGCTGCTCCTGTATTATTGTTTAAATAATGGTTTGAAGTGGATTTTGATATGTAAAAGTGGTGCGATTTTGTGAATTAAGAGTCTGCTCATGTGAACTATTAGTGAAAACTGTAAAACAAGTGCTGTAATGGTTATGTGATTCTCAAAATAAGGTGTCTGTCTTCTTAGGCGCCTTGAGATACCATCGCCAACCGTCAGCCGTCTGCTGGCTCAAGTTGCCGTCAAAATCTCCCAAGGGCTGCACAATGTGATGCATCAACATATTGTGAAGCAGTATACTATGAAGGATAATTATTATAATATATTATAACTTCAGGCTCAGAAGGGCTAGATCCCAGAGCCGTAAAGCCAGTTATTAAGAAGAAGAGGTGACCTTGGATTACCTCATGTGGATTTCAAAGATTTGACAGATTAATTTAAACAATGAAATAAATTATACCTACTTAAATAAATATACAATATGTACATAACTGAAGTGATGCTGTGGCAAAAGACCTTAAAGTTAATAGGACGGCTATTTCTGAGGAAATTGGAAGACCTCTGTTACTGTATTTCATCAATGAGTCTTTAATAATGTTATAATATTACTGATTGTAGACCAAATCTGTATCGTTTTTTAAAATTATCACTTTGTAACTTAAGAGTCAGAGTAAGAGTAAGTAAGAGTCAGTCCCTTATATAAATTTTTAGTAAACGATATCCCGAAGGCCGTAAAATATCGTCAATGTACTCAATTTCGCTGTAATAATTAATTTTATCTTAAAATATTTTCAATCTCCATGTCAACAATCACAATCTTAAGTCACGGACTGCCCGCACTCAGATTTTAGCATTAAGTACACACTCTTGAGGGGAGTTTCGTTTATTAATCAGTGCGTTACTCAGCTGATATTGTCAAACTAAGCCGCATCTTGAGATATGTTTATTAATAAGAACATAACCTCAATATTGTATTCAATTGCGTGTACTTGAGTTGAGTAACGTTTATTAATTTGCCTTGAACTCTTTTATAGTAAACAATATAATTTCAAGTAAATTAAAAAAATATATATAAAACTTTACCTTGATGCAGTCATAATTTTTTTTGGTTTTATTTTTAACCGCTTTCCACTTGTCACTGGTTCTTCTTCTTCGCTTTCACTCTGAGATTCAGATTTACTTTTGTCATTTACTGTGGTGTTTAATAAACTTCTCTTTAATGCTTTGCCGCTTTTGTTATCATTAACTTCTACTTTATCACTATCTTTAACTACTTCACTATTTTGTATTTTATTTTGAAAAAACCTTTTACCCTTTAATTTACCTTTAACAGCTTTAATTTTCTTTCTCTTTGAAATAGAATCTTTGTCATTTTCCGTATTAACATCTTTATTTTCAATATTTTCAATTTTGGTATTATCTACATCATCGGTTTTGGAATGTGATACATCATCAGGTTCTGGTGCCGGTTCTAAGCGAATTTTTTTTAGAGGTAAAGTATCCTCTGCCTTTATTTCTTTACCTGGACTGTCATCTTTAATATTTTCAACATTTTCTGACTCTTCATGTTCGGAGGATACGCTACTTTTTCTTTTTTCTATAATACTGGATTTACTATTTCCGTGACTTTCATTTTCTGATAAAGAGTTCACAACTTCTTTACTTTTTCTTAGTTTCCTTGTGCTCTCTCTTTTTTTAACTTTCACTATTCCCTTTTTTCCCTTAATTTTATTTGAACTTTCACAATCAGTACTTTTATCATGTAGACTGTTGTCTCTTCTCAATTCCCTTTCACTACTTGTTGCATTTGAATTGGAACCATTCGATTTGTCTAAGTTTCGCACACAGTGTTTTTTTGAATCTGACTTTAAAACATCAGTATTATCATTGGATTGTTTCCGCAAAGATCTTTTTGTAACCGATGGTAGCCTATTTCTTAATTTAACACTTTTACTTAATTTAATTCTATTACTACATTTTTTTACATTGTTAGTATGATCTCCATTAACACATTCCTCACTAGCATTATCTACATCTGAATTTTCTCGTAATTCAGTATTATTTGCTTGTTCTATTGCTTCAGGGTTTCCAGTTTCATTGTCATATCCCCAACCATCTCCATAAAAAAACATTACAGGTTCTGATATCTCTTCACCAATAATGTAGGAACTTTCACAATCCGCTCCATTACCCTCCCCTTTAATAATCATAAGCGGTTCTTCTATCTCTTCACCAACTTCATCTTTCTCATATTTTTCAGATTCATCTGTGTTGTTTGAATTTTCCTCAGGGCTATTTGATGAATCTTCTTTAGAATCACTTTCTGATTTTCTTTTCTCACTGTCTTCTTTACCGTCTAAATTGTTTACTGCTGCGAGTTTATCTTCTTCTGTTTCTGTATCTTTTGTGTTTTCTGTTTTCTTCTCTGCTGTACATTTTTCAACATTATGATCATCAATTTCATTTTCAGACTCAGATTCAGGACTTAAGAACTCTTCTTCATTGTCTTCCTCAGCTTCCGATTTACTAGCCTGAAAGTGTAAAAAAACGAAATTAACAACAAAAAACACTATGAAAAGTTAAAGTGGACATTTTTTTTTTGTTTAAATTAAATATATGAAAGTCTAGTGTGACGTAAAATTTACCTAACCTTATAAGGACGAAAAAGTTTATCAAATGGATTATTAGCAAATAAAACCAAAAAGTATCACACCTCCATCTGTGTTGGAATATCGGCACTGCTGGAATCATCATTCCCTATTGGTTGAGATATTTCTTCACCACTTTTCAACTGACCAATAATTTTGACAAATTCTTCTCGATTGCTACAGTAAAAGGTTAATAGGGAGCATTAATAAAACATTATTAGCAAAAGACAGGGTCATAATAGTTTAGGTCCTAGACAGCCTTGTGTATATGATATATTATTATTTGTAACTTAACTATTTTTCAATTGGAGCACAGCAAATATAAAAGTGAGTAAATGAGAATATCAGACATTATGTAAATGTTTTAAGCTTTACTTAATTTAAATGTTCAATTACCTGTCATTAAACTTAAGTTGTTAAGATATTTAAAAAAATACTAGGAAGGTCCACAGGTAATGGCCATAATAATAAGTAACTTGGAACTAACTAAAGTTACTATTTACTAACCAGAAGCTAGAGCATCACTGTGCTTGTTTCACAATAATGGTAGGCACAAGTTACAATCTGTCATTCGGCCAAATACTCAAAAGCTACTACTCAATTTAAAGATGTTGTTAAGTCTTGTGGTATCACAATGTTATACGTGGTAGAGTCAAGCTGCAGCTATATATATAGTATAGTTGTAGGACGAATGGGTCAGCTCGACCGGAGAAGGACCACGCTCTCACAGAATACCAGTATAAAATAGCAGCTTAATGCTGCTGTGTTTCGTATGGTGAGTGTAGAGAACCGGAGACCCTTTTTACTGAAAAAGAGGCATTCCATCTTAGTCCTCATGGGTGACAACGCATATGCATTTTGTTTTGCAAGCGAGGAGAGATGTAGTTGTCTATGGGTCTCAGCAACAACTTACCATCAGGTGGGCTGTGTGCTCGTTTGTTACTCTATTTCTATAAAAAAAAACAATCATTTGACTTAAAGTGATAAAGACAGCACGAGACATCTTAAAATTTATCAGCATTTGAGTATGGTAGTTACATGCTACTTATTTATTACTATGGAATATTTTTACTACAAGTTAAAGGTATGAATGATTATTTTAACCTACTCTTTTTTGTAAGATCACATATTAAAAACATATTTGCATGGAAGAAGCCGTCGGGAAATCAGTGAGTTAAAAAGTGAAAAAATGTAGACCAATAAAATTGCTTTATGTAAATATTGATGAAGATTTGTGTATAGTTTTAAATATAACACTGCCTACCAAGTATAATTTATATTCATACCCTTTATTTACAGCTCACAGTGAAGTGAAAATAACCTACATAGCTGGCCAAAAGAGGCCACTTCGAGTGCGCATGGTGGGACCCCATCAGATGCATGTCAGTGCAGTGCAGTGGGCAGTTGATCTTCTCACCCTGTCTTCCACATGAAAAAATTACCTTGCAATTAACTGCCATGTCTCCTCATCTTGATCTTCTTTATACAAACATAAGTTAGCTTCATGATCAACCTGCAGCCAGTATACACAACCATTTTTATCTCTTCCAACAGGATCGAGTCTGAGATCTTTACTTGATATTGCATTTACCGCATTTTTAAACTTTGGATGACAAGTGAATTGGTATTCAAAGAGTAACTGTGGAAAAGACAATAAAAATATATATGAAACAATTATAATCTAGAAAATTTTACTTTGCTTCTGATAAAATTAATTAAAGATATATCAGTCAATATACATTTTCAACAAATATAAATTCAACAAAATTAAAATACAAATTAATTAAAATGTTTAATTTTTTTAAATAATTACACAATGAAGTCAAAATTATCATTAGATCTGGTTTAATTTTAAGAAGGACCGCTATGAATGAAAGATAATTAATAACATACATACATTCAAAAAATACAACCAAAGTTTTAATTATCACAGAGAATGCAAACATTTCAAGAGTTAGGATTCATTATTGTTTAAATTAATTTAATGTATATTACATGGTTAAGGTTTAGAATCAAGTCACCTTAATAGGGAGGCGAGGGGCGGGAGTAAGGGGTGGAGGAGGGTTAGATTTGCCACTCACCTTTTTTCCCCACCAGATGTGCCTATTTTTTATATTAAATGTTGAATATTAAAATTTTTATTGAATGATTTCTGAGAAAAATTGCTTTAATAGGAGGGGGCGGGGTTTCCCTCCGCCGAAATAGTACCAAAGTGTAGTTGACGGAGTCATGAGCCCTAAGCAGGGCTCTTATTTTTGGATGGTTTATAAAATAATAACCACGAAGGGGAAACTAACCTAACCTGTCTAGAGCCTAGGTTATATTACGTCCTTACATATGAAATTAGCGTTTTATCGTACAGACCACTTTGATCTGAAATATCTCCCATTTGGTTAAGAATTCCAAATTCAAATTTATAACTTCATTTGCATGGTACATTTGAGTTTTGAAAACAATCATTCATTTGTTTATTTCTGATTATTTTATTCTTTGGTGTCGCTTATTGCTGCACAATGGAAAACATGAAATATCGGTATATTTAAGAGTATGAGTTCTACCGTGGCACCAGTGCTGCAGAAACAGCTCGAAGGATTAATGATGTGTGCGGCGCTAGTGTCGAAAAAGGAAGCACGGTACGTTTTTGCTTTCAATGTTTTCGTTCTGGAAATTTCGACCTTCAGAACCAGCCCCGTGGACTGCCGGAGACCAAAGTGGAAAATGAAGAATTAAAGGCTATTGTCGAAGCGGATCCATCACAAAGCACTTCAGAGGTAGCTGCAGGCTTCGGGATAAGTGATAAAACTGGATTAATCCACTTGAAGCAAATCAGGAAAGTAAAAAAAACTTGAACAATGGATACCTCATGAATTGAGTGAATCGAACTTGCAAACACACATCGACCGCTGAGTTACTTTGCTCAACTGATACAATAAGGAAGGGATTTTAAATTGAATCATTACTTTTGATGAAAAGTGGATACTGTACGATAATCGGAAGCGCTCGTCACAATGGCTGAACCCTGGAGACCCAGCCAAATCCGGCTCTAAACGAAAATTGACTCAGAAAAAGTTACTTGTGAGTGTTTGGTGGACTAGCGCCGGTGTCGTTCACTACAGCTTTCTAAAATCTGTCCAAACAATTACGGCAGATATCTATTGTCAGCAACTGTGAAACATGAAGGAAGAACTAGCTGCTAAACAACCGAGATTGGTCAATCGCTGTAGGCCACTGCTGCTTGACGACAACGCAAGACCACACACTGCACAACAAACAACCACTAAGTTAAATGAGCTACAACTGGAATGTCTGCGACATCCACCATACTCCCCAAACTTTGCTCCAACAGATTACCATTTTTCCGGAATTTGGACAACTTTTTACAAGGAAAAAAATTCAACTCCGATGCGGCAGTCCAAACCGCCTTCAAAGAGATTATTGATTCTCGCCCCCCCCTGGTTTTTTTAGTAAAGGGATCAATGAACTACCTATGAGATTTTTGATTAATTAAATATATTTTACAAAAAATAATTGACTTTATATTCCTTCCATACAAAACGCCAATTTCATATGTAAGGACCTAATATTTAGGCCAGTGTACTCCTGTTTCCCTGACCTCTCCAAGGCCTTTGACCTTGTGTCCTATGAGGTACTTTGGAGAAAGTTGGCGGGAAGGGGTGTACGAGCTGAGTTGCTGGAAATGTTTAGGTTTTGGTATTACAACCAAATTAACTTTGTAAAGTGGGCAGATTCTCTGTCGGAAAGATACGTGTTGGAATGTGGGGTGAGACAGGGGGGTTGGAGTCTCCCCAGCTCTTCAACATGTATGTAAATGACCTTCTCGTGGAGTTGAGCAGCATGCACATAGGATGTCGCATAGATGGCGTTAACATTAATAATATAAGCTACGTTGACGATATGGTGCTGCTCAGTCCACCTGTGGAAGGCCTAAGAGAAATGTTAAAGGTATGTGAGATGTATGCTACTGAGCATGGGCTCACATAAAACGTAAAAAAAAAGTACATGGTCTTTGAACCGCTGGTTAATGTCACAATATTGCAGATAATGTTACCCTTAATGGAACGAATATGAAACATGTCACTAAATTTAAATATATGGGACATATTATTACTGGTGACCTCAAAGATGATGCTGACATTGGGCTCTAGCAGTTAGAGGTAATATGTTGGCTCGCAGGTTTTCCCGTTGTATAAAACAAGTTAATATTACGCTTTTTAAAGCATACTGCTAGAGTGTATACACAGTATGCCTGTGTGTCAAATAGACCAAAAGATCCCTTGAAGCCCTGAGCATCCAATATAATAATATATTCAGGATACTGTTGGGACTACCTTGTTTTTGTAGTGCATCAGGGATGTTTGCGGCATACCAAACAGACGGGTTAAATGCCATTATACACAAAAAAAACACCTCCCTTATTAGCAGGGTACGAGCCAGGCACAACACCATTCTGAGGACCGTAGCGAACAGATATACATAGCCGCTGTGGAAATGTCTTATGCAGAGACTGATCACTGGGCCCTATCCACCCCAATGATTATCTATCTCGGCACAGGATATTACCTGGCTTAGCTTTCCATTGACGTCAGTGGAGTTTGGTGTTGATACGTATTTTTACAGAAAGATTACACTATTATAAGCACACACACAATGTCTCAATATACGGAAACGCGTAATTTTTGAGAAAAGAATAATTGAAAATCAATTATTCTTGCAATGTTTACGTCTAATTTGCTAATAAACTGGCGCCATTTTGTAATGTCATTGTCGACGTCAATAGGGATGTCGATTCTTTCCGAAAAAGGTCGATTTTTAAATCGATTCAAATCGTAAGCTGATGTATCGGTTCACAAAAAATCGATTTCTAAAATGTCTATATTTTTTTAATGTTTCTATTTATAATGTAAATATAAACCCATTTTATGAAAAACAAGAAAGATACCATGATAAATGATCTCTTATTGAAATTTGTTTTATTTAACAGTACCTATTAGGGCAGATAAATAAAATAGGTTAGGTTCAACTTATGTCAAAGAACCGAATTGATTGACCCCGACTCCACCTGGTACGAGTCTGTCCTACCCCTAGAGTGGTTTTATAGAGCCGGAGGCGCGTAGGGGGAGCAGCCTCCGCCTGCCGTAACAAATCGTAGGCATCGGACGAGCCGGAGCGGCTGAGGCTGGTCGCCGAAGGCGACCAACAAGCCGAAGCTGCGGAGGCGAGGAGGGATGCCTGCGATTTGTTACGCTAAGGCGTAGAGGCTGCTCTTCCCGCAGCGCCGGAGAGGTAGCAGTCTCAAAATAGATACAGAAATCCTTCTGAATCAGTCCCCCTATATTTTATGATGAAGGGGATTTTTTTCTCATAAAATGGATATATATTTACATTATAAATGCAAACATGAAAAAAATATAGATATTTTAGAAATCGATTTTTTAGGAATCGATACATCAGCTTACGATTTGAATCGATTTAAAAAACGACCTTTTTCGGAAAGAATCGACATCCCTATTGACGTCGACAATGACATTACAAAATGGCACCAGTATATTAGCAGATTAGACATAAACATTGCAAGAATAATTAATTTTCAATTATTCTTTTCTCAAAAATTACGCGTTTCCGTATATTGAGACTTTGTGTGTGTGCTTATAATAGTGTAATCTTTCTGTAAAAATACGTATCAACACCAAACTCCACTGACGTCAATGGAAAGTCGTACCTATTACCTACTTTATTTCCCTAGATTTTAAGCAAACCAATGTTTTTACTAACCCTTGATTGTTATTATTATTTTTGTGTAACTAACCCACATATGGATTTTTAATTATCCAAAATAAATTAATTATTATTATTATAACTTTTATAATAAAGTAAACATATTTTATTACTTCCATCATTTCCAAAAATGGATATTTATTATATTTCAAAACGTTCCACCTACACTAGTACTCCACTAACACGTCACAAAAATTCTCTAGATTATTGTAATTATCTTTTTTTTAAACGCTTCATGGCTCTCCATTGTGACATCCTTTGTGTGTGAGTCCCATTAAGAATTTATAGTAATTTAAGTTCCGTTTCAGGTATTAATTAGTGATTTATTAATATTTTTTTAAAACGATTTTAAATATTTCGATGCAGCTTCAGCAGCAAAAATTGCATGGGGGCGCTTGAGATAAGCCCCTTGACCCCTTCACAGTGACAGACTCCTCAAATTCAGGCGACTTGATTCTAAGCCCAACCCAATTACATTATTGTAACAAGAAATTAAACACATTAATTATGACTATAATCATAGTGATACATCGGGAATATAAAATAAATTAATTAAACGTGATAAAATCCGTAAAAGTAGTTTCATTGAAAGTGACTATAAATGTTTTGTTTTCATAACTTCTATTTAAATTTCATAGGTAAGAAAAATATTAAATTACCTTCAATATTCTCAATTTAACCTGAGTGCTAGCTTTTTTGTAAGAAAACCTCTCTATTTCCCAAGCTTCCTGATGATATCTTTGTTGGTGACAGAATTTTATCAAAGCTCTCTCCCAACGATTAACCTGAATGGACTTAAGGGCTCGCCGTAACAGCCTTATATGCAACTCTTTTAACGGATCCAACACTAAAATAAAAAACTTACTTAGATGTTTGTTTATATTACACTCATAGTAATGTTATCTTTTTCATACCTTCTTGAGTATTTTCAATCAATTCTTGCAGTTTAGCTATTGTAGGTATTTCTAACCCGTACAGTTTACCGAACACTTTCAAAAATGAGTAAATAACAGCGAAATTGGGATCAGTCGTACATGAAATTTCACCATCAGACGCCATCGTCGACAATATTATACTCTTTTGCTAAACATCGCTAAGTAGGTAATAGCAGTTACCGGTATGAGAAGGACGCACTTAACTCTATAGGAAATTTATAAAACAAGTACATTGTTCATGAAAATAACTTCATTTTTAATTACACTAAACGCTTCATTCCTTATTTTCTAAAATAATAAAATAAAATTATAAAACTAGATGACAGCCATCGCACCATAGACAAATTATAAGGTGTTGAAGTCATAGTTATAGGTGTAAATTGTTTTACGACTTACCAATTCAGGCCGGTAAAGGTCAAACACCATACGGCCAATTCTGATGTGTATTTTTTATTCACTAAATTCTTTACTATGTGCTGATGCGTAACATTCCAAAGCTTTTGGGCGATTTCAATTACACTTAATCCAGCGAATAGTATTTCAAGCCCCTCAAGTGAAAAAAAACCTTAAGTTATTTAACACCATCGAAGTACTTGTAACATTTAATGCACAAGCTCGCACCACTTCTACGTATCGAAATCCATTTAGACCATTATTTATCAATTCAGGTGCGAAAATCTGTCAGCGTTCAAGTTCCTGCCAAAACCCCCCAACTTATAACCTATGAAATTTTGTTTTTAAACTGTTTACATAAAGCTATGATGATGTTTTAACTACATTCTATAACCATGCTCATTACTTTGTATAAATTACAACCTGGAAAGACGCTTAAAGGATGACTCACGCTAAACCGTGCCGGGTTCGAGCCGAGTGTCGACCGTAGCACGGTCAACTAATATTACATATATTTTGTATGGACACACTCACGCTATACCGAGCGGCAACCGAGTGGCGGCCGGGCAACGGACAACGCTCGGAAACAACTCGGCTCGGCTCGGCCATTTCCTTGTAGTAGAAGATTTATCAGATTCTTCATCGTTCAGAGTGATCGCAATAGCCGTTATTCCAAATCGTCAAAATTCAACATGATTGTAGTCTAGTTACAACAGTATTTTTGCTCGGACGAGTATACTGCATCACGGCGCAACGATAATTGCTCGGTCGAGGCCCGGTCGGTTGCAATAACATGCACGGGATCGGCTCGGTGACCGTGCTACGGCCGACACTCGGCTCGGACCCGGCACGGTCTAGCGTGAGTCATCCTTAAGTTTGGTTTAGAACCATGGTTTAGACTTATAATTTCAGGTTTTATCAGCACAAAAAAATAGACTTCATATATGTAATAGAAAAGTTTATGCAAATATATTAAAATTTTATGAAATCTATCTGTATCTATCTATTTGTATCTGTGACAGTACCCATACGCAGCTATCCCCTCCACGTTTCGTTCAGCGATAGACGTAGGTGCCGCAACTTGTACTATGAAACAAATGTGACGAGGGGGTCAAGTTCGTTATAAACGGCTTTACCGATAAATGACTTGGAATCTGAAAAGAAGCAAGCTACGTAGTTGCATATTTTATATTTAATTAAATATATACAATTAATTACAGTTAATTATTCACAATAAATTAATTACAGCCTTTCAAAAGTCTACTGCTGAACGTAGAGGCAATATTTGCCGTAGCTCTCTCTCTTAACAAATGGGTTGGCAATCACAATTTTTTAATATTTTGAATTGTTATCGGGAAGAGACTGTTGCCTTTCTTCTGTTTTATTTCCCTCTGTCATCTTTTACGATGCTTACGGGATGGTATGGGGTCTTAGAACTTCCAAGTAATAATATATATTATTTGATAGGAGGTAGTGGATTCTGTTACGCCACCGTTGCACGGCATTATCAAGATCCTGCTTTAGCTTCATAATTTCGAAATATTTTCATATTTGCAGATAAAGCTTTGTTGAATATAGTTGATGTTTTATTTTCCGCTAAGCAAGTGGTAAATCTATATAAATAAACGTCATTTTCCGCATGTATGAATGATCATCACTTGAGAACGGCTGGACCGATTTTGATGAACACTTCACACTCACATTTAGACCCTGAAAGTAGCACTGTTGTCGAGATCTAGAAAACAGTTGTGCAAGGCCGGAGCAATTCGTTAATCAGCATATAAAATTGGGATTATAAATGGGATCGAACTGGCTTATATACCGTGTATCTGTTAAGAATTGGTAATTATACCTCCCAATGATTAATTTTTAAAGTTTGCGAAAAGAATTTGCAATGTTATATATATATATATATATATATATATATATATATATATAACATTGCAAATTCTTTCATAAATAAATAATAAATAATCATCACTTCATTTAGAAAACAATTTACTTGTTAGAACTACTTTGTTTAATCACGATGCCGCGTGTCTACTCTATCATTGATTTGTAATATGTAAGGAGTCTCTACACTCCATAGTAATATGCTAATATGGATGTTTTTATGTCTATGGTTGACTATGTTCCATCTACGCTAGACCCCCACCCCTTCCCCAGCTTATGAATTTTAGTATATATATATATATATATATAAATATATTTCCAACCGTGGGTTCCAACCACCAACCACAAACTAACTAGAAACACTCACGCGTGTTCCAACTAAGAGTATAATATACTTATATTATAATTAATGCGTTTTATTTATAGATATAGTTAGTTGGGTAACCTCATAATCTATATCTTTATGGTTTTATTTCACCGTTTCACAAACTTAGAGTATTCAACTAACAGGAGACGCCATGCGCATAAAGTTCCAAACAAAAAAGTCTGTCACTTCTAGCGGGAGGCCAGGTAACGCACACTAAGCAAATCGTAAACATTGGGCCACGTCGTTACGCACGCACACAGCATAATATGAGCACACGATTAAGCAAAACGCACACAACCTTGAAAATCTCTTATAAATGTCTCATCGTTACAGTGCATAAGCTATAAACAAATAGTGCGAGGGCCTTGTCGATATGGATATGTCGATGAAATTTTATGCAAGTTAATAATTTGGAGGAGGAAAGTTAGTAAATTTAAAAAAATACATAAGGTACAAAATAATAATACAAAATTACCAAAATTAAAACAAATTGAAAAGTATTATATTATATTTTAACTGGTTTTTAAAGTGAATAAGTTTGGTATATATGTGACGAATACATTTTTTGGGATCACTCTTTTTTTGCGAGGTAGCTAATTCTGGTGCTTGCATATTTTTCCATCACCAAGTCCTTTTATTATTTGATTGGATTACGAAAACCTATTGGTCAAAATGCTCGGAACAAATAGTGCTTGTTCGTTTAGGTACCCAGGTTATATGATTGCCACATGCTTTTATCCAAACTTGGCGCCTGTAAGGATCTTTTGGAAAACTGTAAAACCAAAGATCTTTTTTAAATATTCTACAAAAAAGAATTTTAAATAACACCTTGGTATTATATAACAAAGTATTACTTATAGTCAAACTAGCTGACCAGGCAGACTTTGTACTGCCCTTTCCGAACAACCATTTACTTTACCAAAAAAACTCCTGAAATTAGCGATAAAAAAATTGAGGGTCACTTATCGGGATAAAAATTATCCTAACTCTCAATTTGGACCAAATTGCACACAGTCTGCAAAATCTCATTGAAATCGGTTCCATCTGTTGAATACTTACAGCAACACGTGGTGGTTATACCACTAAATTGTAGCTTATATTAAACGTTTGTATTTTTAACATAGCGCCATCTATTGAATATTTACTCAATCCAGTCAACAGATATCGTCATCTGACAGAATCGTTAGGAGCTAACAGAAAATTGTGACTGTCAAATAATAGGCAAATAATTTTTAATAAAATAATATTGTATTGTGACTATAAACTGAGATGTAAGCTATCCTATCTTTTAAGTTGGACCAAACTGCACACAGTGTGCAAAATTTAATTGAAATCTGTTCAGTAATTTAGGAGTCCATCGCGGACAAACAACGTGACACGTACTTTTTATATATAAAGAAGATAAAAACATCGATACTAAAGATTACAGTGAACATCACTATTATAGTCTTGATGATACCATTTTATATACTCGAAATTCCCCTTCTTTTCGTTTCATAACGTAACATAATGAAATTAAAATATCTATTTAAAATGTTTTAAATGTATAATGTATACAATAAAACAATTTAAATTGACGTTTTCATTTCGTTAAAAACAATTAAAGATTATTAATGTTGTTTGAAATAATATAGTTTTGCAAATAGATCACAATAATATTGATGAATTTAAGACTATTCAATAACATGATTTTGGCTTGTGTAATTAGAACAAAGAGAAACGATATTTGTCTACAATTAAGCAAAATTTACTTATGTCTTAGTAGTGCAAAAGTCCTTACTATAGTATTAATACTTTAAGTTGGCAACACTACCTGCTCAGCTATATTAATCAGAATTTTCGTGATTTAATGCTTATATTAATTATTGAAATCAAAATAAATACTTAAAGATGAAAGGTAACGCCGTCGTTTTGTAAATTTGAGGTCTGTGATCTTTTTTTTACAAGAAAACACACTGCAACTCGGCATTTTTCTGGAGGTGAACTCACGCTTACGACCACTTGGTAAGTGACGCCGTACGCGGCACAACTAGTTTTATATAACGGGAATGATCCGCGCTCTCGTACTTTTGACAGCGGGGAACGCTCTCCAATGTCGTCTCCTGTTAGTTTAATACTCTAAGTTCACAAAGGATCAAAAGAATTTGGTGAGTCATTTCACAGACTGTATCACTCACAGAGTACATTTTATAGTATCACTGTATAATCTGTTTCACAGTTTTCACCGTTTTCACACAAAATTTCACTTTTCATTCAAGAAGTACTAATTGTGAATGTTATGAATTTGTGTGACTACATTGTCTCTTATTGTTAGAATTGGTTTAACTTTGATTTGTATCTATCAGTAACAATATGTCTTCGGTATTTTGTGGAACCAAAAAACAGAAATTGAACAACTCGTATATTAATAAAGTAGAACGACCTTTAAATGGTTACCATGATAATGTAGCAATTCCTGATATGTGTTACTTTTGTTTCGATGTTTTGTATTGTCAGCTGCATAGTATGGACCCACCACAAACGCCAAATTTCACAAATGAGGCTTAGTAAGTAATTTTATTTACATTTTGCAATATTCACTAAGTACTTTTTCTTTAAAAACCTATCGATTAAACTACATTTTAAATATGTGCACTTAACAATCACACCATAGAAACATTACCATTGCATTAAAATTCAATATAACCATTACATTAAAATTCAATATAACTGAAAACAGGCAATTGTATGGTTGAAAGTTACACAAAGGATGCACAATCCATCCTTTGTTTGTTGAGCTGAACTGAAACTTATGGGTGTTGTAATAGAATTCTATAAATACATAGTTCAAATTAGTATTTTGATATCTTAGATTTATTACCTATTCTTATAGAATTTGATATTTGTGTTTGAATTATCTGTGGAGTCATCATTATCACTATTTTTACAGCTCATTTCACTTTAGTTCTACCTTATAGATTGTTACAGAACATAATCCCAAGACATCTGAATTCATCAACTTATATAATTCATTCATTAGGTTTTACACCACCTAATGAAGGTAATAATAACAAAAAAAACAAAAAGTGTAGGAACTTCACTTGCCAGGACCTGGCTGCCACTAGATAACCTTTCTTTCCTTTTGATTGTGATTCCAATCTCACAATCAATATATTATCATATTGATCTGTTAGGGTAAGTATGTTGTTTACTTTTGTTTAACTCTAGATAATCTCATTACTGATTTTATCATACATAGAAATCCTGCAGTCTCCGAAGAGATTTGAGCTTCATAGCATTAGGAATGAAAAATATCAAGTAATAAATTATAAATAGAGATAGGTCATTATGTAATGCTAACAGTCCTCTTTATGGTAAGTGGTTACTACAGAATATGGGTACCTGCAGCCAATTTCTAATAAAGAAGCCCATATACATTAGTTAAAGTTACAGCCTATATAAGTCCCACTGCTGGGCACAGGCCTCCCCTCATTTCTGAGAGGGTTTAGGGCAAAGAAATGTCCACCACACTGCCCCAATGCGTGTTTGCGAACTTCACATGTCTTAAATTTTTTTTCTTATTTCTCAGATATCAGGTTACCTCACGATGTTTTCCTTCACTACCGAGCATGTGGTAAATCAGCACTTAAAATTGCAACTAACAATTTCATTGTGCCAGCGGGGATTAAACCCAGGTTGTTCGCATACTGTGAAATTTACAGTGAGTGCTAACGATCTGAGCTACCACAGCTCATATATATTGTCACTTGAGAAATAAAATGAAATGTCTCTATCTGTAATCATACTAGGTGTGTAATACCTGAAATAGGGTTTGGTGGTACCCATCTAGATATGTAGGATAAGTGAAATGAAGCCTGACAAATGATTATCCTATATACAATCCAAATGCCGTAATCATCGGGGCTCACACTTGAATATAAATACCTATATATATAGCCTGGCGTCAGAGGCAGGTACCGCTAAGTAGGATTGACGAAGTCATTGGGCTCTAGTTATATATAAACATTCTATATCATTATGAAGAAAATTTATATACTGTCTCTCTCCCAAAACAGACAATTTACTGCTTTATGCCTCTGATAGAAGGAAGGAGGAAATATGGTAGCAAGGTTAGGATACTGTTCCATAGCACCTGGTATTGCTTTAAGTTTCCAATTTAAGTTTTCACAAATTTTTCCTAGTATATGGTTACCATTGATATAAGTGGCCGTCAAGTTAAATATGTAGATAAAAATCATAATTTGCATAATACACTAAAAAATTAATTATACGAGTAATCTTTAGAATGGCCAGCAAATTAAAATTGATTGTTACATTTTCAGTAATTTAGAGAGAACATCAATGCACTGTGTCATTGCCTTTTGATTGCAACATTAAAATCCAGAGCAGTAGCTTAAGATTTTGACTGCCTGCATTACTATTTATTTGTTTAAGGCCTTTTCTTTGTTGCATCACACTGCTAGCTAGACTACAAACTGTTCTGGCGAAAGCTGCCACCAATCGCCTCCAGAATGCCACTATATATTATATGCACTATTTGAATCTTGTAGTTGCTATAGACAGGACAATTTAGAGTCTCGATGCTGTCCTCAAGGATGCCGGGACTGGTACCGAAAAAGAGATGGTATATGTTCATGCATAAATTTATGTTATACATGTTACATACATCCCACTTGTGGGCACAGGCCTGTTCCCATATCTGAGAGGGTTTTTTTAAGTTGTTGCCGCACTGCCGAGTTCATATTGGCGGACTTCACATACCTTTAAAATAATGTTATTACTTAGACACGCAGGCTTTTCTACAATGTTTTCCTTTACCGCTGAACAATGTGGTAAATCAGCGGGGCTCAAACTCGAATTGCTGGTCTGTGTAATTTACGGCGAGTTTTTAACACCAGCGGGGTTAGCCGTGATGACTTTCTAAGATTGTTAACGCTATGGAAAATTAATATTTTCACTGTCCAGTTTTCAGACACAATAGCAATGACCTATATATAGTATGTTGTGCATAGGACAGCGAAAGGGTTAAACATGAATGGGATTGACATATCATGACATAACGTTAAGTCACATGACCCAAAATTGATTTCTTTATTTTTATAGTTTTCGATATAGCGTTAACTATCGAAAAATATCATGGCTAACCCCGCTGAGCTAGCAAGGCTCATAGTAGTATGTTAATGGCACCATTTGAAAATGCTAGATAGTAATCTAATATATTAAACATTGTTGTCTTATTTACAGTCCCTTGTTTGTGACATGGAAAATTGGCAAGGAGCATCGGCTACGGGGTTGCATTGGAACATTTAATGCAATGCATTTACATTCAGGTGAGTTGGGCTTGGCCACAAATATAAAATAGTTTGTTGTACTAGGAAACTTAAATGCGGTGCCAAATTGACATCTAAACGTGTCTGGGCGTTTTGAAGTAGTTTCTAGTGTAATACTTTATAAAAAATATTAGAAAATAAATAGGTACTTATGGAGTATTTATATAGGGGAATTTTTAGATTAACCACACGAAAGATGTGCAGGATGGTTATATGTATTAGTGTGCCATCATCAGCTTACAAAAGTTAAACTGCTGAAAAGGTATTTTCTATTATAAGAAGGATAAAGTGTACAGTGCAGTATGCCTAAACTGACCATTTACTTTTTAACTCAAAACGGGATATGGGTTTATTTATACACGCCAGTTAGCAGGTTAACAATAAAATAAACATATCATTTTAATGTTATTTATTTAGAAAAGCTGTAACTTTATACAATTAGTATTTATTGTAATTATATTCACATTAATTATCCATTAAAGAAAAGTTCCTCAGAGAGTAATTTTTAAATGCAACATATTTTTTTAATTATATTTATATTTTTGTCACTGGAACAAATTTGCTTTAATAAAGTTGATGATGATTTTAAATAAGAATAAAATTCTGGGCATGTTTATTTTATATTGACCTTTGTTATCAAAGTCGCCTTTAGAACTGGTACCTGTAAGTGATTTTTTCGGACGTCGACAATTTATTCATTATAGAAAATACTCTTTAACATTTGTACCAGGTAGACATATAAATTTTAATTTAAAATTTTGTACAACCTACTTTAATATATTTTATTATTAAAAAGAACTCAAGACCGAGAAGTCCGACCTTGATCACATTCATATGGGACCACATGAGAAGCACCAGCTTTCAAATAAAAAAAGAATCATCGAAATCGGTTCACATAGAACAAAGTTTTGTGGTAACTAACATTAAAAAAACATGCAGTCGCTCCTTTTTGAAGTCTGTAGAAAATATATTGGATTAAAATGCCGAAAAGTTTATGTTGAAGATTGCTGATGCGGAAGTGTTTGAATACTTCCACCCAACGAGTTTCAGTGGAAACTTTTTAATTATCCCATTCGGTTATTTTTTAGGAAGTGACGTAGCTTGAAATTTCATTTTCATCAATTAATGTAAATTCGTCAAATACTTCCGTATTTTTATTACAGTCAACATATCCCTTTTCAATCAATATAGCCAGTGTTTTTTTAATATCTTCCCATGCAGGTACTTTTCCTAAATCTGCGCAGTAAAATATCTCCATTTCTTTATTAAGAAAGAAAGTTCACTGTTAGAGATATTCATGGCTTGTTTTGTAAAATTCTGTAGCTGTACTTGTTACAAACTCTTCAGCAATATTATTTGGTTTCGGAAAACGGGACTATTTTTCGTCCCGGAGCTTAGTTTGGCGACAACGGGACAGGTGACTGAGAAAAGGGACGGTCCCGTTCAAAACGGGAGTTATGGTCTACTTAATTATGCCCCACTGTTTTTAGGAATTTTAATTCTGTTTCTTTGACGTTACACTATTTTAACGGTTTTACTGTCATGCACGAAACCCTTATTCTTTATTTGTTCTGTCTGACTATCCTAATGTGTTACACCTTGAATTTTTGATAAAATTAAATATACATTTATGGAGTATGTTTTGTCGATACAGGATCTTAAATTTTGAAAATATAATAAACATACCTACATATATAAGGAAATCATTAAACGAGCGGCAAAATTATTTGTTATAATAAATGAGTAACACATATATTAAGTGAGCGACGAGAAATACAGAATTTGATTGTTAGTAGATTATGTTGTGTCTGCTGGCCCGAATCCGCGTATCTTTTTTAACTATTTTAATCAAGTGTTTGATTCATATTCCTCCTGATGGTAAGTGGTGATGCAACCAAAGATGGCAAAGCGTAGCAGCAGTAGCGGAAATATGGTCGATCATAGTCAGAATAGGTACTTTACCTAAGTAACTTACCATTCCGCAATGAATTTTTTAACGGCCCTTAGTAACCACGTAAAGTCCGTTGTGACTTAGGAAGGAGAAAACATGCAAAGTAATACGGACACTCGCGCGCAACGATAAAGTTTTATTTAGCTTGCTTGCGCTAGGCTATTAAAATGTCGGCAAGATGTCAACATCAAAGGTGTGCAATTTCTGTACGTAGTTCTATTATTTATTCTTACAAAGAGTAAAAAATACAGTACGTATAAGTACCTTTCGATTATTTATTTAATTTACAACTGTTTTACTTTAATTTAAAGTCTTATATTTTTTACCGTCTCTAAACTAACGGTTATTAAATTTCAGAGTGGAAAAAACTCTAAATCTAACGTATAATTTTAAGTAAATACTGGGAGGGAAAATATTAACACGGAGTGATAAAATTAATATTCGTTAAATATTCAAGTATTTTCAATTCAATTCAAATTTCGTCAATTATTTTCTGATTTTATCATTAATAAATGTTTTCAAAATTTGTTAATTAATGTATTTTCTATAATATACATATAAGTTACACTAAACATAAACAACTATTTTATCCTATAACTAAATATCTATCTAAAACAATAAACACAAAAAAATTTATACAAGGATTTACAAAAATCTATTTACTTACATAAACAATATTAAAAAGCTTTCAAATTCACTAATACGTCGCGTCGCTCGCCTAAACCACATGAGTAAATAAACGGAACAGATGCAAAGCTTCCTAAGAACGTGCAAAATTGTTACCTATTTTGGTAGGGCTATCACAATAGGTGAAGACAAATTAAACAAAACAATACCAATCATATTATTGCATTGTCACTGATGTTACGGTATACAACATTTTAATTCATATAGACATCGGGAAGTGGTTCAAATCTTACTTGCAATACCTGAACTTAAACCACATACCTACTACATACCAACCCACCCACATACCTACAAATATCCTCTTCTTATTAAAAGAAGGGTGTACTTGAAAAGTAATAATCAAACACTTACCTAGTACTCCTTGGGGTAGTTAAAGTATGATATGATTAATGATGCAAAGAATACTACGAGGGTGGATTGAAAAGTACTCGGCCTAACACAGATCCATTCAATTCTAAAAATCAAATCTACCCACATTATTTAGTTCAGTTCAGACTAGTTCATTGTGTGAAGTTTGAAACGTGTGCGATAATTAGTTGTGATTTTATAAATTTATTAACAAAGTAATCGGACATAATTTCCGCGAATGGAGCAAATCGAGCAGCGTGCCGTCATTAAGTACCTCCATAAGAAGGGGCTATCATCAAAAGCCATCCATGATGACATGGTCAGTACATTAGGCGATTGTGCTCTGTCATATTCATCCGTCAAAAAATGGATAGCAGAATTTAAGCGTGGCAGAGAGAGTGTGAAAGATGAACCCCGAAAACAGTGGAGAAGACCTGGTTCACCACCCCCTAAAAAGGCTAAGTCGATTTTGTCGGCAAATAAGGTGATGGCTTCAGTATTCTGGGACTCGAAAGGTGTGATTATGATTGATTATCTTGAAAGGGGTCAGACTATAAACTCTGATTACTACTGCACCTTACTACGTCGTTTACGAGAGGAAATAAAAGAAAAACGTCGAGGAATGCTCAGAAGAAAAGTCCTGTTTCATCAAGATAACGCCCGTGTTCACACGTCAGTACAGTCAATGGCTGAAATTCACAACTGTGGCTTTGAACTGTTACCGCATCCGCCGTATTCACCTGATCTGGCACCATCAGACTTCTTTTTGTTCCCTAACCTAAAAAAGCACTTGGGAGGTCAAAGATTTTCGACAAACGACGAGGTCAAAGCAGCTGTAGACGCATATTTTGACTCTAAGGAAGAATCATTTTTTTTCAACGGTCTAAATGCTTGGAAGGGGAGGTGGCAAAAGTGTATTGAACTTGATGGTGATTATGTAGAAAAATAAAAATATAACTGATTTAGTATGTGTTTATTTTCTTGGTTAGGCCGAGTACTTTTCAATCCACCCTCGTACTTTTACGAATACGAATATTAAACCTACCATTCGGCGAATACGAATACGAATATCTCGCCATGGTAATAAAGAACTAATTTATTTGATGATTTTCTATTGTTATAATAATTAAAATTTACAATAGGCTATTTTTACTTAAAAACAAAATTTTTAGATTTTCTGGTTTTAGGCGATTTCTTTTTTCAGTTTGTATGTTCCCAGCCGTTGAAAAAAGTCTTTCCGAGGTGACTGTACATAGTTTCAGTGAAAACAATTTTTGAAGTCCCCCCGTCGTTGAGGCTAAGGGCCAATTCATACGTCCAAGTCCGCCAGTAATTAGAGTTGCGTACAAAATTATTAGTTTTTAAATATTCGTGATCAGTATTCGCCAAATACGAATATTCGGTAAATGTCTACTATTCGGCGAATACGAATATTCGTATTCGTTGCATCACTAAGTTTTATTTTTCTAGTATTATTCATACGCACAGTACAATAAACAATCATTATTAACAATACCACGTTTTTATATGAAAATATTCATACTGGCAACTAACAAAACAACGTGCGTCGCACTGACCCTAAGATTGTTGTCCACTGGTTGTGCCAGCGTAATCGGGTTTTTCCAGTCTCGCCGCGTACGCGACAAGCGGCCAGTGGTCACGTAAACATACCCCGCGCGTGCTTGTAGTAGTGCAACCAATTCGCGCGGTTGTATGAAACTTTATCTCTGTTCTGTTTATTTACTCATGTGCCTAAACCGCGTTAGCTATTACTGCGTATTAAGCTGAACGCACATTTGTCCGTGCCGCACGCGCCGTACGCGCTGAACGCGCTGAACGCGCCGTACGCGCCGTACGCGCCGAGTTTTACTGATGGCCTCGCACATTTGCCCGTACGCATCGTCCGCGCCGTACGCAAATCTTTTGTATTACCAACAACTTTTGTAGTTTTTTCCAATCACTGGTGTGAAACGATACAGTTTGATCGCTCGAAATCACTATGGAAAACAATTTAGTAATAGCCTGCTTATTGGCAGAGGAAGAAGATAATAAAATTCGAAGAAAAAGAAGATTCTGGATTCAAAATATTAATTTAAAAAGGCAATTGTATTTAGAATATGAAGGGGATATACTTTATTTAAAGACTTATTAGATGATGATGAACGATTTTTTTAGATATTTGCATTCAACATATAAGACATTTCAAGAAATGCTACATACACTAAAACCATATCTTTCTATGGAAAACTCAAGATTTAGAAAGCCAATTGAACCAGAAAAAAGACTTGTTGTATGTTTGAAGTAAGTATTTTTATTGATAATGAAGTAATCAGGTATAATTGGGTTTTTGAATAAAATTTAACTATTTTTTTGTTAGTTCAGTATTTAAATAATTTATCGCTAAGAATACATACTGATAATCGAAGCAAAAAAAATCAAATTATGTATAATTAATTACGAATGATTTAAAAGTTATAAAAATAAAAAAAATTATCATGTAAGTAGAAAACCACCAGTTGTTATAGTGGAAAATCCACAAAGTTGGCAACATTAGACAACATTGATTATCAGCACGCGCCGCGTTATATGACATCATCAGCATTCGTCCTTCAATATCGTATACCTACCGCATTTTATAAAACTCGGCGCGTACGGTGCGGCTGTAATGTGCGAGGTTTCATATGATTTCATACAATGAATTGTAAAATTCGGCGCGTACGGCGCGTACGGCGCGTGCGGCGCGGACAAATGTGCGTTCAGCTTTATGCAACCTGAGGTTCTGCGCGATCGTAATTGTAGACATTTATTTCACGCAGGTCGTAATAGTGACAGAGGTCTGATAAAATGCAGTTTAAATAAAAAATAGCCAAATATCTATATGTACAAATAAATTTAATTGCTGTCCGTTAGTCGCGTTAGAACTTAATAACGGCTCGACCGATTTTGATGAAATTTTTGTGTGTATTTGAATGGGTCCCTGGATGGCTTAGATTCACATTTGGATCCTGTATGTGGCGCTGTTTTCGAGATCCAGAAATCACCCGTGCGAAGACGGGGCGGATTGCTAGTGTAGAATATAATACGAGACATAATGTTGTTACTCGAACAGACATTAGGTCGTTGCTTGGTTCAAATAAATGTTAAACAAAATTAGTGTTTATTAGTTGCAGTTTTCAAGACTTTGCAGTCACTTACTCATTTAGTTATTCTAATAAACCGTCTCCATTATTTTTGTACCCACACATTTAAATTTAGTCACTTGTTTAAATACTATTATTTAAAACAACATTTTAATCGATTTTAAATTTTTTGTGGTTTGTTAAGGGTTAATAATGTTAAGTAAGAGGTCTTTTAAAATAACCGTGAATGGTTCTTGTCTTACTTGTGTCGCAACGCGCGCCGGAATATATGTTGTCCATATGTCCAACGTATTTGGCTATCTTTCCATGCTCATTGAAATACATAGGTAATCTATACAAATAAATTAAATTGAAGTGTCTGTTTGTAATGTCAAAATAACAACTTTTTACTAAATGCATATGAAAGTATATACGGTACTTATAACGAAAACACATTTTTTAAAATTTTTGTCTGCCTGTTTGTCTGTCTGTACCGGTTTATCTCCGAAACGGCTGCACCGATTTCGACGGGACTTGCACAGGCAGATAGCTGATGTTATAAGGATTTACTTAGGCTACTCATATTTTAGAAAAAGAATTAGGGTTTGGCGCAACATAATTAAAACCCAAAATTACACGCGGGCGAAGTCGCGGGTAACAGCTAGTATGAGTATAGAATCGCCCAAAATCCTCCCGATCCTTTTGTCCGTATGGATTTGCATGGGCTACAAATAAGTGTTCCGGGTCTGGATGTTTGTCCTTGTAAAATGTATGTATGTAAACTGCCTCCACGATACAAGAGAGAATCCTAGGTCCGTATTAATAAACATCACTCAACGACGAACTCAAGTACGTAATCATTTGATACGCTCTCATAACGATATCAGCATCTTAAGGTCGTTTCTAATTAATAAACTCTTAAAAACAGTATCTCAAAACGCTGTACTTTGGAATACTGTTCTGTGACTTGCACTCAAGTACACACTCTTGAGAGTCGAGTTTCGTTTATTAATCAGCCCAAATCGGGCCCTAGTGTGGGGGTAACGTTAAAATATGAGTTTTAATTCAATATTATGGTAGAAAGTTATTGTTTGATCAAATCTATCGGAAAGTTAAATGGCTGTTGAGCAAGTTCAGTATGTACAATGTTATTTAAATTGCTTACATCATATTTAGCGGTGCGGTATTGAATAAGAGGAATTTTGTCTTACAGAAAAATAGAGACTGCATGCTCCAGAATATACAGCGTGGTATAAAGCATACACTAAACTGTGTACCAACTTCGCAATAGTTGTGGAGATCTGCAAACGAGCTTTTTCACTCCCGGTTGGTGGATTAGTTTGGCCGTATATATAATATCTGATTAAGGCCTGGCCCCTTTGCCATTTTTATTCTAAACAACACATGCTGATTATTAGGGAATCTCTTGCGAAAGACATCACGTCTGCCGATCGCTTTTCTTGCAAGCGATTATATATGTTTATGGAGAACACAATATATTTGCTCAAATATTGGATTTGGGTTTGAATATTTGATATTACATAAGTTCGTGAACAGTTTCATCGAAAACAAACGTATTATATAAGTATCAGATTTTTTGTGTTATTATGTTGATAGAGGCGTGCTTTTAGGTTTGATTTCGAATACATCTAAAATCTTTCAATACCTTAAAAATTAAAATTGTATTGGATAGCTCACCATTACCTACTGCAGCCTTTGGACACAATCACCACAAAGGAGGATACTAATGCTTTGTCATCTTTGTTAACTAATATGGAATGTTTCGCAGTCTGCTGCTATACCGGCTATCCATACCCTTAGATAAGATCACAGCAGTTGATACGCTGCTACGTCGGTAGAAACTGGTAAAAGTGTGGCACCTACAAAGACTGACTTCTAAGCAAGAAACGAGTGGGTATAGGGAGCATCAAACCATATGCTCAAATTGTGAACCTCTTTATTTTAAATAAAGTAATTTGTACATGTTTTATAAATACAAAGCCAGCTGGAACAAAGCCACGATAACTTGTGGTAACTCTACAAGTCGTATTGCAAAACTAAATCGAAGTAATAAATAGATAAGAACACGTGGCTAACATACATAAATGTAGTAAGAGTGTTTACAATATTTTTGTAGGCATTTCACGTAATTGTTTGGCCTTGGAATATTATACGTTTTAACTACACAGTTTATATATCTTGATTCAAGTTCAAATCGCACATATTAATTTTTCCCGCATGATTCTTCACAATTTAGAAATCTTACAAAATACAAAAATACAAACACTCACGCCTGTCATCCAGAGGGGTAGGCAGAGACTACGGACTTCCATTTGGCGCGATCCTGACACACCTCTCTCGCCTCCTTTACATCTATATATTTACGCATACACGCTCGTCGGTTAAGGGTACTCCTAATCTGACCCATTCAATGTATCGCCGATTTGGTCGATAAATCTTCGTCTAGGGCGTCCCTTCCCGACTTTGCCGTTCACTTCTGAAACATAAATTTGCTTTGTCACTCTTTCCTCGTTCATTCTTTCTACGTGACCAAACCACCGAAGCATTCCTTTTTTAATCCTAGTCACAACGTCATCTTGCAAACCACACTTTTCTCTTATCACACTATTTCTCACCCTGTCATTCAGATTCAGCCCTAGCATACTCCTTAATGACCGCATTTCTATAGCCTTTATTCTACTCTCATGCTTCTTCTGCCATACCCAACGTTCACTACCATACATTAAAGTAGGGACTAACACAGCATTATGAATTGCCATACGTGCCTTCTTTGACACATTCTGACTCTTCATAATAGCGTGTAGAGCCCCATTAACTCGTATTTCCTGCGTTCACTCGTCGTTCTATATCCTTATCATATCTACCATCCCTGCTAAATAAACATCCCAAATATACAAACTCATCCACTTGCTCAATCAACTCCCCTTCTATTCTTATTTCACATAACGTTTTACTTTCTTCTCTTTCAAAAACCATCACTTTCGTCTTACTTGCGTTCACTTTCATACCCCTTTCTTTTAATAACCAGTTCATTAAATTAACCATCATTTGCAACTCGGCCGCCGACGATGCAAATATGACTTGATCATCGGCGTACAATAGGCATTTGACGGTTAACTCACCCATTCTCAACCCACATTCTTCAACTTTCAAAGTTTGCAAACAACTGTCCATAAATGGGTTAAACAGCCATGGAGAAGCTACACAGCCCTGTCTGACATCTTTTTGAATGCCAAACCAGTCCGAGTAGGCCCCGTTGATTCTGACACAAGCACTAGAGTCCCTATAAAGGGACTTTAATGCCTGTATCAGACCAGCGCTCAACCCAAATGAGGTTAGTGTTTGCCATAACACGTTCCCGTCCCCTCTGTCATAAGCCTTTTCCAAGTCCATGAACGCACAAAAAACTTTCTGGTTTTAGGCCAAAAATTTCTCAGCAATCATGCGCATGGAAAAGACTTGATCGTACGGATCCCAATCCCCTTTCTAAATCCAGCTTGCACATACCAAATTTTTCCATCAGTTTCTTCCATAACTCTTGCAATGAACACCTTAGCATACAGTTTACCCACAATGCTAAGCAAGCGGATACCACGGCAGTTTTTACAGTCCTGCTACGCCCCCTTTCCCTTATATATTGGGACTATAACGGCTTTGCACCAGTCTTCCGGTACCCGCTTCAGTTCCCAACATAAATTAAACAAGGTGTTATAGCAGGCTTGCAACCACACCCTCTCCAGCCCTTAGCATTTCGAGTGATACTCTATCATATCCGGCTGCCTTACCTGCTTTCATTTTTTATAGGAGAGGGGGCAAACGAGCATGCGGCTTACCTGATGGTAAGTGACTACCGCCGCCCATGAACAACTGCAACACCAGGGAGGGAATTGCAGATGCGTTGCCGGCCTTTTAAAAAGGAGTACGCTCTTTTCTTGAAGGTCCCTAAGTCGTATCGGTCCGGAAAAATAGCTGATGGTAATCGATTCCACAAGGAAGTCGTGCGAGGAAGAAAACATCTTCTAAATCGCACAGTGGTGGACCGCCAATCATCCAGATGGTGTGGATGGTATCGGGAGTTCTGCCGCGATGTGCGTTCGTGAAATTTGGCGGCTGGGATTAATCCGAACAATTCCTCAGACCACTCCCCATGGTAGATGCGAAAGAAAACGCAAAGGGATGCAACATCTCTTCGCAGTGTCAATGAATCGAGCCGATCGGAAAGGGCTCGGTCGTCGACGATTCGAGCCGCTCTGCGCTGGATGCAGTCAAGTGGAAGGAGCTGGCACTAGGGAGCCCCTGCCCAGAGATGGGAACAGTATTCCATGTGAGGCCGAACCTGCGCCTTGTAAAGTTGCAGGCGGTGTGCCGGCATGAAATACTGTCCCGCTCTGCTGAGCACGCCAAGCTTTTTAGAGGCCAATTTGGCCTTCTCAAAAATTTTCATGCTTTTCATTGCTTTCATTATTTCATCTACACTTATCTCCCTACCTCTCTCCACTTCTTCCGGAATTTCTATTTCCCTTACTTCAGATGACTCTTCACTCTTAAACACGCTTTCAAAGTATTCCTTCCATCTCTTTAAATTCGAAACATCATCATTCAGCATGCAGCCATTTTCGTCTCGAATAGCATTCATTCTAGACTGTTTTGAATTTCCCCTGGCAGTTCTTACTAGCTTCCAGAACGTTTTAATATTTGCCTGGAAGTTATCAGATATTCTTCATCATTCTTATCTATCCTTTTTTGCTTTTTCCTTTCAACAACTTCTTTTACTCTCTTATTTATACGTCTAAAGTCTGCCTTTTTTCTTTCAATCTCATCATTCATACCGCCAGAATTACCAGCTTTGGTTGCTAGTAAATCTAGCCATGCTTTCTTCTTTGCTTCAACTTCCATCCTTACCTCATCATCCCACCACAACGTATTACTTTTCCTTTCATTCGTTCTCTTACTTACACCACATACGTCGGTGGCTGTATCCACCAAAACTTTCTTAACATTATTCCATATATTCTTCAAGTCTAAATCATTCATACATAATTCATTCAACACACTTATATTTTCCCTCAGTCTGCATTTATACTTCTCTTTCACACCTTCATCTTGTAACCTCTCTATTCTTATACGCTGTAACGCAGTGGTAGACACAGATGTCCGATGCCGCCAACGCTTGGGTAGACCATTAATTCGGCATAAGACCAAGTAATGATCCGTCCCTACGTTGGACCCACGGTAAACCCTTGTATCTACCACTGCACTCCTCATTCTTTCATCCACAATTATGAAATCTATCATGCTTCTATCATCCCCTCTTTCCCAAGTATACATGTGAATCCTCTTATGGCGAAAGAGAGTGTTCGCCACAAAAATATTCTTTTCCACACATACGGTGAGGAGGTCTTCACCATTCTCATTTATTCTTTCATCGCTAAACGCTCCTAATATCCTTTCATAACCAGACCTCTTAACCCCAACCCTTCCATTAAAATCTCCTAACATAATAATATTTTCATTTTCCTTACATTTCGTCAACACCGGCCTTACCATGTCCCAAAACTGCTCTCGGATATAAGTGGGCTAAGACATATCTAGGGCGTACACCCCAAGCACGAACAACTTCTTTAAGTTCACTTTCATTCGTATCCACAGCAGCCTTGGGCTTACACATTCATACTCTTTCACACATTGACCCATTCTTTTTGAAAGGATGACACGGACTCCCTGGCATGCCCGCTCGGTCTCGTCTACACCAGACCAGTAAAGCGGTATACATGCCATGTGCGGTGACATCTCTTCCCTTTCGTTTCGTCTCATTTACACATAACACATCTATTCCTCTATCATTCATCTTAGTCAGAAATCTTAGTTGATCTAAAATTTTCTTTGTTGCAAATCCGACACAGTCTTGCTATTAAACTGTCCTATTTAAGCCTGGAATATAGAATGATTTGTATAATTTAAACATTTCTAAGGGGGTAAATAATTATCGGTGTAGAAGACCACTAAAATTATGTCTGTACTAACAGTGTAAATTTTATATCGCTACAAATAAACCTTCCCGTACCTTGAGTAGACTTTATTCGACATTTCCAAACTTAAAACTATAAGACAGCTTCCTTTAATGCAAACATATTTCTTGTCAGGGCTTCGGGAGTACGCGATAACTAGCGCTCTAAAAGATTCGCGTTTTACTCCCATAACACGCGAGGAGGTGCCGCGGCTGACGGTCTCGGTGTCCATCTTGCAGCACTTCGAGGAGGCCGAGCACTACCTCGACTGGAAGCTTGGCAAGCACGGGATACGCATCGAGTTCATAAACGAGCGCGGCACGAAGCGCACTGCAACCTACTTACCTCAAGTTGCTACAGAGCAAGGTATGGAGAAATTATTACCAGTCAGTGTGAAAATTGAAAATCCTTTTTTTCCGCAGAAGACAAAAAAAATCATTTGTTAGTTTTAATAAATCATCACTCCTAGGACTTTCTCTGGTTGACAGAGCAAAATTAAGCATTCTGTGGGGTGTACACGAGGATTTAGTAAAGGTTCTGAAATGAGACAGAAAATATAATAGAGGAAAACATAAAATTTATTATTCTTTAAATAAATAGCCTTTTTTCATTTACTTAGATCACCACGTATGGCAAAATAATATAATCTACTGTCCCTAATTCTCGTCCTGTCATTATCATCATCATTACATACCACAAAGAGTCCACTGTTCACACAGACACTGTCAATGTACTCGTGTCTACAACATGGTACTGTGTCAAGTGTTCCTGGAAGTCTTACCAGGTCGTCGTTTTATCTCGTTGGAGCTGCATTACTCTCCGCTTATCGGTACTTCACTACCGCTAGGGTCATTTACTATGTTTTAATAGAATAAGAGTGTCAAGTGAGCACACAGCCCACCTGATGGTAAATGATTGCTGTGGCCTATAGACATTTACATCTATCCTCAAATAAGAGTCAAAATGCAGATGCGTCATCACCCCTGAGGACCAATATGGAATGCCTCGTGTCCTGTAAAAAGTGTTTTCGGTTCTCCACACATCATACGAAACACAGCAACATTTAGCTGCTATTTTACGCGGGTATTCTGTGAGAGCGTGTTCCTTCCCCGGTCGAACCGACCCATGCTACAATCATAATATAGCTGCAACATGGCTCTACTTCGTATAAGTCATTAGGAATACATCTAAGTGTACAATATCAAGATTAATGAACTGGTGAACTTTAGATGCTCCAAAAAATTTTGATCTGTCTGTTTCTTAAGGTGGTGTTCGAATGTTTCTATATGAGTTTCAGATATGTGTATGTATGTTACAGGATGGGACCAAATACAAACAATCGATTCGCTTTTACGAAAGGGGGGTTACAAAGCGGCGATCACTTCAGATCTCCGGAGGAGCATCAAGCTGACTCGCTACCAATCAGAGGAGGTGTCAGCTTCGTACAGCGATTACATCAGCCAACGTTGTTGCTAGCATCCCGCCGCTCTTCACGGGCACCAACAGCCTGCTGACATAAGACTCGTGCACCAATACACAACGTACACAGACAAGCAATTATATACAAGTCCAAGCGGGAGTTACAAATATTGTGTTAATAATAATTTAGTCTCTAAGTGTACTACTCTATGTGTTACGAATCCTAGGATGCGATTTGACGAACACGGCAATACGTTGAATATGGTCGAAAGTACAATGGGAAGTCAGAATTATGCTCAAAGTGATTCCGGAGGGGACGGGAGCGGTTTATTTGTAATTAACATTTAATGTTAAGCAATTATCACTGCCATTGACATTCCTATAAGGAAGATTCAAGGTGCCATCATTGAACTGAACTTATTCACTTTTAATACAACGTCCAGCGGTATGTTGATATTTTTTTTTACATTGTTCGTCGACTTCTGACGAGGATACATGCAATTGAAGGTTTTATTACAATCTACTACGAGCTATAACTGTGTGTGGTTGTGGTCTGAACATTTTGTAGTATATGTAGATACAATGACCCGCGTGATTCTTTAGTGCTTTGAATAAGGGTTATTATTCCAATTAATCAATTGTCATTTGCTTTGCTCTGTATCGGCCGATAACCGATATGCTGAGGCAGATTAAATATGACGCCAAATATCAATTGTCAATTATTTGAAGTATCGTAGTGACTTTTTTTTTTGAACTGCATGTATCATCATCACCCGTTTTCGAGCAGTTTATGAATTTTACTTTATCGAAAATGCACTTTGATCAAAGTTTTGACTTGCTTTATTGTTGTATATTTAATTTTGATTTTGTTGCCATTTCGGCGTGTGTTGCAACTGTTCCCAATTAACAATTTATTATGAATAATATGTTATTTAGAAATGCCTCTTTGCCGTATTGTGATTGATATATTGCTTGTTTCGCATTTTTTAATAAATTCTTAGTAGCCGTCCGCTTTAAAGTCACAATCTAATTATAACTTATCAAAAGTATTTTAGCTTTTCATAGTTCATAGATTCTTTTTGCGTTTTTTTTCTAAGCTAGCCTCTTAACTATAATTCCACCTGATGATAATTGGTGATGTAGCCGACGATGGTGAAGCACACTGACTTAACAAAAGCCTATTCACTCTTGCCTTGAAGACACCATATTGTGATTAGATGGAAAGACAGATGCTGGCAACTTATTCCATTCCTTTGTTGTACGTATGACGAATGATATAGCAAACCTTTTGGTTCGAATGCGTGATAAGTCGACAACGAAAGGGTGGAGACTGGCAGAGTGTCTGGTTGTCCGACGGTGGAAGGAAGAGGGAGGAATCCTGTAGAAAACCGAAAGGCACAAAGCACGAATGGCTCGGCTCGACCGGGGAAGGACCACGCTCTCACAGAATATCAGCGTAAAATAGCAGCTTAACATTGCTGTGTTTCGTATGGTGAGTGTAGAGAACTGGAGACCCTTTTTACTGGAAATGAGGGATCCCATCTTAGTCCTAACGGGTGACAACGCATCTGCAATTTGATTTGTAATCTAGGATAGATGTGGATGTCTATGGGCCGCAGCAACCACTTACCATCAGGTGGACAGTGTGCTCGTTTGTCACCCTTATCCTATAAAAAAAAGCTGGCTACTTTGCGCCTGTGTTTCAAGGCTGGTGAAACATTAATCAGTTTTGGGTCAGCAATAAGCCTCTTAGCATGCCATGATTCCAAAGCTGCGAGCCCATATATAGCAGCAATACTCCATGCACGAATGCAGTTGCGCTTTATATAGAGTAAGCAGCTGTACCGGCGAGAAGTACCGCCGCGCTTTTGCAAGGACTAATTGCTTCCTTGCAGATGCTTTGGCTTTGGACTCAATGAACCCCCCGTTTGAGTATATCTAAATTTCTAACGACTGATGGCAGTCGGTGTATTCCAGTGATAGATTTCGGTAAGAGAGAGCCAAGGTGAGCTGACTTTTTTCCATGTGAAGAGACACGCTTGTATTTTGGGGGCGTTGCATTTTACAAGATTGGCATCGTCCCATTCGGTGACTGCCTTTTTAGCGTGAGATTCACACGCTCAACCATAGCTTCTCGTTCGGACTGAATTTTATCCCGACTGGCCCGAGTACTTGGTTGGTATCTCTCTACAACTGTGCTGTCGTCTGCATGCCCATAGATACCGGGCATAAGCAGATCATTAATATGCAGCAGAAAGAGAGTTGCGGAGAGAACGGACCCTTGAGGAATTTCTGCCTTAGTCGCCATAGGCTCGGATGAGTAGCCATCGACGACGATTATATATTAATCGGCGATTTTTTTGATTGTTTTGTAATAAATTATTAAATTATCGTTGCAATTCGATATTACGCCATAGACAATAAATAGGAACATAAAATCCTTATATAGTCAGCACCTTGTTCATTTCTTAGTATAAAGTTGGCATTTTGCATAAGTTGTTCTAAATTATAGGGAGTACAAAGTATATCAGTGATTAATAATAGATTGCTACACAGTAATATCCAGTTATGACATACGCCTGAATATATCCTTGATAATTCTTTATATATTTTAAAATTTTGTTCAAGTTGTGGCTGTAACAGCCATAAATTGTGTTATAGTTGTCCGAAAATACATTTGTTTCTTTTTAATATTTAATTAATATGGTAACACACTGTATTGTTGAGGTGTTGGATTATTTTAATGTTTGTGAGCTGAGTTGAATTCAAATATTAGTGTGTTTTATTGAGTTTAAGTAAAATATATTTTTGTATGCGGAATTTTAAGCCACTTAGAAACTTTGTGCATGACCACTGGACTGTACAGGGTGAAGTTTTATCATATTTCATAATAACAATAATTATAAAAATCTGTTATAGTGTGTTTAAGTATCTCTAGATTTTTTCTTCTCAACACATAGATAGTATTTTAATATAAAATAATTGGTTAGTGAAAAAAATATTTTTCTCGGCATAATATGGAGATATAATTTCAAATTCAACATAGCAGATCTTTTGTTGATTTCTATTGATAAATTTAATTTTGTTGCTTTATTGACGGCCCGGTAACATAAAGGATGACACAAAACCATTGGGTTATTTACCATATAAATTAAGTTACTTTAAAAATATTTTTAAAATTCATATAAAAAAAATAAAAAAATCAAAACGAACTAAATCTATTATTTTATTAATTATATGGCTGATTTAATAACAAAATATTATAAATTGTTGTAATTTTATAATCAGCTTTATTTTGTTTACCTTAGAGGTAATTTCTCAATTCACTAAAATAAATATATGAGAAATCGCGTTAATGTAGACTGTACTTCTTGTGTGAGTGATAGCAACGTTTGTCCCTGTAATAAAAGCAGCTTTTAAAAAATATATTATATATTATTGCTTTTAAAGGGGGTTGTACAGGAACAGGGTAAAATGTAATAAAATTGTTGATCAGCTGATAAATATTGCAGTAGGTGTATTTGCTGCTTACGATGGGAATATTATTGAGTCGTCTTCCGTTTTAAAAGGAAATAAAAACTTTTTGAAAATGAAGAAGCAGTACATGCTGCATTGCTTGGAAATAAATGTTAATTTATAATATAATTTGAATGGTTAAGTCAGTTTTGTAGTATAGTGAGTAGTTATGACTCTGTAGACCTTACTCCCCACAATTGTCGATTAAAAAACACCAAAGCGGGGAAAATATTAGAACAAACAACGAAAGAGACATCTTCGAGGTTTAGGCCCGCACTCCACCAAAACGGAGATGTGCGAGGCGGAGATAAGATTTTTTTCAGTTAGAGTGTATCCACTGAAGCTGAGTGATGACGAGATATGTGAATAACGGAATTCTATTGGTTGTTTAAAACATTTCCTCTCTTCTCGTCTCGTCTCCGCTTTGGTGGAGTCCAGGCATAAACCTTGAAGATGTCTCGGTCAGTATTGGCCGAGGCGGGTGCGAGGCATGTTCGACATTTTTATTTTTTTTCGTAAAATAAAAATAAAACAACTTTGTTTATTGTGTACTCAACATAACCTAAAAAATAAAAAACTTAAATACATTTTCATTTGATATAACTTCTGCACAAGGTACATGTTTAAATAGCGATTTAGCTTTCATTTTTATACATTTTTGTCAAGCTAATTATTATGATTTCCGTTTTCACACAGCGCTTGTCAGTATGTAATTTTTTTTAAATAATTTTTTTGCGCATTAAATACATTTCAGTAAATTTGCAGAGGCTCAAAAAGTTAAAAATACTACAACGTCGCCTACATTTTAGAAAAATAATATTCTTATAAACTACATAATGTAAAAAAAAAGTTGAGAAAAACATCCGTCTTCAAAGTAGAACCCGAGTTATCTTTTATCTCTATACTGTGTAAAGTTCTGCTATATTGAAATATGTAGTCATATGCCCTAAATAGAGAGCTAGATTTATGTAAAATAATTAGATTTATCTGTTGTCTTATGAAATTATAATATATTTGTAAGTGCAGTCTGTGGGAGACGGATCGTTCACGACAATACTTCTCCATAGAAGAAAATAATATTAGAGCATGTAATACTTAAAATAAAATAGAGTGACGGATTTTTCAGTAATATGACGTCTATAAAGTTCTTTAGCAACAATTAGACATTTAAGCCCAAAGACACAATATACATTCAATTTGACTTAAAGTGATAGAGACAGCACGAGACTAGACGGCATCTTAGTTTGAGTATTTTGGGTATTAATCTTTTTGTTTAGGACGCCGCAACGGCACTTAAAATCTGTGGTATGACAGTGATTCGGTGCAACGTCGTGAGGCTAGAGCGCTACGCACTAACTTGACGCTTCAGGTGCCAGATGCGTCTAGTGCTGCTGCAGCTAAATGTTCGTGTAAACTGAAGCCCGGGTGCAGAATGCGATCTCGCACATTTAGCTCGCCCGATAGCTATTCAAAATAATTCCAAATTTTCCGTTTTTATCTTAAGGCTGACTTTGAATGTCTCGTTGGGCTAAAAAAATCAGTTATTGCGTTTTCTGTCAAGTGATTCTCATTAAAAGCACGTAGCCAGGAAGTTGACCAAAATCCGGTCTGGAGGACAATTATTATTTATTTCAAGGAACATATAATTCGACTTCGAAGAAGTTATCGATAGAAATCCCCAAAGGATTTCAAGATTTCGAGAAATTCAGTGAGAATTATAATTACGTTATATTAGTGTTTTTGTCACTTAATATGATTAAAGGAAAGAAGTAAAGGGTAAACAAAAGAAAGGATAATATCGGAACGAGTAAATTTCATTTCACTATACGCAACATCAGTTATGTCAGTTTGAGCGCGTCTATTCTTTGTTGGTAATGCAATTGGTGCGAGCTAATTGTTGTTGTATTCCGCGCGAGAATCGCTGTGTCATTTAAATATACATTTTATCAACCACAGCTTTGTTGCTACACCGACCTTATAGCGGCAAAATATGTTTATGTCACATATTCATGGCAAACAATTCTTGTGCAACATTGTTGCAGAATTGTATCTATATTGCTAGCAGCGGGTTGCCAGTCAACAAGCGTAAACATCAGTATAAGGTGTGTGTGGACAAGTTTTTAAGTGAGTTAATAAACGTAGCAGTAGCTCTAATGCAGGTAACTATAAGTTATAAACAATATTACTGTTTTTATTAATATCAAACCTGTTAGACATATAGAACTTAACGCTCTATTACATCTTACTGTAGGCTGACTGCCTAAACAAAGGTGTTAAATGTTAACCATTACGTTCAACAAAAAATATATATTTAAAAATATCAACTGTCGCCCAAATATGTTTATCATGAATACGTGATTGATCGAACTTTGTCTTTTGCTCAGTTACATTCATAGTTACATCTATGCATCTATAGAACAAGTTTAATTTATATAATATATCTAATGTTTAAAAGAATATAAAACTGGTTGTAAAAACATTTTGCGTAATTCTTATGCTTTCGCTTAGTAAAAAGTGCTAGATTGTTACATTTGTTATTACTACAGTGATATCGTGAATATTACATGTTAGATGTTGAGCATGATTAAAGGCGTCGCCAAACAGAACGCGTATTTTGCGCCGCGTTATAGCGTTAATAGCGTCGCGTTTTAACGTTGCGCTCTTTGATGTCACACTGCAATTACGCAACGTTTTTTTCAGAACAATTTTTTTCAAGGACTGCTAACGAATGCGTAATGCAAGTCGTTAGCAGTCCTTGGAAATTTTGTTCGCTATTGAGATGTCCAGCGGAAGAATTATTACTTTTATACGCTTTATCACGATCACAGAGAAAAAGAGTATGGGTACACGACATCAATAAAAAGAGAAAGAAATTAGGAGAATATCATCGTTTGTGCCGCGAGCTTTCATCACATGAAGATCGATTTTTTACATACTTTCGTATGTCTCAAGATTTATTCGAAGAATTACATGAACTGCTCTTCCCAAAAAAAAGCAAATGTACTACAAATTGGAGGAAGCCTATTTCTACGAGAGAGAGACTTGTAATCCGTGCGAGGTAAGAAATATTTATTTTTTAAGATACGAGTACATGTTTATTGCGTTATAAGCAAAGTACGCGTTCTATTTGGTGAAGCCTTAAGGGTAGGGACAGACTGGTCCCACGTACGTAACGTATGCGATGCGCTACGTTGGTTTACAAACTCGACCTACGTATGCAACTAGGGGTGGTTAATATAGCGCATAGCGCCATATTATAGCGCACTAACTTTCTATAGCGCACTACTATGTAAGTACCAGCTATGACGCTATGAATATCGCGCGATCGCGCGCGGCTTCGGCATGCGCGGCAATTAGCTCATAACTCTAGCAGCGACGTTGTGAGTGGACGTGTTACGCAAATTTGATCTGCAGCACGCTATTCATCGCGCCCGATCTAGTTTAATGCTAGACGTTGGTTAGTTAAAGTATATGAATATAAAATAGTGTACGTAAATAGTTGATTTTTGTATATACAATCAATGAACTTCTAAATTCGCCTATAATTTAATATTAATTTTAAAATAACGTTTAAATAAATAATAGACAGTCCTAAGCCTGAAAAGTATGAAGGGGAGTTCATTGGTTTTTCTCTACAGCTTTATTTTATTTTAAACTAAACTGCGACGTATTAAAAATAATATTCTCGTATAGTACGCGGTTTGTCCAACGAAGGACATGTAATGTAACGTGCTACCAGATTTAGCGTGCTGCAAGACTTCGCGCCTACCGGCCGCCCACTCGCTTTTTTATAAATAGCACGCTACGCTATAACATAGTGTTTTTAATAAAAATAATATAGTTTAAAAATTTATAGTTTATAGTCTGAGCATGCTATTGATTTATAGCCGTTTTGAACAACTCTAAAGGCAACGTACGTTTGGCGTCAGACACCCTTGTTAGTTGTGACGAGTACAAATTTATCCCATGTTTTTTGATTTTGAGAGAGCTTGAGAATGATTTACTTTGTCTGATGTTCATATTATACGAATTTATCCACTCCACAGAGAAAAAGAATTTTCTTTTACGAACCTAATATCTTCGCATTTTAACATTTTAGTTAAAAAGCGAAGATATTGGGTTCATGGAGTAAATAAACATACCCTAAATAAAGAACTGTAAAATGATGCCGATCGATTTTTTATGTACTTTCGTATGTAAAACTGTCGATGTTTAGCGGGAATAACACATTATACTTTACATATTCATGGAATCGTTTTTCTTTTAAATAAAACTTTTAACAGTATTTCTACAAAATAAAGTCGGAGTTTTGGACGTTTAACGTAGTAATTCTGTTGAAATTTATAATTTATAATGCAAACAAATACACGAATATGTGGAATACTTCTGTAATATATAAAGTCATGTCACATAATATCTAATAAAAAATACTTTTTACTTTTAATGATATTCAACATATTTAATATTATATAAAAAAAACATATATCGCCGTACTAAATCGAAGAGCTGTTCATTTCTAATTTTGACAATAAAACGCTCGTGCACGCGTTTTGTCTTTTGCAAAGGTCGTTTAGTCGTACACGTGGGATTCCGTACGAATATCCCCTCCACCTTTCCACGCCGATCTGGATATCGCAGGTCGATGAGTGTGTTTCTAATGCATAGTTTTTCGTAGAAAATCAAGAGTAACGTCATAATGGTCATAATGCGTTGCATTAATTCGTTGCGTTCCTGGAACCAGTCTGTCTCTCTTCTAATAGGTGCACATACGTGTGTTAGTGTTTTAAATTATTACAAGCTGTCAAAATTTTGCTATAAAAGTGTAAAAAAATTACACCGCATTCGGATGTCATCTTATTTGTTTTCTTTATAACACTGAAGTGACAAATGAATATACAGCCCACCCGATGGTAAGTGGCTGCTGTACCCCATGGACACTTGCAACGCGACGCGTTGTCCTATCTGTGGACTCTGGTAATTTTCAAAATTTACTGTTCATTTTATTAGAAGGTTTACAATTTTTAATCACTTCCAAAACTTTATCGCAAAAAGTTTTGATTAAATTAATTTAAATTATAGAATAGGTACAAATAACTCAATTTTTATCAGGTCTATAAACTATTGTACTGCATAATCAATAAAAAATGAAAGGATGGATACTAACCCATCCATACATTTGGTGGTCATTTTTAGAAATATGCAAAATATGATGTCACTTCATCCGCCGCATCACTGAAGATTTGCCCACACTTATATTTAAATAAATTATGCGTAATTCATTTATTATACTCGTTGTTGGGTAAGAAATGTAGTATCGTATCATAGAACACTATATGTTTGTCAACTTTAACCACATGTAATGACCATCGAGGATATTCCACCAAAATAATATACTTCTGTATTCAGTTCATTTTTTGGGCACTTTTTTTTGAGTGAAGGCTGAATTATAATTGGTGCTTAGTTTAATAGTCTCTGTTATCGTTTACAAACATAGATCAACACGGGCCACCGACGGATCGGAGAGGGTAGCCATAGCATTTTTCCCTGATACAGAACTGTCTGTCATTTTGTACGGAAGGGAATCTGTACACACATAAACTTACACATAACAATTAAAACAATAAACCAACAATTTCACATACATATTGTAACAGCATCGTTCGATGACAGCTACAACTCTGATACAGACTGTTCAGTCGCTCGACCGATCTACATATTGTAGGAGGGTTTGTGGCCTGTTGGTAAGCAAATCCGAAACAACACGACTGTTATTGTTGTAATTTTTAAGTTTAAAAAGAAGTCTGCCTATGGCTACTCCCTTCGATCCGTTGGTGGCCCGTGTTGCTCTATATTTAAAACTGATTCGCTTTATTTATAAATTGTATCTGTGTATACAAATGCCAATAGTAATTCTCGACGTAACTTTTTACGTTTTGTAATTATTTAATTACTAGAAATAATTTGTTTGAATTTTACTATTAGGTTAAGAAATCGAGCTAATTTTTCATTTGTAAAGGTGAATTTAAATGTGTTATGGGTGTGATTTATATTTAGTTACAACAGAAAATAAATTTGCGATTTAGTCCTGCGATTAAAGGTGGTAGCATACGTAAGGTGATTTTTTCATCTGGACGGTAGATGGAACAGGGCGTTACGTAAATGAAAAAACAGATGAGTTAGTTCACCCCGCCTAAAACGTAATTCATCCCGACTTTTTCACCGATTCGCTAACATTGTTATACCTGGCAGGTTTTTTTTTAATTTTTACTAGGCTAATTTTGATTTTACTCTATCACTCGATGTATGTATGTCTCATGCTGGTACGCAGTCAATTAAGTAACCTACAGTAACCCACCCGTTCTAGTCAATAAAACACAAACATATTATTTTTTTTAGACAGCCAGTTGCTCGTTATTATTAATAGCTTTTTACATTAATATTTTTCACTAAATATTAAAGCGCGTCACTATGCAGATACGATAAGGTATCTGTATCTGAGAGCGTATCTTTCAATATCGCTCTCTATGAAATTCAATGCACTAACACACAGAGCGCAGATAATTTATATTTTATCGTTAAGTATCTGTAAGCACTGACATAGCTATATCAAAAGATAGTGACAAGTCTGCTCATACAAATATATCTGCAGATACAAATATGGCATAGGATTTTATCTGCAAATAATAGAGAATACGCCAACTCATTGTAGGTAACACTGTATAAACAATTCGGTCCAAAAAACACGTCTTGTAAGTTTGAAGGACTTCGATTGAATGTATAATTTCGTATATTATCGTTTCGGCGTAGTGTGTGATACTTTCAGATAATTAAGTTTTTATACCCAGATAAAATATCATCGTATCTGCGTAGGGTGTGACACGCTTAACAGATATTCGTAAATAATCGTTAAATTACCTGTTCTATCACATTACGTATGCTACGACGTTAAATCGCTAGGTACATCGGTTTACGCACAACTAAACAACTAATGTTTGAGGGTGGTTTTCTTTGGGGGCGATTTAAATAACTACTTATACTTCACATTTATTATTAAAATAATATATGAAGAAATATAACAATTATGATCTAAGTCGATTTAAATATTACACACAAAAATAATAACAGTTATAATGCAACAATTTAATGATCAAAATTATGTTAAATACAACCTTGTAATGTGTTATAAATTGTAGTACACACCGTATTGTTTGTAATTAATCTTACTTAAAACATCGGAGAAAGACTTTCCAATTGATGTTTTGGTATAATGCGGTCGGTTTGGAGATATAATTTCAAACATTGGCGAAAAAACGTCCAACAACAGTTGGTTAAAAATGGACCCCAGGTGCGCCTGAACGCTTGGATACGATAACGACTATGTGTTTAGGCAATTATGACTGTATGTCTTTTGTGATTTGGCAGTTTTGCATGTGTTCAGAACTTAGTGGTAATTGTACTTTCTCTGGACAGTTGCGTGCATTAGTATGTTGTCCATTTTTTTTTTGTAATTCGTAAATATCTTTAAAAGAATTAATAATATAGGATATATAAGTACTATGTGAAATTTTATTTTTAACTGTAAAAAAAAATTACCTTTTTGCTATCTGTTGGATGGGTATTGTTGATAATTTTTTAAATTCGTCAGTTTTTTGTACTTGTTTGTTGCCTTAGTTGTTGAGCAAATTGTTTGTATAGTCTCATTTCATTCAACCGTATAATAGCTATTTTGAAATACAAAGCATATATTACTAGGTGGATGACTCCTTTTCTGCTTGAGTCCATCAGGGTAGCAACGAAGCACTGCTATTTGGCGACAGAAATAGGTTCCGGTCTGAAGTATATAGAAAGCCAGTATATTTTCCGACTGTGGGGCATATTATCTTTAGTCTCTGAGATGACAGCGCATCTGTAGCCTTTTTGTTTGAAGTTAGCTGCAGATGTTCAAAGATTACATTAGCCACTTACTATCGGGTTGATGGACTTCACATGTCTTAAGTGGTTCCGCGACGGTCAAGTGGCTTAAAACAGGCGCGTAGATTTTGCTTGAGTCAAGCACGTTTGATTATTTACAATGTTTGCTTCAAACCATCTATTTACTGGACTCGTGTTTAATATGATTATATTTTTTTCATGACGCGACATTTTGACAGAGTTTGTTACCGGATCGATCAGACATTGTGCTCCAGTCGCGCATCCCAAAAAATGTCTTTTTTTATAGAATAAGGGTCACAAACGAGCATATATTCCACCTACGGTAAGTGGATGCTGTTGATCATAGACCCACAGACATCTACATTAATCCTCGATTGATAATCAAAATGCAGATGCGTTACCACCCCTGAGGACTAAGATGGATTGCCTCATTTCCAGTAAAAAGGGTCTCCGGTTCTCTACACTCACCATACGAAACACAGCCGCATGGACCTGCTATTTTACGCTGGTATTCTATGAGAGCGTGGTCCTTTTCCGGTCGAGCCGAGCTATTCATGCTACGACCATAATATAGCTGCAACATGTCTATACCACGTACAATACTTCACGTATATGCTTGCTCAAGCGGCTAAAAATAAAATTAAGCCTTTACTCAGAGCCAAATATCTAGCCATGAAAAATTCTGTGTGGAACACACTTAGTATTAAAGTGTGGATAAGCCTTCGTATGGAAGTATTAAAAGATAAGATATAGTTAAAGAAATGAAATAAATCATTAAACCGATTCCAGCAGTTGGAATCTGCAGCCTGATTAGATATTAGATATAAAAAATTGTTATAGTTTATCCCTAACCCCTGAAGTATTATGCATAGTGCACCATAAATTCATAATTCTTACTATAACAATAAATGGTTTATGAACGTAACTTTTGGAAACAAATAAATAGTGTCACGTAATGAAATATAGCTTTTTTTTTTCAAGATGGACGACCAACACAGACGGCACGGCATTCGCACGCAGGTCCGATCATCAGTAGATTTTTTTTCGTTTTATCGAACAACCAATGAAAACTAACGAGATTTTGTTATAATTTAAAGATAGAGTAATAAAAGGTCTCTAAAATGCTATCACCACGTTTTGTGAAAAGCTGCCTTTTATGTAGGTAGCAAAGGATATTTCTTAGAAACGATTGTATGATATTTCAGAAAAACAAACTTTGACCGAGAGATCCTAGCAGAAAGAATTAATTGTTATTATGAAATAGGCATTTATTGCAGAAACATCTGTGACATTAGCTAGAGTTATAAAATACTGAGTCCGCGGTTTTGTTGCTTACCTATTGCTTACGCACGAAGACGAACTTTTACTTGATATAGTTTTAGTATCAGTGCTTCAAATATTTAAATGTGTCTTAAATACGAAGAGATGATTTGTTGACTCTTGTTGTGTTCAGAACAAATTAAAAAAGGGATCGAGACATCAATCTTATAGGACTTGATTGCGAGTAAGTGGTTAGTAGTAGCTAATTAATAATTTAGCTTTGTATCATAAAAAAAATAAGCGATAAAGTAATATACAAAAATACACCACAACAGTAGCAACAAATATTGCGAGATTGTCCGATAGAGATAGAAACAAGCAAAGTCGACATTTTTCATGTTCTGAAGATGACATGTTTTTTAAAACGACTAAACTTATTATTAAAGTAAGAATTAATAGATACTGAAGAAATGCCAATATGTGCCACTCTTTTTCAACTTTCATAGACGTGTTTATTTTCCATAGACAATCACAGAAGGATGGTTGCGAACTATTAATTCCAAGACAATATCCAGTAGGAAACCAGACAAAGATCTTAAAGACCTAAAGAAAGTTCCAAATGATCTGCTAGAGTTGATACAGCTACATCAAAAGTTTTAAATCTAGATAATCACTTTAGGGGAATGTGGGTTAATTAAAAACGGCGCGTAAATGGAAATATTAGACATATTATTCTTCCTGCTATAGGTAGAGCTGTCACCAAATATTCAGTGCCACGAACCAATGAAGCAAGAAGCGTTTAAGAAACCAAAAAAACGTCGGTATGCGATATTTAATAATGATCAAGAAGACCAGTTAGTTACAAGGATACTTACTGGATCAAGTCTTTTTATGGCATAAGATCAAAATCACTACGAAAAAAATGCTTTTAAGTTTGCTGAGCTAACAATCTGAATCATAACTTCAACAAGGAATTAAGGTAATGGCACCTATAGATGACATACCACCTAAAGATGACAGTGTCTCATAACCTTTCAAAAAACAAGTTTTAAAAAAGTAGCGGGAATTTTATTTGTTGCACTGACAACACTGATTCTTCTCCCTGGAGACAACATAACAAAACAATCAAACGCCATTGTGGTTTCCATAATACGGTCTTGTTTATGTTTGTGGTTGTATCATTTGCTGTTTTTCGCTTCAATTCTAGTGATTTGGTTAAGGTAAGTGTATTTACTATTTAAGTTTTTTTATCTCGATATTTATCGCAATGATATACTTACCTAAATAAGTTTTTGTCATTGTTAGACTTAATTTCACAACAAAGCGCTTTGCACAGTCATTTTGGTTATGGGTTGGGGTTGCAAAGGCGGTGTCATGTTTAGGTTCCTTAAAAGGCGCAGTTTCCTAAAGATGATCGTATTGTCATCTTAAAGTTTTTTAGCCCCGATTGATGCTTCAGTGCTATAGAAGTTAAAAAATAAAAAGAATATGTGGGATTTTTATTTCGGTGCAATAGTTGTCCAGGAACCTTAAGCTGACAGCTATGTCATCCTTAGGTTCTTAGCGTGTCATCTTTAGGTTATGCATACGTAACCCTAAGTAACTTTTTACTTTTTTAGGTGAATGAAGACGATGCCTCCCACAAAACTTCTGCAGTATGATGAGGAAGTTATGACAAAAGCCCTGGATGACGTGATGCGTGGGGTACCTGTGTACGCGGCTGCTAAGAAGTACAAAATACCCCGCTCTACACTTCGGAGCAAGGTTAAAGGGATCAACCCAATATCAAGAAAAATGGGAGCCCGTACGGCTTTTACGGCCGATGAGGAACTGAAAATTGAGGAATGGGTCCTTGAATTAGCGAGAAAAGGATTTCCCGTTTCGAAAGGAACCTTTTTAATAAGCATGCAAAGATTAGCCGCTCAATTAGGGAAGGACATTTTCCGTGATAAGGTTCCATCCAAAAAGTGGTATGGCAGTTTTATGAGTAGACACCCTCGGATTTCTAATCGCGTTGCCCAAAATTTAACAAAGAGCAGGAGCTCAATAACAAACGAGCAATTAGACGGCTGGAAGAATGACGTTTATACGTATTTAGAGGGAAACGGATTGGCGAGCGTCTTGGATGACCCCAAACGCGTATTTAACGCTGATGAGACAGCATTTTTCTTGCAACCAAAAGCCGGAAAAGTTATGGCTGAACGCGGTTGTAAAAATATTTATCAAGCGGTTGGTAATGACGAGAAAGAGTGCATTACAGTTCTCTTTACGGGCAATGCTAATGGAGATCTTGCACCACCCTTGGTAGTCTTCCGTTATACACGTATTCCGCTCCATATCACCGTAAATGTGCCCACATCATGGGCTATAGGAAAAAGTGAGCAGGAATGGATGACCTGCGCAATTTTTTATGAGTACATTGGAAACCAGTTCATTCCATGGCTGGAAAAAGAAAAGATAGTGCGGCCAGTACTATTTTTTGTCGATGGCCACGTCTCCCATCTATCTATGGAGGTTAGTCAGCTTTGCAGCCAAAATGACATCGTTTTAGTGGCCTTATACCCCAACGCCACCCATTTGCTGCAACCGATGGACGTCTCCGTATTTCATACGCTGAAAGCTTCGTGGAAGGAGAAAGCTTTACAACATCGATTAAGCGGTGGTGAAGTGTCAAAAAGTAATTTTTGCGCCTTACTTGATCAACTTTTATTGGATGTGTATCGGCCAGAAATTTTGACAAATGGGTTCAAAAAATGTGGGTTAGTGCCCTGGAACCCTTTGGAAGTCACTGTTAGGCCTGCTGCGCCACCGAAGGCAACTGAACCCAATACAGAAACTAATTTGTGCTGTCCTAATTGTATTCCGTGGCTGAAGACAGTAATCGGGGCAGAAAAAATTGCTTCTTTTAGTGGGGATAAAGATTCCATCCCTGTTACCGACCATTCCCTGTACGAGCTATGGAAGAAGGTGACAACAGGATTACAAAAAAATACTGTGACTATTTTGGAAGCTCCTTTAGCAAATGCAGAGGATCCTGTTGAAGACGAAATGGAAATTCCTGCTCCTTTGGAAGTTTCTGCTCCTTTAGATCCTGTTGAAGATGGAATGGAAATTCCTGTCCCTTTAGATCCTGTTGAAGACGGAATGGAAATTCCTGCTCCTTTGGAAGTTTCTGCTCCTTTAGATCCTGTTGAAGATGGAATGGAAATTCCTGTCCCTTTAGAAGTTTCTGTTCCTTTAGATCCTGTTGAAGACGGAATGAAAATTCCTGCTCCTTTGGAAGTTTCTGCTCCTTTAGAGGCTTCGGGAACTCCTATTCCTTCTACATCATCTTATATCACGTCGCCTTTTAAAAGATGCCTTTTCTGGCCAAAGGAAAATACGGTACCGAAAAAGAGAAGATCGAAGGAAAAAATCCCTTCGGTGATTTCATCCCCTCAGTGGCAGGAGTATCACCAGAAAAAGTTAGATCTGAAGAAACAGAAAGATGAGGAGAAACAAAAACGATTGGCGGCTAGGCTTAAAAAGAGGACGAGAAGTGCAAAAAAGCCGCGAGGCGCCTCTTTACCTCTTCTAGAAAAACTAAAGAAAGTGAAGATTCAGATGCTTCATCAAATGACGAAGCTGGGAGTTTGAAATCGTCGTCTGGAGGTGAATGGGATGAAAAAAGCTCAGGATCCTCCGATAATGAGCTGCAAGCCCCAAGGAAGGAGGTTGGGGAGTATGTTGCCGTAAGATACGAAAATAAGATTTTTCCTGTTAGGATAATCGTTGTCAAAGAAGATGGAGTCGTCGTGACTGCCATGGTGCGTCATGGGCGACTGTGGAAATGGCCTCAAAGGGAGGATCGGTTATTTTATGCTTGGGACGATGTTGTGGGCAACATAAAAACGCCCACCAAATTTAGTTCAACTAGGGAGATTTATGATGTGCCCCAAGTTGCAAATCTTTAATTTCTTTATTCTAATTAAAATAAATGTGTTATTATTTTTGCTAATTTGGCTTTTTAATTTACACAGAAACCTATGTCATCTTTAGGTGCCGTCATTGTCATCTTTAGGAACCCATCGAATATTGAATGTCATCTATAGGGGCCAATTGAGTGATTAAAAAAAAATTAGTTCCATTACATCTATGTAAACGCAGGGCGCTGAAAACTTTCTAGCTGATAGACAAATACTCAAAGCCTGTTTGAGCACTAACAGTCATGAAAAATTCTGTAATTTGTGGTTTCCAACGTGCAAGATATAGAAAAAAATCCTTAATGTGTCATCTATAGGTGCCATTACCTTACCGCAGGCAGGCAAAAACTGGTACTATTCCTTTATGATTAGCATAATTATAGTTTTTATGGCATAAAAGTAAAAATGTTTTTGACCAATTGAAAGGCCTCCAAACAAAATACAATTAACAGGGTCATCTTATTTTCAATATCTATGAAAGAGAGAGCATTATCCCTGTCCATAAAATCCAATATTTTGGCTCCAAAAGGCTTAAAACAGGTAACAAAAGCAACAAGTAGAGAATGTGGTGTCACAAGTGTTGTTTGTGCAGTTAGTGCTAATGGTACATACGTACCCCCCATGTTTATATTTAAAATATTTAAAAAAAAGAGAATGAGCGAACTATTATTACTTAAAGGTTGCAATTTCCAATTCGTGTTGGATTACGAGTCCATATTTGTTAATTATCTGCGTCATTTCATTTCTTTTGTGAGATCTACTGAAAAAGAACCAGTCTTGATAATACTGGATAATCTCGAAAGTCGCATTATCCTGTTTCCTTTCCTACCTTTCCTTGTTACTTCACGTGTCTAAAAAAATGCAACCAATGGACTTGACAATTTTCAGTTTACTAAAGATGGCATACAATCGAGAATGTGAGGTGTACATGGTTAACTACACTACATAACAGAATAAATAATAGTACTACGTACAGAAGTTGCATTCCTTTGATGTCGACTGCTTGCCAACGTTTTAATAGCCTACATATAAATCACGCACGCAAACTAAATTAAACTTTATAGCTGCACGCTAGTGTCCGTATGGCTCTGCATCTTCTTGCCTTCCTACGTTACGGACGATATTTCGTGGTTACCCAGGGCTTTTAACAAATTGTAAAAAATACAGTACCTACATATTTAGTACCTTTTGATTATTTCTTTAATTTACTATTTGTGGGTATGTGGGTAGTGATTTAACAAAGGAATGAATCTATATACAAGGCTGTCCCAAAAGTCGACGTCAAGCCGAAATCGGGTGATAGGACAAATCATAATAGTTACTAGAAAAATATAAAAAAAGCTTAGTCATGTATTTATTAAATTAATTTTTTTTTTGAAAAATGTGATGGTTTTAGCACCTTTAGCTACAAATATTTACTTTCATTACCGATTTTTTTGTTAATCTTGTGTAATTGTGTAATCTTGGGTAGTGCTTGTGTAACCTGTTGTTTTTAATACTTAGCTAACTGTTCCAACTTAGAAGAAAATGTCACATTTATCCGAACCAAGAATGAAAAATTGATACTTCGCCCAACTTTAACTGACTGTACTGAAGAAAAAAATGTACTACGCCAGTTTAGCAAGTAACCTTAAAAGTTGACGCATTTAATAAGGATTCTAAAATGGTACAGCACTTGCTACATTATTTCTTAGATTACAGGGGAAAAAATTTTTCTTCTAGAATCCCAGTTTTGATAAAATTCTTTTTATCTACTAAAAATTATTTTAGTGTAACAAAAGCTTGCCTTGAGCGTAACTAAGATTCCAGTTTTAGCGATAGGAAGTATCATTCCATGAAGTGTGAGTGAGACAGATAGTGGAGCTTTCGATTCAGATACTAATGGGCGAGTGAGACAGATATTGACGCTTTCGATTAAGATGCTAATGGGTGAGTGACAGATAGTGACGCTTTCGATTCAGATGCTAATGGGTGAGTGAGATAGATAGTGACGCTAATGGTCAAATACAAATAAAGTCATTTTATAAGGTGCGAGCGAGACAGATAGTGACGCCACTTTTTGAGTGTTGGCACACGCAATGTAGATCAGTACGTTACGCTCCTTCCTTTACTACGCATCTTTCGGTATTCGTTCGTGTTATTTCACACTTACCGACTTTTTTAATAGGATAGGGTGACAAACACACAGCACACAGTCCACCCAATGGTAAGTGCTTGCTGTGGCCCATAGACATCTACATTTATCCTCGTTTGCGAATCAAAATACAGATGCGTTGGCACCCGTGAGGACTAAGATGGAATGCCTCTTTTTCAGTAAAAAGGGTCTCCGGTTCTCTACACTCATCATACGAAACACAACAGTGTTAAGCTGCTATTTGACGCTGGTATTCTGTGAGAGCGTGGTCCTTCCCCGGTCGAGCCGACCCATTCGTGCTACAAGTATACTACTAATATAGCTGCAGCCCATGCTGCAGCTATATTACTCTACCACGTAAAAATTTTCGCGTCGCTTATTTGACTTGTTTGCTTGTGATTTGGATTTGGGCAGTTTCGATCTTTTAACGACAACCTTGGCTTTCTCTTGAACTATAGTGTGATTGTGAAGTGCCAATATGTCTGTGTACACCATACAGGAATATGCAAACATGCACTACATTTATGAGGAATGTAGAGGCAATGCTAGTGCTGCGGATAGACTGTATCGCGAGAGATACCAAAATGCTGATCGCTATCCAGATCATCGAGTTTTTACAAATGTGCACCATCTACTCTTTACTGAGAGCAGACTTCCAAACAAAGTACATGGTGAAGGAAGAAGTTCGTTACCTTACGAGGACATAGCATATAAGCAGTTGAAGAAGACCCAAGTACTTCGGTACCAGCAATTCAGGAAAGCACAGGAGTGCCCAAAAGTACAGCTCACCGAATTTTACAAAAAAATGAGTTACACCCGTATCATATAAAGACAGTACAAACCCTGCTACCTCAAGATTATCAACTTAGGGTTGCGTTTGGAAAACGATGCTACAAAGACACCGCGAAGACCTGCGATTCTTAGAAAAAATTGGTGGACGGATGAATCGACATTTAAAAAAGACGGTTACATGAACCTACATAATTTACACGAGTTACGTGCTACTCATGTAAATTATGTAGAATCCGAATTTAATGAGACAAGACAGATCTCAATATCGTTTTAAAGTAAACATGTGGACTGGAATTTTAAACGGAAGAGTCATAGGACCTTTTCAGTTGCCAAGATATCTTGAATGTTGAAATTTATTTAGATTTTTTACAAAACCATTTACCTAATTTACTTGAAAACGTGCCACTAAGTATTTACAGAGAGATGTGGTATCAGCAAGATGGCTGCCCAGCTCACTATGCCCGCTCCGTGACACAATATCTCAATGAAGAATATCCGGGCAGTTGGATAGGGCGGTCTGGTACGATCTCGTGGCCAGCCCGTTTCCCGGATCTAAATTCATTAGATTTTTACAGGGGAGCAGTGAAAGAGAAAGTTTATTTAAAGCCAATTGAAAATTTAGCTGAGCTTCGGCAAAGAATTACGGAAGTGGCTGAATTTGTCAACAACGGAAGATTTGCCCGTCTGATAACCCGGTCGTTTTTAAGATGTCTAGCTTGTATTGCAGCTGAAGGAAAGCAATTTGAACACCATTTGTAAAAAAATCTCAGCATCCAATTGTTGTTTAATTTTAAACTTAATGAAAATTTAAGCTAAAGTTAAGAAAAGTATGACTGAAAAGTATCACTATCTGTCTCACTCACACTTCATGGATAGATTCTTCCTCTCACTCAAACTAGAATCTTAGTTAATCTCATGGCAAGCTTTGGTTACACTAAAATCATTTTTAGTAGATTTTTTTTTTATAGGATAAGGGTGACAAACGAGCACACAGTCCACCTGACATCTACATCTATCCTCGTTTGCGAATCAAAATGCAGATGCGTTGTCACCCGTGAGGACTAAGATGGAATGCCTCATTTCCAGTAAAAAGGGCCTCCGGCCACCTGCACTCACCAAGCGAAACGCAGAGGTAAACCTCTACTTCACGCTGGTATTCTGTGAGGTCGTGGTACCACCCCAGTTCGAGCCGGCCCATCCGTGCGACAGCAAAAGATGCCGCGTGGCTCTACCACTGTTGAAAAAAAAATAAAAAAGAATTTTATCAAAACTGGGATTCTTGAAGAATTTTTTTCCTGTAATCTAAAAAATAATGTAGCAAGTGCTATACCATTTTTGAATCCTTATTAAATGCGTCAACTTTTAAGGTTACTTGCTAAATTGACGTAGTACATTTTTTATCAGTACAGTCAGTTGAAGTTGGGCAAAGTATTAATTTTTCATTTTTGGTTTGGATAAATGTGACATTTTCTTCGAAATTGGAGCAGTTAGCTAAGAATTAAAAACAACAGGTTATACAAGCACTACCCAAGATTACACAAAAAAAAATCGAAAGAAAGTAAAGATTTGTAGCTAAAGGAGCTAAAACCATCACAGGCTGTACATTTTTCAAAAAAAAAAAAAAGAAATTACTGTAATTTAAAAAATACACGACTAAGATTTTTTATATTTTTCTGGAAACTATTATGATTTGTCCTATCACTCGATTCCGGCTTGACGTTGTCGTTTGGGTCAACCTGTATATGCATAAATAAATAATGATATGCACTGTTCAATTAATGTTGTTTTTTTCACACACATAATAACTGTTTTGTTGAAATGCAAAACACTTTTATTATTTGGGTATTCAAAATCTACTAGGCCTAATCAATTTGATCTCTTCGGAAATTAGGTAATTGTATCAAATTGTAGGTTAATATTTATTAACTGGCGAAGCTTGCGAAGACACTTATTGATTTCACGATGTCTTTCCGTTTGTCCGTCTGTACCACGATTATCTCGAGAACTGTTTCCAATTTTCAAATTCTGTTTTCAGCAATCGATTACTGATCACCCAGGCATCTGAACCTCCTATTTTGAAACTGATTGCTCAACGGCAACCGTTAGAAACCGCTACAAAGCTGATTGCTTCGCCACTTTGCTATGCTGTTAGCTTGCTAGGTTTATTAACCAATAATTTGATAGAAATACCTAATTACATATTGTAGTTGTCGATTAATAATGAAATTGTGTTGTGTGACTTTTGCTACAAGCATACAAGTTTTAAGACAGTGAAAAAACTGTCAACAAATATTTTTATTTTTAATTAATCCGCACATCTACCACGGGGAGTGCTCTGAGGAATTGTTCGGATTAATCACAGCCGCCAAATTTCACGAACGCACATCGCGGCAGAACTTCCGATACCATCCACACCATCTGGATGATTGGCAGTCCACCACTGTGCGATTTAGAAGATGTTTTCTTCATCGCACGACTTCCTTGTGGAATCGATTACCATCAGCGATTTTTCCGGACCGATACGACTTAGGGACCTTCAACAAAAGAGCGTACTCCTTTTTAAAAGGCCTGCGACGCATCTGCAATTCCCTCCCCGGTGTTGCGGTTGTTAATGGGCGGCGGTAGTCACTTACCATCAGGTGAGCCGCATGCTCGTTTGCCGCCTCTTCTATAAAAAAAAGTAATTGATCATATCTATACAAATAAATAAAATTGAAGTGTTTGTTTGTAATGTTGAAATAACTTTTTACTATATGCATATGACAGTATATACGGTACTTATAACAAAAACACGATTTTTAAAATTTTTGTCAGTCTGTCGGTCTGTCTGTTTATTCCGGGTAATCACCGAAACGGCCGGTCCGATTTTGACCGGTATAAAAGTAAGGAAGTTGGGCTCGAAATGAATACAAGTACAAATTCTACAGAAGTTGGTATAGAGAGATGGATGAAAACAGATTCCAATATCGTTGGTTTGCGAGAATATCGACGTAATTCAAAATTCTGTCAAATTGAATTCTGTATGCCAAACAATCATAAATCTTTGATATTTTATTGTGAACAGAGACGCAACGCCAATTTCGCGCTAGCTTTCGTTAGAAAGAGACAGCGTCATTATTCACTTGAGACAAAACACTCGAAGCGTAATCACAAGGCTCATCCATAGATAAATATATATGTAGCAAGCTCATCTCAGTTGAGCCAATGACAACAGAGTGAACGCACGGTCGATTCTCGAAAATACCGACGTATTTACAGTTTGGTTGCAACAGTTGTTGATTTTTTTTCAAGAATAGTGACACATTTAGTGATCCGTCGTTGTTCCTGATAAAAGTAAGTATCTTTTTATGTCTCATTTCTATTTACGCCTGTATTCTTGAATAAAAATGGGTGATTGCTTATGATATTGTATTTTATACCGACTTTATGTAACTTGAGTCTATATTCACGAAAAATAAACGGATCTTATTTTGTCGTAAATAAGAAACGTCGTTATATTAGAAAAAAATGGGCATGGTTTTGCTTCTTATTACGAAATGCGTCTGTGTTCAAGGAATTTTGGGATAGAAAATTTCTATTCCAAAATTCCTTGAATAATATAATATAATAATATTCCACAACTATCACACAACGCCTAGTCCCAGCTAAGCAGAGATTGTGTTATGGGTACTAGACAACTGATAAACATACTTATATATTTCTAAATACATAAATATTAAAGATAAATTACACTCAGACACAGAACAAATAATCGTGCTCATCACACAAACATTTGTCCTGGGTGGGAATCGAACCCACGACCTCCGGCATAGCAGTGAGGCTCACTAACCACTAGTCCAACAGGCCTGTCAGAAATATTGAGTTAGTTTTTTACATGTAACTAATTATTTATGTATAATATTTATAGAAATATATAAGTATGTTTATCAGTTGTCTAGTACCTATGTAATAAAGAAGATAGTTTGAGAAATTTCATTAAGGCGATACCAAAAATAGAAAGCCATTACTGTCGAGCAGATACGCAGAAAGAATATATTGATGGAAGTAAGACTATTGCAGAAATTTATAGAGATTATGTGAAACACTGTGAAGAAAAAAGAGAGAAAAGTGCTAATTATATCATGTTTAATAGAATATTAAATGGAGAATTTAATATAGCATTTTACCAACCTAAGAAGGATCAGTGTGAGGATTGTGTTGCCTACAATAACGCAAATGGTGAAGATAAAAATCGACTGAAGTCTAAATATGACAACCATCTAAAAGAAAACGAGCTTTAAAGAATGGAGAAGGTTAAGGACAAGAAAGAAGCAGAAGATAAAGAATCAACTATTGTAGCAGTTTATGACTTACAAGCTGTGATGCCATGTCCTAAGGGAGATGTATCTAATTTTTATACTGTTTCAAAAGTGAATACCTTAAACTTTACGATCTATAAGATGAAAAATAAAAATGCGTTCTGCTACGTGTGGCATGAAGGAGAAGCAAATAGAGGAGCTATAGAAATAGGGACCTGTGTTTTAGAATATTTAAAAAATCTTGGCAGAGATCTAACAGCTGAAGCCAAACTAGATATAATTTTTTATTCTGACAACTGCTGCGGACAGCATAAGAATAAATTTATTATCAGTGTGTACATGTACGCTGTTTCTACTTTTGCTCATATTAATAGTATCACGCATAAATTTTTAATAAAAGGGCACACACAAAACGAAGGTGACAGTGTACATTCTGTCATTGAAAGAAACATCAAAAAGACTTTGAAATCGGGCCCTATCTATACACCGGATCAGGGATTGAATACCGGTACCAATTTCGGTTCTGGTTCTTCATTTAGGTTCTTATAAAGGTTCCTCTTTTCGGTACGGTTCCTGTTCCGGTATCGGTTCCGGTTCGGGTTCCGATGTACCGGTTCTAAATACCGGTTTCGAGAACCTATAATCAAATCTCTCCAAATCCGTAGATTGGTATAAAAAATTCTGTACAATTCCGTAGACGCTATTTCAAAATATCCGATCCTTTGAGGATCGATAATATTTGTTTTTGAACTTAGTTGATAAATTCATTCTGTCATGGAAAATTCTTGTTGTAAGTTTAACTGTAGTATAACATCAAATCAAGCTACACATGTAAGAAAAATAAACCATTAAAAATTGGTTATAATTAAATGTTTTTTTTAACTAAATAATATTTAGTAAACAACAAATAAAGTAACTATACACACTTTAATATTTGTGGATAGTTGTACTTAAAAAATACGTTATAAACTTGATTATAACGACTTATTAACATGGATTTTAATTTCTGGTTTTTGTTAGTTTATTATTTGATATATTACGGTGTTTCAGACTCGGGTGATTTATGTCACAATGAAAAACTATAGCTGTGTAGTGGCGGTTAAGAATATCTGTGGGTGTCGTAAGAGGCGACAGTGGGATACAGTCAGGAGATGGGCAGCAGCATCTTCCTGATAACAGCAATATCACAATAAAAAACTGCGGTTGCCAACCCGCTCGCCAAGCGTGGCAACTATGGCAATATACACCCCAAAATAAATGAGGTTACTAAGAGACGGCCCCCAGTCACCGTCGGCCCCGTTATTCCTGGCTACGGTGGCGACCATGGTAACGGCGGAGCAGGCGTGCTAAGAATCTCCGGTGGAGGTTCGGTTGCCACCTAGGATGACTCGACCTGGCAACTTATAACGCACGCACCCTGAGGACTGACGAGATCCTGGAGCTGGAAGAAGAGATAGACAAGTTGCGCTGGAATATTATAGGACTATCCGAGGTCCGAAGAGAGGGGGAGAACACGGTAATCCTCGAATCCGGCAACTTGTTCTATCACCGGGAGGGCGACCCAAGGAGGTGTCGCATTTATCGTCCACAAGTTTCTCGTTAACAACGTTGTAAAGATTGGTAGTGTGTCGACGAGGGTCGCGTACCTTATACTCAAAATCACTAAACGGTATTCGCTGAAGGTCATACAGGTTTACGCACCAACCTCGACACAGCCCGATGAGGAGGTGGAGGAAATGTATGAGGATAGCTATGCATTCCTCCAAAACCCACTATACGGTGTTAATGGGAGACTTCAACGCAAAACTAGCCACAAGAGAGAACGGTGAGCTGAAAATAGGGAAATTTGGCATAGGGCAACGGAACTAAAGGGGCCAGCAGCTGGCAGAGTTCATGGAGAAAGAGGGAATCTTTATGATGAACTCTTTCTTCCAGAAGCGGCCCCAGAGAAAGTGGACCTGGTCGAGCTCCGACGGTTGTTGAAAAAATGAGATTGACTTCATTATGACGACCAGACGATAACTGTTCAGTGATGTCTCAGTGATCGCGAGGGTGAAAACCGGCAGCAATCACCGCATGGTGACAGGCACACTGAACCTAAACGTTAAGTTGGAGAGGACACGTCTAATGAAGTCAACGCTCCGTCTCCCTCGTGCTCTACTCCAAAGTCCCGAAACCTTTCAGCTCGAGCTACGAAACCGTTTTCAGTGCTTAGAAGATCGCAATGCAGTGGACGATTCGAACGCATGGACAGTTTTCACGAGCTTGTCATTCATACAAGCTCGTGAAAACTGTCCATGCGGTCGGAGCTAAGTTTAGCAAGACCCGCCGCAGAAGAAAACAAAAACTTTCCGATCACACTCTTAATCTCATGGCTGTTAGACGGGATATGAAGCTGCAGTCTTCAGCAGATTTGACAGCACACATGCAACTGAACGGACAGATTTCCAAATGCATGCGGCGGGACTTACGCATTTTTAATATTGCTCTTATTGAAGAAGTGATCGAGCGGAACCAGGGCTCCAAAGTCTTTGCTAGAGATATGTCTGCCGGGAAGAGCCAACTGTCGAAGCTGAAGACCGCGTGTGGCAGTGTGATTTGCGGGACACCTGGGATTTTGAGTGAGATTGAGAGGTTCTATGGGCAGCTGTACACATCATCGTTGGAGCCACACGTGTGAGTAACGATGCAAGAGCGAGTCTTCTCCGACACTATTCCGATGATATCCCGGACGTCAGTCTGAGCGAGATTAGAATGGCTCTCCAGCACCTTAAAAACTGCAAGGCCCCAGGCGAGGATGGAATTACAGCGGAGCTTCTGAAAGCGGGTGGAAAATCGGTACTTGAAATCCTTCAGAAGCTCTTTAATTCCGTCCTCCATGGTGGCATTACACCGGAGGCGTGGAGCAGAAGTGCGGTGGTCTTATTCTTCAAGAAAGTTGACATCGTTCTCTTGAAGAAGTACAGGCAGATTTTCCTTCTGAGCCGCGTCTACGTGCTGTTTCGAGAGTTATTACGAATCGTCTCGCGCGCAGAATTGACGACATCCAGCCTCCTGAACTAGCTGGTTTCCGAAAGGGCTTTAGCGCCATAGACCACATACATAACCTTCGGCCTATTGTACAAAAGTCCGTGGAGTACAATTTGCCTTTGATGCTGCAGTCCCTTCAACGGTGCCAAGTTGACTGTCGGTATATCGAAGTGCTTAAGTGCTTGTACAGTTGGGCTACGATGGCTATCCGAGTACAGAACCAGAGTATGAAACCTATCCAACTGCAAAGCGGTGTAAGACAGGGTGACGTTATATCCCCGAAACTCTTCACCGCTGCATTGACAGACGTTTTCAAGCTTCTCGACTGGAAAGGATACGGTATTAACATCAATGGCGAGTACATAACTCACCTTCGATTTGCCGACGATATAGTTCTTATAGCAGAATCGCTGGAAGACCTCAGCACTATGCTCAATGACCTCAATAATGTCTCCCAACGGATAGGTCTAAAGATGAACATGGGCACAACAAAGATCATTTTTAACGTCCATGTCACACCTATTCCGGTAGTTGTTGGGAGCACTAAGCTCGAAGTTGTTGACGAGTATGTTTACCTGGGACAAATAGTCCGACTAGGTAAGTCCAACTCAGACCGAGAGGTCAATTGACGGATTCAACTCGGTTGGGCAGCGTTCGGGAAATTACGGCACATCTTCTCGTCAGGTGTACCTCAAAACTTAAAAACAAGACTGTACAAACAGTGCGTGTTGCCAGTTATTACTTATAGAACTGAGACGTAGTCGTTCACTGCTGGCCGGATAAGGAAGCTCAAGGTCACTCAGCGAGCTATGGAGAGGGCTATGCTTGGAGTTTCTCTGCGTGATAAACTTAGAAATGGGGATATCCGCAGTAGAACCAGAGTAACCGACATAGCCCAACTGATTAGTGAGCTGAGTGACAATGGGCCGGCCATAAAGCTCGAAGAACCGACAACCGATGGGGAAAAAAGATTCTCGAGTGGCGGCCTCGTACCGGCGGACGAAGTGTGGGGCGTTCCCCCACTAGATGGAGTGACGACCTGGTAAGATATGCAAGAAGTCGATGGATGCAGGTGGCTCAAAACCGTGCTTTGTGGCATTCCTTGGGGATGGCCTATGTTCAGCAGTGAACTTGTTAAGGGCTGTAATGATGATGATGATGAAAAACTATACAACTAAGAACTTTGAGAAATTCGAAAAAGAAAAATAGAGGAAAAGCGAAGAATAAAAAAGAATAATCTGGCAGATTTTTTTTAATAATTGTAAAAACAAATGGGATAGTATGGATTAGAAAAATTTTAAACATAAGTGGAAATTCAATCATCTATAAAAAGGTTATAAGCAGTTATATGAACTGCCTATTTTTCAAGAAGAAAGAAGAAACAAACGTACATAATTTAATTCAAAATATCTAAGCTATTAACATTTGAAATCGATTAACGTCACAAAAAATTGATATTTATCAGTAAGAATGGTTTTATTTTAATACAGATAGCATAGAATTCATTATTAAATATAATTTAATACAGACAACATTAGAAGAAGAGAGAGAGAATGACATTGTCGGCAAGTACACACTCATGATAAAAAAAATCTTGTTAAGTTTATAAAAATTCCGTATATTGCATCGTCAAATTCCGTAGTTCCGTAAATGATGAAAAATTTCCGTATATCTATAGAAAATCCGTAGAGTTGGCAACACTGCATTGATATGCAACATAAGATCCACCAATACAAATGTGATATTTTACAAACTCCCCTCTTCTCACACTCCGCCGCGCGCCGCATCGCGCCGTCCACCCGACCGCACCTCAAACAAGTTTGGACTCGCTTTCGCTTTACTTAGGAACCGGTAAAATAAAGGTTCTTAAAGGTTCTAATTTAGGTTCTGGTTCCTGTTCCGGTATAGGTACCGAAACCCCTAAATACCGGATCTATACCGGTATTTTAGGACCGTTTTCAATCCCTGCACCGGATCAGTACATTTCAATTATTCGCACTGCAAAAAAGAAAGGACCTCCTTACAAAGTCGTAGAAATGAATCATAGAAGTTTTTACGAATTAAAATCGCTAGCTTCTGACGTGGGTAGAAATTTTAATAAAAATACTGATAATGAGAGTATGAAAATGGCAGATATAAAGATTTTAAAAGTAGATTCTGACCACAAAGGGTTCTTTTTCTATAAAACATCTTACGGTGAAAATGAATTTAAATGTGTGAAAGTTACTAGCCGTGCATCAAAATCTTTGGACGAAAATTACAGATTGCAATCTGCTTATAAAAAAAGGAACGGAATTTCAGAAAATAAGAAGAGAGGACTAGTAGATTTAGTTAACAAAAATATAATTCCAAACTACGAGGGTGGATTGAAAAGTACTCGGCCTAACACAGATCCATTCAATTCTAAAAATCAAATCTACCCACATTATTTAGTTCAGTTCAGACTAGTTCATTGTGTGAAGTTCGAAACGTGTGCGATAATTAGTTGTGATTTTATAAATTTATTAACAAAGTAATCGGACATAATTTCCGCGAATGGAGCAAATCGAGCAGCGTGCCGTCATTAAGTACCTCCATAAGAAGGGGCTATCATCAAAAGCCATCCATGATGACATGGTCAGTACATTAGGCGATTATGCTCTGTCATATTCATCCGTCAAAAAATGGATAGCAGAATTTAAGCGTGGTAGACAGAGTGTGAAAGATGAACCCCGCTCTGGAAGGCCTTCGACGTCAACTACTGACGAAAATATTAAAAAAGTACTTGATTTAATAATGGGAGACCGCAGATTAAAAATTAGAGACATAGCCGAGATTATAGGCATCTCTTATGAACGAACTCAAAACATCATTGTCAACGAGTTGGGTTTCCACAAGGTGTCTGCGAGGTGGGTTCCGCGACTGCTTTCAGTTGAACAAAAAAGGACGCGATTGACTATTTCACGCGACTGTTTGGAGTTATTTGAAGCCGATGCAGATGATTTTTTGAATCGTTTTGTTACTATAGACGAAACATGGGTTCATTACTGTACACCGGAAACAAAACAACAATCAAAACAGTGGAGAAGACCTGGTTCACCACCCCCTAAAAAGGCTAAGTCGATTTTGTCGGCAAATAAGGTGATGGCTTCAGTATTCTGGGACTCGAAAGGTGTGATTATGATTGATTATCTTGAAAGGGGTCAGACTATAAATTCTGATTACTACTGCACCTTACTACGTCGTTTACGAGAGGAAATAAAAGAAAAACGTCGAGAAATGCTCAGAAGAAAAGTCCTGTTTCATCAAGATAACGCCCGTGTTCACACGTCAGTACAGTCAATGGCTGAAATTCACAACTGTGGCTTTGAACTGTTACCGCATCCGCCGTATTCACCTGATCTGGCACCATCAGACTTCTTTCTGTTCCCTAACCTAAAAAAGCACTTGGGAGGTCAAAGATTTTCGACAAACGACGAGGTCAAAGCAGCTGTAGACGCATATTTTGACTCTAAGGAAGAATCATTTTTTTTCAACGGTCTAAATGCTTGGAAGGGGAGGTGGCAAAAGTGTATTGAACTTAATGGTGATTATGTAGAAAAATAAATATATAACTGATTTAGTATGTGTTTATTTTCTTGGTTAGGCCGAGTACTTTTCAATCCACCCTCGTATTATCGACAATTTTATGAGGGATTGTATATTAAATGATCTAATCTAAGTAAGATTTCCTTTTAAGAATTAATGTTCCTGTTTTATATTTTTTTTTCATTGCTGATTTTGAAGAATTCACATTTATTTTGATTTCATTTATTTTAAAACCTATATTTAAAGTTGCTATTGTATGTTATAAAACTATTTTTATTTGTTATACTTATAGGTACAAAAGTTTTAAACACTGTTGTAAGTTTTAATTTGTATTTTTAAGAGGCTTTAAAGCTAAATAAATGACATAAGTTGATTTTTATAATTTGGAGTCTCATGAATAAAGATTGATGTCAGAAAACCGCCTTTTTATGACGATTTTTTTAAATAATTTTAATAAAAGTTGTTAATTAAAAACGTTTTTTGATACTACGATAAATTTTCCTTTAATGAGTAAAGTCAATCCCTCAATATATTAACAGTGGTAGAGCCACGCGGCAGCTTTTGCTGTCGCACGGATGGGCCGGCTTGAACCGGGGTGGTACCACGACCTCACAGAAAACCAGCGTGAAGTAGAGGTTTACCTCTGCGTTTCGCTTGGTGAGTGCAGGTGGCCGGAGGCCCTTTTTACTGGAAATGAGGCATTCCATCTTGGTCCTCACGGGTGGCGGCGCATCTACATTTTGATTTGTAATAGAGGATAGATGTAGATGTCTATGGGCCGCAGCAACCACTTACCATCAGGTGGACTGTGTGCTCGTTTGTCACCCTTATCATATAAAAAAAAATCATTTACATTTTGCGGTATGCACTAAAATATTTACAAAGAAATTAAAAAATGCCATTCTCTAAAATCAATCATTTTTAGTTCCGTCGCTATTCTCGCAAACCAGCGATATGTACAGGATTATCGCTCGGGTTGGATTTAGAATCAAGTTCTCTCAATTTGAGGAGTCTGGTGTTTGTGTGGGGGAGAGGGGAGGTCATGGGGCGTTATCTCAAATGCCCCCATGCAATTTTAACTGCAGGAGCTGCGTCGAAATATTTAAAATCATTTTCTAAAAATATTCATAAATCACTAATTAGTAACTGAAACGAAACTTAAATTACTTTAAATTCTTACTTTTTTTAAGTTTTTACGACGACTTTCCTACGCTTTTCCTACGACCTTGGATGACTCACTGGACATTGATTATAATTATTGGCAAGCAATGCCGGCAAATAACTGAGCTCAGGATTTGGTGGAGCTACGGCTGACTAGAGGTGTGCCCTGACAATGTACGTTCTGCTGAGGTTTTGCTGCCCCTAATTCAAAAACACATGCCCACAATTCACACACTAACTACGTGGTAGAGCCATGCTGCAGCTATATTAGTAGTATAGTTGTAGCATGAATGGGTCGGCTCGCCCGGGGAAGGACCACGCTCTCACAGAATACCAGCGTAAAATGGCAGCTTGACACTGCTGTGTTTCGTATGGTGAGTGTAGAGAACCGGAGAACCGTTTTACTGGAAAAGGGGCATTCCATCGTAGTCCTCACGGGTGATGACGCATCTGCATTTTGATTCTTTATTGAGGATAAATGTAGATGTTGGGTTACAGCAAACACTTACAATCGGGTGGACTGTGTGCTCGTTTGTCACAATATCCTATAAAAAAAAACTGACAAAGTGCGAGTCGGACTCGCGCACCGAGGGTTCCGAAAAAGTCTGTGGTCCGAGTCTGTGGGTATATAAGTTTAAAATTATTAAAAATATTTTTATTATACAGGTTGTCCGGTTTCCGATGTCCGATACTTTAAGGGGTTAAAATACAATTAATTTTATCGACAAATCAGGGATCAATGATTTTTTTTCGCCATCAATAAAAAAATGGCAGAACTTTAAAAAAAATGGTGGCGAAGCATAGATGCTTGTATTAATTTAACAATATCTACCCAAGTAGAAGACTTTCAAAAACAAAATTAGTCTCAAATGTTGGTTAATAGTGTAGACAATAAATCTAGATTCAAAATATTATTTTTTAATTTTTCAGTATTAGTAAAAAACATTTTTGAAAAAATAAATTAACAACAAATTGATGTTGTTTTTCAGATTCTTAGCTTTAAAAAAAAAACCATCGTGTTAACCAATTTTTTTTACTTGTTTTTATTATAATACAGGATATTTGCTATAAATGCACATTTAAATCTTAACTCTGAGTTAGATAGTTTAGGAGCTATGACAGTGTAAACATACTTACTTGAAAAGCGCGGATACACTAGCAAATGAAATAAAACAAAATTATTTATATCAATTGCATTGAATTTGGCAAAATAATTACAAAAACTGCTCAAAGTGACCTCCTTGTCTCTGCAGACATGCTGTTGCTCTTAGTGCAACGTGTTGCGTAGAGCGCTGGATCATTGCCTTGTCTTCTCGCAATTCGTTTGCTGCTTGAATTATTTTTTCTGCTAACTCCTCTCGTGTATTTGGCACATTTACATACACTCTTCGTTTGAGTGTGCCCCACAAAAAAAAATCGAGAGGTGTTAAATCCGGCGACCGCGGTGGCCAAGCAATTGTTCCTCCGCGTCCGATCCACGACGAATAGTGTGCATTTAAATGATTCCGCACAAAAAGCGCGAAGTGTGCCGGAGCACCATCCAATTGCAGAATCATTCTGGCCCTGTAGGCCAATGGTAACTCTAATAAAGCATCCAAAAAATTCGTTTCCAGGAAATTTAGGTATCTTGGGCTATTCATTGTCTCCGGTAAAATGATTGGTCCAATTAGAATGTCGTCAATCATTCCGGCCCAAACGTTGACAGAAAATTTATGTTGAAAAGAACTTGGGCGGATCGCATATGGATTTTCTTGAAGCCACAGGTGTTCGTTACGGTAGTTCGTAAACCCTGATCGCGTGAAAGTAGCTTCGTCTGTCCACATAATTCTTTTTAAAAAGTTTGGATCATATCGCGTTTCTCTCAATATCCACGAACAAAATATTGCTCTTCTTACATAATCCGGTTCCAGTATTTCTTGCACCCTTCGAAAATGGTAAGGATGTAATCCTTCTCTTTTTAAAATTTTCCACACCTACCATTTTGATAGACTGAGACGATTAGCTATGCGTCTAATGCTCAGGCTAGGGTCTTGAGTAATCATTTGCAATATTTGATGTTCATCTTGGAGCGACAAAACACGAGTACGTTCGTTACAGAGCCTTCTTATTCCATTTTCCGCAAGTCTCAAATGAATTCTCACGAAAGTGCGAGCATTCGGCGTACGTCTGTTAGGAAATCTGCGTGCATACTCTACAACAGCTCTATTTGCACTCCCGTTACACAATCCATACACGAAATGGATGTCAGCGATATGCTGGCTTGAGTACTCGTTCATTGTAATAAACAAAAAGTAACAGTTCAACAACAAAACAAAAACGTAACAAAGTCTAACAACAAACAATAATTATGTACAGTAAGTAGATTTACTTAAAACCAGGAATGTTATCACAACGCAGAGCGAGGGACGACTGCTCGACGGCACAAGCGCACACTGCACCCTTTTTACCTGGAGACAGCCGTTATTCTGTCTCGCTTGCACTGTTGTGCACAGCGTTTTTTACCTGCTCACACAAAGGATGCTATTGTGCTTGCTTACGATTCCTTGAATTATTGAAGAATTTTATCTTACTCACTGGAATGGGTGTTTAGTTATCTAATATTGGGGTAGAGGCACTTTGAACAGTTACATTCAAATTATCATAGCTCCTAAACTATCTAACTCAGAGTTAAGATTTAAATGTGCATTTATAGCAAATATCCTGTATTATAATAAAAACAAGTAAAAAAAATAGGTTAACACGATGGTTTTTTTTTAAAGCTAAGAATCTGAAAAACAACATCAATTTGTTGTCTAATTTATTTTTTCAAAAATGTTTTTTACTAATACTGAAAAATTAAAAAATAATATTTTGAATCTAGATTTATTGTCTACACTATTAACTAACATTTGAGACCAATTTTGTTTTTGAAAGTCTTCTACTTGGGTAGATATTGTTAAATTAATACAAGCATCTATGCTTTGCCAACAATTTTTTTTAAAGTGCTGCCATTTTTTTATTGATGGCGAAAAAATATCGTTGATCCCTGATTTGTCGATAAAATTAATTGTATTTTAACCCCTTAAAGTATCGGACATCGGAAACCGGACACCTTGTATAATGTAACTAAAAATTTATGCTTTTCGCAATTTTTCCTTTATCTGTGCTGTGCTATAAAACGTTGCTTCGTACTAAATTTCAAGATTCTGAGTTCACGGGAAGTACCCTGTAGGTTTTGATTCCCTTGCGAATGTCGAAAATTTACGGCATAAACGGCTGTATCTTTTGATTGCGTAGGCTTAGAAGTTTAAATTTTTCACATCTCTAAGGGACAGTAGACTTGAGTATTTGATATGAATTTCACCTTGATACCTCCACGCGTTCCTGAGAAAAAGGGTCTTGACAGACAGACAGACAGACGGACAACAAAGTGATCCTATAAGGGTTCCGTTTTTCCCTTTTGAGGTACGGAACCCTAGAAACACAGATTATTGAAGAGCATATGACTGCCTAGCGGTACATGGGTACACCCACAAAAAAGTCAACCATTCGAATCATGAAAATCCATTTGTGGCTCCAGATGGAACTCAAACACAAAGGATTGAGTCACAATGGAGAGACTCGAAGCGTTTAAAAAAAGATAATTACAATAATTCAGAGAATTTTGGTGATACGATAGTGGAGTACTTGTGGAGGCGGAACATTATGAAATATAATAAAGATCCTTTTTGAAAATGATGGAAGTAATAAAATATGTTTACTTATTAAAGTAATTATAAAAGTTAACATTTTGGTGTTTTATTTGTTGCAAGAGCGAGCGAAGCGAGCTCGGGCCTTTGGGCACCCCGACTCGGACTAACCTGTCCAAGTCGGGGTGCCCAAAGTCCCGAGCTCGCTCGTTAGAAAGAGGGCCATCCCATTCGTCGTTATTTTTCTATAAACCATTAAGAAATAGGATCATATCCTGTGATAATACTGGCTCTCCATGTTCTTTAGACCGGAACACTGCAGTGCACGTACTATTATTTGACGGCAGAAATAGGACTTCTAGGTAGAAAAGAACAATGAACGAAACAAATGAAAAATGATAGAAGGAGGCATTGTGTTATAGCTAGGTATCTATTTACACTATACAGGAATCTAAAATTTACTCAATACAGTATAACCTATTCATTTAAAACTTTTTTTTCTATTTCCATAATTTTCTGTCTGAGTGATATATTGTTTTTCATTTCGAAGTACGTCAGGATGGAGGAGGCGGCCAACTGTATCGCCACCATGGATGTCAGTGTCCCTGTGAATGGCTTTGTTTGTGTCCGCAAAAATTTTAATACAACCTTTGGCCCATCAGCAAGGTCTGGTACTCGGTAAGTGGAATATCTGTTGGCGAACTGAAACAAATTGAAATTTTCATTACTTAAACAAATTAGATTTTTAATAAAAAGTAAACTGACTTCAAGTACTAAAAAAATAAAAATTTAGGCCCCGATTTCAGATGCCATGTTTTTCATATGATATTATTCTTTTTTAGTTTCTGAACTTGTCTATTATTTTTTTTAAATTTAGTTTGTTACCGTTTTGAGTGAAATCGTCAATACTGCAAGCTTAAGGTAATAAATACTCGTAAATGTTATCTATTAATTAAAAAGGAATCCTAGAAAATGTTTCAGTAGTTTTCGAGAAATTCGTTGTTTTAAAAAATTACCTACTTGAGTAGGTAAGTGAGTTTTGTAAACCTCTTGGAGGTTCTCATGTGGAATGTTAGCGATATGTACTATCCATCGATTACAGCCTATCAAGGTCCACTGCTAAACATAGGTCTCCCCACAGATTGCCTTATAAACGGGATATTTAACATAGCCGTCATACTTGGAAAGCGGGTAGACAACTGCAGTTGTATTATTTTTCAGTTTTTATTAGGAAGACGTTAACTTTGTAATAAAAACTAAAAAGACGTTAACTACAATGAGGCGTTAGTTTTTACTAGGAAGATGTATTAAAGGAGGTGTATGAAATTGGGTTGTTGACATCGTTCGTAACAGTTATACAAAAATATGTAGGTAATGTAAAGATAAATTATAAGCATAATTATATGGTTTTTATTTCTGTAGTGTATAGAACAATCATAAAAACATTTTCTAAAACTGAAAAACAAAAGCTAATGCTTTTACCATAGCAAAAACAAAACGATTTTAAATATTTTTATGTATTTTGTCTATGGCATTAGATAATGAAGACTTTTTCTTGTAATAAATAGCCTTCAGTATCAAAAAATCTCATAATATTGAAACATTGAGGCGAATCTGTAAAGATTAATAATGAATAAAAGAAATCTATTTAGAAAATCGATTGAATAGGCTACGTTATTAAATATTGGACACGATGGATAGGCTGTATGGTCGTTGATTATGGCCTGTTTTGAAGGAGACTTGACTTGGTAACTTCGAGTTTAAACTTGTCAACTTGTCATGCGTATTTGGCATTGTGGTTGTATTTGTGGATATAGGTATTTCGTGTTTTCATTTTAGTGATTTATTTAACTTGACCCCTGTGTTTTCTCTCGATTTACAGGACAGTAAGTTGTTGCGCCCACATAATGATAATGATTAATAATGTGTTACTTGGGTTTTGAGAGGAATAGAACAGACAATGTACAGCCTCAGGCTGCTTTTCTAGATGACATTTTATTAATAATTGCAGAAAATAATTAAACAATTAAAAAGTTTGAGTTGTAATTTATTTTATTTAATAATAAATAAAAAACGGCATCCTTTTGCGTTTTTTTCAATTTATTGAAACAACTTTTCACCAAGAACGAGTGATTTTACTACATAACCTACAAATAATAAGACAAAGTGAAACCAAAACCCCAGGTTCTACTAAAATATGATTTTTTGTCATAAATAACAAATGTTTAAATCTTCAAATTAAGATATATTTGAACCTTGTTTACGCCGGGCCCAAGTTTGTATGGAACGAAGTTCATCTCCTTTCTTAATATCAGTTTCAACTCGATGAGGTGCACTTTGTTAGCCAAAAAATTTAATTTCAATAAGTATTGTAATAATCTATAGTGAATTCTATTATATTCTATCTAAACGCTTAATGTCTCCGGAAATTCTAAATCCAAATATAATAGACTGGTGTTGAGCAGTAGCTTAACCAGCAATGAAGGACCGACATTGCGCTTACCGTATCACCTGTGATTCAGATGGCTAATAAAGTGTATTTGGAACACAATTTCGATCCGTTTGATTTTCATAAGAGCTTGAAAAAAAGCTGTTATATTTATATAGCATAGAGTTGAATGAAAATACTTTTACGCGTTTTATCACGTTTAATTAACTTATTTTGCTTATTTTTTATTAATTCCCAACGTTTCGGGTGCTTTCCAGCACCAGCAGCAATGTGTAGTGTTCGCATAAATATAAGAAATCATTAGCATAAGAGTTATTTTTTTACAGCCTCTAGACAGCAACTTTTAAGGCAACGAAGCGTGCTCCGCTTTTATAACAATTTCTGATCCCGACGAGGAATGAGTATATGCTACAGAAGGGGGAATTTCTACAACTTTTCGCAGGCATTTTGGCTATTTATCTGGTATTTTAGATCTGGAGGCATACCCAACAGTTTTATTATCAAATATATCGCAGACATTACAAGACAAGATGTGATGCTTTTTGCCGCCTCGGGAGTTTTATTGTTGGAATTATATATTAAACATATTTTTTGATAATTAATAGAATCAGGTGTTACTTTGCGGAAATCCAATTTTTACCAAATTTAATATTTATTTTTACAGAACTGTTTTGTAAATTTGTTTAATACAATCACCTACCATTAATGAAGATGTTGGTCCAAGCACCATCGGATAAAAGAAACCCAATGCAATTTGAATCAAACCCGATCGTAACTCGTAACAGATTGAGCAAGATTCATTCTTCATCAGCAGCAAATCTGTTGACACTAACTGCGGAAAAATAGAAACTGTTAATATATATATTTTGATATTTATTGTACATCAAGGCAAGGTTAAGAAAAAAAAATATAGAAATATTCGGGAAAAATAAAACAGTCCTACTGCTACTCAGCAACTTCATCCAGATAACCCAAAAAATAATTATTTATTTAATTTTAAGAAACATTAATGGGTAGGCTGCACTGTAAATATAATAACAAGTAACAACTTATGCACTAAAAATACAACAGTCTTTAGGAGATAGATAAATAACGATGACTGAACTGATATGAACTATATTCAAGAAAGCATAATGTAAATTTTAAATTACTTTTTGTATTCCACGTTTTAGTAACCCAGCTCAATATTCATAGTAATTGAAAGTTATGTCCATTAGTAAATGCAACCAGGAGTTATCATTATATTCATACATGGTAACATTATATTCATACACACATTGGCATTTTAAAGCAAGTTTCAATAATTAAAAAAAAATTGTCTATTGCAAGCTAAACAATACATACATGTCTATGAAACAGTGCGGTGAGAACCCCTGGCATTAATGTTATAGGAATTACAGACGAAAAATATCCATATTTGCCAAGTTTTAGTTTTCGACGGTAGTAAGAATTTATTAACACGCCACAACAGCCATTAATTGAACCAAGTATAGCTGGTGTGAATCGTAAGGCCCATCTGTAAATTAATAAAAAATATTTTTACAAGCAACATGATACCCAAAATAAACTTTAGAGCTGAATACTAAGGTGGTATGATTAAATATTTGATTGGTTGTAGATAATAATCTTATATAACCATCATGCAATATAGTCATCACTTCTCATATTTAGGTGGGACTTATAACAAAAATGAATGTGCCAACTGTGTAACATGTCTAGCAAATTATAGAAGGCGACTAATGGGATATTGGGTTTTTGTGTAGGCTAGCCATTTACTTCTTTTTACAATTTTCAACTTAAACCTATTTTTTGACTATATGTGATCCAAGTATAGTTACCGACACGAGTCGTGAGCACACTTTTATTGGTCGATATGACGTTGACCACGCTGACACTCAACGTGATTGGTTCGTCAGTCGATGCTCGTCGTCTATTGGGTTCGCACATATCATTAGGCTAGCGTACACTTGAGAGCAATTTTAGTGACAACTTTGTAATTAGTTTATTTTTATTAACTGTTTTTGTTACCTCTTGTTGTTAGTTGTTTTGTTACTTCTTGTTTTTAATTGTTTTGTTATTTTTTGTTGTTAATTGTTTTCATTGTTATAATTTGAATGTTCAGATATTGATCTAAATATGCAGAGAAGAAAAATTCGGTGTTAAATAGACAACCCCGACAAATGGTCTATTCAGTGCTTTGTTAAATTATGGCTGAACACGGTCACGGTGTCTTAAGTTTACCTCCATACCTTCCAGATCTCAATCCAATTGAGATGACTTGGGCTGCCATAAAAGGTTATGTTGGCAGCAAAAGTGTGAATTGGAACGTTAGAAGTATAACAAACCTTATTAAGGAAAAAGTTCATTTAATGGGTGCTAGAGAATGGGCAAAATTATGCCATAAACTGAAAGATATAGAGAAAGGAGTATATGAAAAACGATCATATTATTGACTAAATAACGGAGGAGTTTATCATTCAAGTGGGCAATGATGACTCTGAGTCTAGTTCGTAGGATGAGGATGACGACGAAGATTATGGTGATGATAGTGATGATGATGAACTGGAAGATGAAGGGCCTCTACTAGTACCGCAAGTCCAGATTTTATGGAAAGCATATTACCTCACGCAACATGTCACCCAGGAGACAACACACCACCTTGCGGTACACCGGCATTGATCGTTCGCCAGTTGGAGAACGAGTCATCAACACGTGTTCGTTGCCGGCGACTAAACAAGTTACTGTGAACCAACCACCAGTCAATCACTTCAAGAGATATATTCAGAGATGGTAAGATAGCTTACAGGAGATCGAAATCGACATTGTTAAATGCATTGCTAAAGTCAAGTAAGGTCAACACTGTTACGTGCTGTTTATCCATACCAAGACGGATATCCTCGGTAATCTTGACTAAGACAGCAGTTGTACTATGACCAGCACGGAAACCGGAATGGAAAGGATTGAAAAGACTCCGCCTAGATAAGTAGAGACTCAATTATCGATGTACTATACGATCAAAAACTTTTGAAAGGAATGGAATTATGAATATAGGGCGGTAGTCAGAAAAACTGGAGGGATTTGCTTTTTTGTGTATAGGAGTAATCTGAGCTTCTTTCCAGGAAGAGGGAAAATTTCCGGACGAAACAGAGTAATTAAAGATTGATTTTATAATATATATAATATATTTTATATCGATAATAGGGCTGATCATTTTACGACTAATGCGGTCTGTACCAATGGCGTTAGAATTGACCTCAACAATGCTTCATCACGATCAGTGAATTGACTAAAAATAAAAGCAGGATTGTCAGATTTGGGTAGAGCTGAAATTTGATTTTCAGTTCGTATTTTTGTGACATCATCTATGGCATAAGAAGACAAATGCTGATTAAGCTGGTTTAAATAAATATTTATAGGGCTACTATTTTGACTCGCTTTCCCAACTCCAAGAGACTTAAGAAATTTCCATATTCTGCCGGAATCATCTTCGTCAAGTATAGACAGCCTGTTGCAGTGATTTATACACACATCAACGGAATCTAGGGATACCTTAATCCTAAATTATTTACGACTTTATAGTTTCAAATCTTTTTAGTTGTCATAAAAAGCTTATATACAGATAGAAACTTCTTTTATTCTATTTTCAAAATTTAAAAAATGTAAATAAAAAATACAAAAGAAAAAACAAAATACGGCTGCAAAATTGTTAGTAATTCGTTACACGTGAACGAAAATTAAAATCGTTCTATTGATATTAATTAATGAAAAGGGATTAGATGTTTTTCTTTAATGTGCCGTGTGCGTTTTAAGAGTCATGTCACTTCATCATTTGAGTCGAGATGAAATGTTACCAGCCGTGGGCATGTTAGAAAATGGTGCTACTCAATGTGTCGTTGCTGAGGCCTTACACACCAGCCAAAACGTGATATCAAAGTTGTGGCCATCATCGTTATCACGTATCGCAGTGCTGGGGATGTGGCTAAACGGCACACGGGTAGATATCGTGTTACTACGCAGAGACAGGATTGATTTCTTCAAATGACCGCCAGAAGACAACCCAAAATCACAGCGATGCAACTACTACAAAGGCTCCAGGAGGACCACCAGCTGCTGGTAAGCAAGCAAACCGTGCGAAGGAGGTTGCATGAAGTTGGTCTTCATACTCGAAGACCGCTACGTGTTCCAACATTGCGACGTGGCAATCGCGGTCGGCGGCTTTCGTGGGCTCGGGAGCATTTACCATAGAGTGACGAACAATGGTCTGTGGTGCTGTTCACCGATGAGTCCCGGTTTGGGTTTCTTCCGGATTCACGAAGAACACCCGTTTGGAGAAACCAATCGTATCATAATTACAGAAAAAGTCGAAAAAGTTGTAACATGAGTCTGCATGACACATTGAGCTATTATTTACTACGTACTAGAGGCGACACTACCTTTAGTTACGCTGTCCCATTCAATTCCGACCTTTACTTAGTCACCAGGGGGGGGGGGGGTACAGTTCCATAGTAAGGCATTTGGCCATAGAAAGTAACGCCATCAAGTGTATGATACGGGTCATAATCTAGATGGCAGAATTTAAGAAATAACACAGTGATCCATGTTACGCATTATATTTAAATTGCAGTTTAGGAATTTTTATTTTTGGATTTTAATATCTTGTCACCTGCCCATTAATATTATTTTTACTTATCTTATAAATTACAAGCTATATATTTTGTAATATACATAACAAATAAAAATTGTTTAATCCATGATTTATAAAGTATAAATTATACGTTCCGATTATTTTTATGTTCGATTGAAATGATTACTGACTAACTGCCAAGCGTGGCAACTACACAAATATCCCCCTACGAGGCAATCTATGGAGGAGGATTATGTTCAGCCGTAGACTTTTGGTAGGCTGTAATGTAATATGAAGCATTTATATTATTAGGACATGATTTTCACACTTCATCTAATCTTCTTTCACTATACCTTTTTAGTAACAACTATAACTAAAATAAAGTTTTATGTGTTGAATTACTATAAGTAATAGCTAATAGTGGTAAACGGAACTTCATAATCATTTTAAACAGGGTTTGTTAAATATCCCGTAAAATCCATCATATTTTTTTTTGTAGGATAAGGGTGACAAACGAGCACACAGTCCACCCGATGGTAAGTGGTTGCTGTGGCCTATAGACATCTACATCTATTCCATTCGTGTTACAACTATATCAGTAATATAGCTGCAGTATGGCTCTGCCACGTAAAGAAGTGTATATTTTTCTCTGTGTACCAGAGGTACACAGAGGGTTAAGAAGATAACACTTCAATGTTAAGTTTCCACTATAATATAGAAGAACCTAAATATTTATTCCTTATTTTAAAAATGTAAGATTTTCTGCTGTATTTTGTAGACGTTTTACATACATAAATTGCACATGGGCACTTATCCTGACCCTGAAAAATTATTATAGGCTATACTATCGCTTGTTCTGTGCGGGATTCGAACCTACAGCCCTGCAGTGCCGCAACTCAATGGTTGGCCACTGTGCTACCAATCCTTTAAAAAAAAATATTTTGTTACTTATCTTTCCTTATATATTGACCAAATAAAATGTATAGTAACAAAATTGAAAATTATAGGTATCAATTGTCAATATAAAAAAATGAATTTGCTGTTATATATATTTAAATGTGAATATATTTAAAAGCAGACATTTTTGTGGATGAGGTTTTCGAGGTTCAGCATTTAGCATCAGCAGCATTTATTTATTTATTCTCGGATATGTATCTAGTGTTTATTGTGTATTGTAATATTTACTGTTACTGTTACAGCCTATTAAAGTCCACTGCTCAACATAAGCCTCCCCCATAGATTGCCTCATAGAAGGGATATTTGCTATAGTTACCACGCTTGGCAAGAGGGTTGGCAACTGTACTTTCATATTTTTTGTTGTTATTAGGAAGATGCTGCTACCCATCTGAAATTTTTCCCTGTGTCACCTCTTATGACACCCATGGGATCATATCGGGTAGTGGATATTCTTCCGCCACTACACTGTACACACTACCACTACTCTGTACACTTAGCTTGTAGTATATAGCACTATATAATATATCAATAAAACAATGGCAGACTTTCATAGATAAAATTAGTTGAGAATGAATGGTAGCGTCTATATATCAAAGATATCTTAAAATGTTAAGCGTCACGCCCTTAATAACTCTGTGAAAGAATTTTGTCCTGAGAAGGCGTCAAAAAAAGATATTTAGATTTGAACTTTTCTAGGTTATGTCTTATGTCACTTGAAAAAAAGTCATGCGTCCTGTGGTTGTTTGATGTTAGCTTAATACATTCTCAACATAATGTGCCCTACCTACATAATTCAGTTATTAGATTATTGTATCTTAATTATATATTTGTATACTATAAATGTATATTTCTGGCATGGCTCCAGGGCCTTTGTGTCATACAGTGACATTCTCGGAAGGGCTAGAACCCAGAGCCGTAAAGCCAGTAAAAAAACCTTAACATTTTGTTTTTGCTAGTGTTGCCATAACATTAAATGGAATTGTTACATATTACTATGATGGAGATAATGTATTATTGTAGAAAGTTCTTTGTAAGAGACTTCTTGGCTTAGCTTTCCATTGACTCCCGTCGAGTTGGGGGTTGATACGTATTTTTACAGAAAAGTTACACTATTATAAGCACACACACAAAGTTACAACATGCGGAAACGCGTAATTTTTGAGAAAAAAGTTATTGAAAATCAATTATACTTGCACATTTTACGAAGAGATCGCATCTCCACTGCATTCAACTTGCTTTTATGCTTCTTCTGGCATACCCAGGTTTCGCTGCCATATAACAAAGTCCGGTTCCGGTATTGTGGACGTAAACACGTATACGAATCAGGTCCGTCGAAATAATTCACAATTGCTATTAAAACTAGTTAATTTACCATAAAACTGTGAAAATATCTGAAGAAACCCACTGTAGCTTCAAATTACGTAGAAATCTCAGCGAAAAATAGTGTATAATATAGTGAAATCAAGAACATTTATTATAAAGATAACCATCTGACACTCACAAAAGTAGTGCCAACCTAACCAATATCGAATGAACGAAGGAAGTTGTATTTTGATAGTTCTAGTAGTGTTGTCAGTAGAAAAATTGTAATTTCTACCAAAAATTCTAAATTATACCAAAATAAATATGGATCAAAGTATGGAATTGCTGCTAGCTAAACTGGACGAGAAGCTGAACCAACAAACTTTGACAATAACCGCGAATGTCACCAATAATGTCATGCAAGCACTCGACGAAAAAATGAAAACACTCTTGGAAGAAAACAGAACCTTAAAAACGAAAATAACAAACCTTGAACAGAAAATAGAATCCATGGAAAAGGAAAAGAGAAAGAACAATCTAGTATTTTTCGGTATAGAAGAGAAACAGAAAACAGAATGTGAATTAGTAGACTATTTGAAAGAAATCATAGTGGAGATGGGCGTACACCTGGACAGTCAAGAGATATCCAAAGTCTATAGAATTGGGCAACGTTCAAATAAAAATCGACCGGTAGTGGTCTCATTAACAACAACATGGAAAAAACATCTTATTCAAAAGAACAAATCCAACCTACCTAAAGGCATCTATATTAAAGAAGACTTTCCTAAAGAGGTTCTAGAAACTCGCAAAAAACTCCAACCAGTGCTGGAAGAAGAAAGAAAGAAGGGAAATTTAGCATTTCTGAAATACGATAAGTTAGTAGTAAAAACCCTAAAAGATTCTAACCGTGAGAAAAGGAAAAGAGAAAAGATAGAATCACCAGAAACAATGGCACAAAACACCAAGAAGAAACAGATTACTGACAAACGTACTAATGAGCCATCTACAAATAATACTCAAGGAATAGTAAAACCAAGCATACTAAATTATACGGCACGAGGTAGAACATCATCGGTGTCTGAGCCTAAAACTTCAAAAAACTAATAACTGCCTCCCTCAACTGGAATCCGGATAAGAGAAATCAAACAATGCAACAAAATAAAATAAAAACAATCGGCACCCCAAGCCGGCTGGTCACCGTGGGGGAAGAAGACCACAACCCTCCATTGAATAAAACCAATACCAATAATTATAAGAGCAGAAAATCTGAAAATCTAAAATGTGAATCGGAAGAACTACACAACTTGAAAATATGCACCTATAACGTAAGATCACTATCATCAATGACAAGATTATTAGAATTAGAAAATGCAATAGTCAAAATTAATTGGGACATCATAGGACTATCCGAAGTTAAACGATTAGGGTACAGTATAGAAGAACATAACAATTATATTTTCTGTTATATTGGGGAGACATTGGGACTCCATGGCGTAGGTTTCTTAATAAAGAAAACATTGAAACAAAATGTCGTGAGCTTCGTAGGCATATCAGAAAGAGTAGCTTTGTTAAAAATGAGCTTCAACAAGGTATCACTGTCTATTATTCAAGTTTACGCCCCCACTGAGAGCTCTAGTGAGGAAGAAATTGAAAGTTTCTACATAGATTTACAAAAAGCGCAAGAACAAGCAGATAAGACCCTACTAGTCATTGGAGACTTAAATGCAAAAATCGGTTATCCGACTCATGAAGAACATATGATAATGGGACGGTACGGATACGGCCAACGAAATCCACGAGGGGAACTATTAATTCAATACGCATATGAAAACAAACTATCAGTGATGAACACATATTTCAAAAAGAGGAACTCTCGCAAATGGACCTGGATGTCTCCAGACAACAAGACAAAAAACGAAATCGATTTCATACTAAGTTACAACCCCAAAGTAATCACAAATTTAGAGGTTTTAAACAATATAAATTTCCCATCAGATCATAAATTGGTCAGATGTTCGCTGAATCTCCGAACCCCAAAAATTAACAGGAAATCATTTAAAGCCCCAAATAACATGCTAAAGACATCTAAAGAAAAACAAACTTATCTAGAAAAGCTAAAAGAAAATGCAGCAACATTAGAAGATACAATGAAGAACACAGAAAATGTACAAACTCTGAGCAACGAGCTGGAAAAAGCTATCATAAATAGTCTAGAACAGGATAGAGCATTAAAAACAAGTAACGAAAAACCAAAAATTATTACCGAGCTAACACAAGAACTAATTTCTAAACGTACAGAACTCCTATCTAAAAGAGAAAAATCTAAAGAAATGAGACATGAATTAAAAGAACTATATAAGAAGACAAACAGAGCAATCAGGCAAGATTACGAAAGACATAGAAGAATAATCATAGAGAGAAATATGACAACATATAAAAGTTCAAAGAGAGCCTTTAAAGAGCTGTCAACGCATAAAAACTGGATACAAGATGGAAAAGGGGAAACAAGAAACAGAGAAGACATAGTAAAGCGCGCAACAGTTTTCTTCTCAGAGCTTTACAGAAGAACATCTCAAGATGAAACTCAAAAGGATGAACAATCGGAAATTAAACACACAAGAGAATCCCAACTAGATGAAGTAACTTTAACTCCTATAACTGAAGGGGAGATAGAACGACATATAAAAAGACTTAAGTCTGAAAAAAGCGCAGGACCAGATAAAATCACAAATGAAGCTCTAAAACTTGGGTCACCTATTCTAGTAAACTACCTGACGAACCTATTCAACTTAATCATACAACAAGAACAAATTCCAAAACAATGGTGCAGCTCAAACATAATACTGCTCTATAAAAAAGGAAATCCACTTGATATCAACAATAATAGACCAATTAGTCTACTATGTTCAATCTATAAACTGTTCTCTTCGATAATTCTAAGTAGAATAGCCCCAGACATAGACAGAAACCAACCAATAGAACAAGCAGGTTTCCGACCACACTACTCAACAATGGATCACATACACGCTATGGAACAAATAATAGAAAAATACAAAGAATACAACATGCCATTATACATAGCATTTGTAGATTATGCTAAGGCGTTTGACAGCTTATCACATTCATCTATATGGAAGGCTTTGAGAAAAAATAAAATAAATGAAAAATACATTAGTGTGCTAAAGAACATATATGCTAAGAGTACAAGCAAAATAAAACTAGAAAGACATGGAGAAGAGTTCGAAATTGGGAAAGGAGTGAGGTAAGGTGACCCCCTTTCACCCACACTATTTATAGCCGTCCTTGAAGACATATTTCAAAACGTAGAATGGAAAAACAAAGGTATATGGATACTAAATCAAAGATTAACACACCTACGATTTGCTGATGACATAGCTCTCTTCAGTGAATCTGCAACTGAATTAGAAATTATGCTTCAGAGCCTGAACACCCAAAGCCAAAAAGTGGGACTTGAAATCAATTTATCAAAAACAAAAATTATTACAAACAGCTCCAAAAAACCAATCAAAATAGAAGGAAAGTTCATTGAATATGTTGATGACTACGTATATTTAGGCAAACTGATATCTTTTGAACTAAACAGCAATGAAAAAGAAATAGACAGAAGAATAAACATAGCGTGGAAAAAATATTGGGCTCAAAAAGAAATCCTTAAAGGAAATTACAGCCTAAGAATGAAAAAGGTCATAATGGACTCATGTATCCTCCCAAGTCTAACATATGCAAGCCAAACATGGGTATATACTGAAAGAGTGAAAAACAAAATTTTGTCTTGCCAACATGCTATGGAGAGAAGCATCCTTAAATTAAAAAGAATACAAAAAACAAGAAATATAGATATCCGCAAGAAGACTAAATTAACGGATGCACTTCAGCATAGCCAAATACAAAAATGGAAATGGGCAGGACACATAGCTAGATATCAGGACAAAAGATAGACCTACCAAACAACAAAATGGAAGGGCCCATTTGGCAAGAGGAGTGTAGGACGGCAAAGGAAAAGATGGGTGGATGACATTATTAACACAGCAGGAGAACAATGGATGCAAATTGCCAAAAACCATGAAGAATGGTTCAAGTTGGAGGAGGCTTTTACCCAAGAGGGACTACATAAAAAAACAAATAGTTTCTAATAATTAATGTATTTTTTTTTGTTAACTCTGTAAATGTGTAGAAAAATAAAGCTTTATTATTATTATTATTATACTATAAATGTATATTTCTGGCATGGCTCCAGGGCCTTTGTGTCATACAGTGACATTCTCGGAAGGGCTAGAACCCAGAGCCGTAAAGCCAGTAAAAAAACCTTAACATTTTGTTTTTGCTAGTGTTGCCATAACATTAAATGGAATTGTTACATATTACTATGATGGAGATAATGTATTATTGTAGAAAGTTCTTTGTAAGAGACTTCTTCGCTTAGCTTTCCATTGACTCCCGTCGAGTTGGGGGTTGATACGTATTTTTACAGAAAAGTTACACTATTATAAGCACACACACAAAGTTACAACATGCGGAAACGCGTAATTTTTGAGAAAAAAGTTATTGAAAATCAATTATACTTGCACATTTTACAAAGAGATTGCATCTCCACTGCATTCAACTTGCTCTTATGCTTCTTCTGGCATACCCAGGTTTCGCTGCCATATAACAAAGTCGGTACCAACACTGCGTTATGTATTGCAAGGCGTGCACTCTTCACTACGCCTTGCCTTTTGACTAAAGCAGTCAGGGCACCATTGACTTTGTTCCCGGCAGCGACATGCCTGTCCACATCTAAATCACATCTTCCATCCCGGCTAAAAGCACTCCCCAAGTATGTGTAATTTATGTATGTATGATAAGTGCCCATGTGCAATTTATGTATGTAAAACGTCTACAAAATACAGCAGAAAATCTTACATTTTTAAAATAAGGAATAAATATTTAGGTTCTTCTATATTATAGTGGAAACTTAACATTGAAGAGTTATCTTCTTAACCCTCTGTGTACCAGGTGGGGTTTGACAAACCCCAGTCCTTTAAATTTTGCAATAATTTTAAAACTGTGAATGTGTCGAATTTCAAATTCTCAGTAGCTGGAATTGCGACGTTGCTGCTTCGATTAGCAGCGCTAAGTCAGTCCAGCAGCAACTTCCAAACGAGCTACACGCCCTTAAAGTACGTATGGGCGTCTCATACCCCACCTCGTACGGCACGTTGATAAAGAGGTAAGATTTTTATATGATGTAATTTATGTAATTTTTTATTTATGTGTTTAGTTTATGTATGTTTAGCTTTTTAAATGGATTTTTATTTGTTACACATAATAGTTGTCAGAAAATGTCACATATGAAGGAAGCTGATATATTACAAGCATTTTTAAACGAAGGAGACAACTTTGAGTTAGAATCTGGATGTTCGGGACCGTGATCTGCTGGTGAATCTGAATCTGGAATTGAGTATTCAGAGTGACACAAACAGCAAAGTTGATGCAAAAATACTTTCTTCCGTTTTTGTCACTGACTACGATGTACCACTTTCAGAGCTTCGCCCGTCTAGACAAAGGTATTATATTGGCAAAGATAAGACAGCGAAGCGGCAAAAAGAACCATGCAGTAGCAATGTTCGCTGTAGAGCAGAAAGCACAAATATTTTCCTGGTGGTATTGCTTTGATAAAAGACCATGTAAACTCCAGAAGGCAGAACCAAAAGCTTCCAAGAGACCTACCCAATAGAATTGCTAAATATTCTGATGATTCACCTAAAAATTAATCTGAATGCACAGCAAGAAGGTCTAATGCTCAAAAAAGATGCTTAAGGTGCTTTAGAAAAAAAGATCATAAAACAAAATACTCATGTAAAAAATGTTATGTGCCAATATGTACAGAGCGCACTGATTTTTTTGTCAAGACTGTGATCAATTGAACACCAATGATTTCAATTCAAATTTATCTTTCCTGTGTTCAGTTTATGTTTAATTATTAGAAAATATATGGTAGTTTATAAATTTAAAATGATTGTAATAATTAAGTGCCATTTTAAATAAATACATAAGAAAATGACTGTTAAGTTGCATAAATTACAGAAGTTGTGTTTTTTTTTGTTCTTTTATAATAATGAATATTTTAATACATACTTCCTACTCTGAGTTTTACTTAAAACTGATTTATTATGTATTTATAAATACCTAATTTTTAATTCCACCAAAAAATAAAAAATATGTAAATTTTGTCACTTTTTTATTTTGGGGTTTGTCACACCCCACCTAGTATGGGACGAGACTTTTAGTCACCTGGTACACGGAGGGTTAATTGAGTAAAATATGAATGAAAGTTAAATTCTTTACAAAACTAACTATAAAGTAATTATGCTATTAATACTTACGGTCTTTACATACCACTGATTTTAGTAATTATAATTTTTTTTACCCAAGTAGCTCTTACTTACGTTTCTGAAAGCGATTCCCAGTTGTTAACCAAATCCCACATGTAGGTTGTAGCTTCGATTTCACTCAGTGCAACAGCATCATTAGGGACTTGACCGGATTTCATTAAAGCCATACCGCTTTGTAATATTTTCCTTATGTGTCGCGAGTAACTTAAAATTCTTGTTTTGTAATTTCTCACAGTTTCATCGTTCTCGTATTTTATAGCCGCATAAAAGATAACCTATCGCTGTTGCTTTGTTGACACTTGAGTTTGACATAGAGATGGGTAGCTATTCAAGTAACTAACTAAATAGCGGCTATTCACAAAATAGCCACGGCTATGATATTCGTCAACACGATAACTAGCTATTAGCTACTTTGGCTAGAGGCGCTTCGGTTATCCGACAAGCTACGGCGCAGCGGGTAGCTGCTAGCTGCTACTGAGGACGCTACGTTATACAGCCGGCAGCCGCGCGTAGCTCTCAGCTACGCGCGGCTGCCGACAGCTACCAGTTACTAGCTAGCTGACTAGCTGAATAGCCAAGGCCAACCAATAGCCATTAGCCAACGGGCAACGGGAAACTACACGCGCGATCGATGCAATCTTCAATCGCATTTCATGATTTCACATCGCCCTTATCTTTTATACATTCACGATATAACAAAAAGGTTAGGTTTATTATTTGTAATATGTACATAATAATTGTATATTTATCCGTTGTCTTAATTAAAATGAACTTCCCTTCACACTTTCTTCAGGCTTAGGACTGACGATGAAACATTAGAGTACAAAATTAAATTATAATGAAATATCATACAGTATAAAATGTTACATCGGCGTATTTCAAAGTTCATTTGATTTTATGTACAAATTAGAAACTTTAATCTATTTACACTTATTTTGTTTATATAGTCTTAGATGCTATAATATTATACACTTAATTAGTAAGTACCTATTTGTATTTTTGTTTATTTATACACTTTTTTAATGAATATAAAAGTTTATATGATAACGGTTTACGTCCAATTAAAACGTTCTTTGTCCATATTGACATTTAAAACATTAGTTTTTGCACTTTTAATTTACTTGTACTGTTGAATGTTGTATAACATAATTAAATCTGATACTGCAGCAGTTTCTTCATTTATAGATATAGATGGCACTTTAAAATATAGATGGATATGATATTTCGACAGTTTTTAATAATTTAATTTAATAATATGTACGACATAGTTATGAGGGAAATTCATTTCTTTTCAAGAAAATATAAAACTAATAAGAAAATAAAAACGAAAGTCATTGTTTTTTATTTATCTAAATATAAGTTCCGCGGCGAGATTCGAACGTAATTCACAGGGCAGTTGAGTATTGAATTCCTAGCCTAGCTACACTACAGTGGCACGCTAACGGTATCAACTATCGGTTGGTTAGTGAGTCATTTATCCAAATAGCCAAATAGCTGAATAGCTGGTTATCTAGCTGGCTATTCCACCACAAATAACTGGCTAGCTAGGTTATTGCAATTTTGGCTAGTTACCCATCGCTAGTTTGACATTTGACAATGACAATCTGTTGTTGTTGTTGGTACTCAGATATATATATCTCTATCCAAAGAGAATATAATCACTTGTCTCTATCGACGACTCTTCACGTTGGCCAACATACTGGCGTATGTGTTGGTTGGCCAACAACGATGGCCATCGTGTAGAGCGGGTGTTTAAGCTACGTTGGTATGTATTGGAACGATGGCCCACAAGTTGGCGCGAGATCCGTGTGGTGTCGGTTTTTTGCAAAAGATCAAAGGGTTGTGGCAGAGTATTGGCCGTCGCGTACACACGTTGGGCGCACGTTCAGTTTGCTACGAGCTCCCAGAGTGATCGCACGCACCTTATTTAAATTTTATATGTACGTATCGTAACTAGTGTCTACATAATAGCAGTAACAATGACCAATGAAAAAAACTTTTCTCTTTATAGAGCCCTACCAAGCCGGAAATTGTTTGTGAAACATAAGTTTTTCAAGTCTTTTTTAAATAAACGTCACACCCACACTAGGATTTATCGTGGAGGTAGTTTACAAACATAAATTGCATAAGGACAAACATCCAGACCCGAAGTAATTATTTGCAGGCCATACAAATACTTGCTCCGTGCGGGATTCGAACCCACGGCCCCCAACGCAGCAACTCATTGCTAAGCCACTACGCCATGGAGTCGTCAAGAAATAAAATTTCTTTTTTTCCATCCTCCATCCTTTCATCTTTTCGATCACTCTTTTCTTATACACATTCACGTTATAGTGGTATGCTGTTAATAAATAAACCGTAGCAGCCGTTAGCGCATCAATAATCATTTTAATAAATTCGTGCGCACATTGGCCTGAACCAAAGCAAACTGAACGATCTTCCAACGTGTGGACGCGATCACAAATTCTTGGCCAATATCTCAGCCAACACATTCGCCACTATGTTGGCCAACGTGAAGAGCCGCCATTAGTCAAAGAATTGTAGTTGTTCGTAGACTAAACAGAGAAATATTAGGCTTGGGAAAAATATCCAAATATCGATATTTTTCATAAAAATATCGATATATGTCAAACAAAAGGAGGTACAAAGTATTCTTGTGTGGTTGGTTGTCGTTTTTTTCGTCATTGAACCGGCAGTAATATAAAATTTTTTTATCGTCATCATACAAATGATGACGATATATATATATATATATATATATATATATATATATATATATATACAGGGTATTTTTGGAACGCTCCCGAAAACTTAGACAGGCGACAGCACCAAGTATACCTTTGATCATGGGTCACAAATAAATTTGATCCTGATGAAAAAAAAATCATATTTTTACAACGTTTTATTAGATTTATTCACGCGCCATCATGTTAGTACAGCTAAATGAAACGATAATTTCATAAAAAAAATCATGAAAATACTGAAACCTAAAACCAGCAGTGGAATAACTGAATTCATATCAGCTGATTAAAGGTCAATGTACGCGCGAACGCAAATTCGCGCGGTCCGCAACTAGCGGGCTATACCACAATACCTAATAATTTACAACACTTGTCTAAATACCTAACTTATCTACTTAACATACTATTTTGCCACTGTACTTGTCTCCACGTAGCCATTTTAATCCGAATTTACAGGTTAAATAACCCAAATAACTGGTTCGATTTCCCGCTAATAACAAAATACATAAATGAAACGTAACCAAGGTTAAAGTCATGCGTTTTTATTCATCGTGTAGGTATGTTTATTATTCTCATGTATTCAGTTATGTATGTATTCAGATTAGTTCAGTACTAAGTTATTTAAAAGAATTAGTTATGAAACAGCTTACCGCTCTAAATCCTCCGTGGTCTTATGAGATGCGGCTCAAATTGTGCTCCATTCATTTCAAGGCAGATTTGGGCTCGGTGTTGCGTCTCCTCATGGAGGCGGGGCATCATCGTGTGATCTTCGACACAGTCCTTACGTAGTTTGTCGAAAACATCCACGATCCTTTTGTAGTTTTGTCAGCACTATCACACTCACGATTAAAAACCCTTTCTTTCACATACCCCACAGAAAGAAGTCTAACGGGGTCAGATCTCGTGCGCGAGGTGGCCAAGCGTGTGGTCCTAGTCCGCCAAATCCAGCGATCATCAAATAGCTCATTGAGGCGCTCACCATTATACTGGAACCATGTGCGGCGATATTCAGCCAACGATAGGTCGTCTAAAATGTCTGTCAACTGTTCATTTATAAAGTTTAGGTATCGCTGTCCGTTCAGTCGCTGTGGCAGAAACACTGGTCCCAGTATGCGATCCTTAAATAAACCTGCCCATACGTTAACCGACCATCGGGTTTGGTGCCCGGTTTGTCGAACAGCGTGCGGGATAACCTCTGAATACACGTGTGTATTTTTTCGGTTCCACAGGCCGTTTCTGGTAAATGTCGACTCATCCGTTCAGATAATGTGCTCAATGGAACCAGCCACACGTTGTTGCTGGTATAATAACCAACGGCAGAAAACTCGTCGGCGGTCGTGATCGCCGGGAACTAAAGCTTGCACTTTGTGCAATTTGTATGGGCGCATTCGGTTACGCTTCAACACTTTGTGCACTGCACAGTATGACACACTTGTTCCATCCCGACGTCTTAACAATTTATTTAGCGATACTTCGTGTACCTAGGTTCGGATACATAACATGTTGTCGTATTCACAATCACTATAAACGTACGCGTTAAGCATTATTAAAACAAAAAACGTAACAACAAGTAACAAAATCAACACGGAACTGTTTCAAAAACTACAATTAAACTGAAACCTACTGCGTCACAGCGTGATGCGACACGAGCCGGGCGGGTTACATTATTTCGCACCGAGCTAGCAGGTCGAGTGGAGGGAGGTTACAGTCGCGTTCTATAGTACTACATGGTATTGGGATATTGTTTTATAATATTATAGTAAGTAATTAATTGTTTTATTGTAGAATCATAATAGGTGCCTTACTTGGAATTAAAAATGGATAATGTTTACTTGAGCATTATTTGTTATTTATATCGTAAAATATAAAGTAGTTTGTAACAAGAAAACTTAAGGTAAGGGTGGCACGCCGTCCATTATGTCGTCTTGGGTCACATGGAAGCCAGATGTTGAAGGTGTGTTGGTGTTACTGGATGCTACTTCATCATCACTTTCATCTTCGCTTGAGCTTCCGTCATCAGGTCGATCACATGGTAGTTTTTTCGGTATTCTTCCTCAACACTTTTAAATTTACTGCACAATTTTCCCCATTCACCTCCTCCTATCATATTTACCTTTTCGTTCACTAGTTTAGTCATAAAACAATAGATATAAATAATTTTTCTTTCCTTCCTTTTTAAAACATCGTCGCGAGTCGCAAAGTAAGCTGTGTATGCGACTGTATTTTTGGAGCGAACAAAGCGCGGGAACCAATAGCATGCAGGTACAGTAATACTGGCGAATTGTTCCCCCGTCGCGCCCCCTTCGTACCAATATGTGATAAATCGCTGTGCCCAAGTTCAAGGCCAGCGTTCTTTTTTCACCGTTTGCGCGTACATTAACCTCCATTAGTCAGGTGATATCAATTCAGTTTTCACTGCTGGTTTTATGTTTCAGTATTTTCATGATTTTTTTTTATGAAATTATCGTTTCATTTAGCTGTACTAACATGATGGCGCGTGAATAACGCTAATAAAACGTTGTAAAAATATGATTTTTTTTTCATCAGGATCAAATTTATTTGTGACCCATGATCAAAGGTATACTTGGTGCTGTTGCCTGTCTTAGTTTTCGGGAGCGTTCCAAAAATACCCTGTATATATATATATATATATATATATATATATATATATATACTAGCTGTATATATATATATACTAGCTGACCAGGCAGACGTTGTTCTGCCCTTTCCGAACGACCATTTGCTTTCCCAAAAAAACTCCTGAGATTAGCAATAAAAAATTGAGGGTCACTTATCGAGATAAAAACTATCCTATCTCTCAAGTTGGACCAAACTGCACACAGTCTGCAATTTTTTTTTGAAATCGGTTCTATCTGTTGAATACTTACAGCAACACGTGGTGGTTACTTATATTAAACGTTTGTATTTTTAACATAGCGCCATCTATTAAATATTTACTCAATCTAGTCAACAGATATCGTCATCTGACAGAATCGTTTGGAGCTAACAGATAATTGTGACTGTCAAATAATAGAGAAATAATTTTCAATAAAATAATATTGTATTGCGACTATAAATTGAGATGTAAGCTATCCTATCTTTTAAGTTGGACCAAACTGCACATTGACCAAAAATTTAATTGAAATCAGTTCAGTAGTTTAGGAGTCCATCGCGGACAAACAACGTGACACGTACTTTTTATATATAAAGATATATATATATATATATATATATATATATATATATATATATATATATATATATATATATACATTCTTCAACAGATTTGACAGCATACAGGCAACTGAACAGACAGATCTCCAAATTCATGCGGCGAGACTTACGCAACTTCAATACAGCTCGTATTGAAGAAGCGATCGAGCGGAACCAAGGCTCCAAAGTCTTTGCCAGAGATCTGTCTGCCAGAAAGAGCCAACTGTCAAAGCTGAAGACCGAATGTGGCAGCATCGTTTCCGGGGCACCTGAGATTTTGAGTGAGATTGAGAGGTTCTATGGGCAGCTGTACACGTCATCGTTGGAGCCACACGCAAGTGTGAGGAACGATCCAAGAGCGAGTCTTATTCGACACTATTCCGAAGATATCCCGGACGTCAGTCTGAGCGAGATTAGAATGGCTCTCCAGCACCTTAAAAACGGCAAGGCCCCAGGCGAGGATGGAATTACAGCGGAGCTTCTGAAAGCGGGTGGAAGACCGTTACTTGAAGTCCTTCAGAGGCTCTTTAATTCCGTCCTCCATGGTGGCATTACACCGGAGGCGTGGAGCAGAAGTGCGGTGGTCTTGTTCTTCAAGAAAGGTGACAACGCTCTCTTGAAGAACTACAGACTGATATTCCTTCTGAGCCGCGTCTACGTGCTGTTTTCGAGAGTCATTACGAATCGTCTCGCGCGCAGACTTGACGACTTCCAGCCTCCCGAACAAGCCGGTTTCCGAAAGGGCTTTAGCACCATAGACCACATACATACCCTACGGCAAATTGTACAGAAGTCCGAGGAGTACAATTTGCCGCTATGTCTGGCGTATGTGGACTATGAGAAAGCCTTTGATTCCGTCGAAATTTGGGCGGTGCTGCAGTCCCTTCAGCGGTGCCAAGTTGATTGTCGGTATATCGAAATGCTGAAGTGTTTGTACAGTAGAGCTACGATGGCTATCCGAGTACAGAACCAGAGTACGAAACCTATCCAATTGCAGAGAGGTGTAAGACAGGGTGACGTTATATCCCCGAAACTCTTCACCGCTGCATTGGAAGACGTTTTCAAGCTTCTGGACTGGAAAGGATACGGAATTAACATCAATGGCGAGTACATCACTCACCTTCGATTTGCCGACGATATAGTCCTCATGGCAGAATCGCTGGAGGAGCTAAGCACTATGCTCAATGACCTCAATAGTGTCTCCCAACGGATAGGTCTTAAGATGAACATGGACAAAACAAAGATTATGTTTAATGTCCATGTCACACCTATGCCGGTAGTTGTTGGGAGCACTAAGCTCGAAGTTGTTGACGAGTATGTTTACCTGGGACAAATAGTCCGACTAGGTAAGTCCAACTTCGACCGAGAGGTCAATCGACGGATTCAACTCGGCTGGGCAGCGTTCGGGAAGCTACGACACATCATCTCGTCAGAAATACCTCAAAACCTTAAAACAAAATTGTACAACCAGTGCGTGTTGCCAGTGATGACTTACGGAACTGAGACGTGGTCCTTCACTGCTGGCCGTATGAGGAAGCTCAAGGTCGCTCAGCGAGCTATGGAGAGGGCTATGCTCGGAGTTTCTCTGCGTGATAAACTTAGGAATAAGGATATCCGCAGTAGAACCAGAGTAACCGACATAGCCCAACGGATTAGTAAGCTGAAGTGGCAGTGGGCCGGCCATATAGCTCGAAGAACCGACAACCGATGGGGAAGAAAGGTTCTTGAGTGGCAGCCTCGTACCGGTAGGCGAAGTGTAGGGCGTCCCCCCACAAGATGGAGTGACGACCTGGTAAGACATGCAGGAAGTCGATGGATGCAGGTGGCTCAGGACCGTGCTTTGTGGCATTCCTTGGGGGAGGCCTATGTTCAGCAGTGGACTTGTGAAGGGCTGTAATGATGATGTAATGATGATATATATATATATATATACAACGTGTCCCAAAATTCAACGATAAGCAAACACCGGAGGATAGACCTGCCCCGGACTAATCGGGGAAAAAAAGAAAAAAAAATATATCCCAATTATATTTTAAGTTATATAAAAAAAAAAGAAATTCTTCAGAAATTGACACCGTTTAGGATATTTTTCACTACCATGACCACAATTTTTTAATTATTTTTTCTTTTTTTTTTTATAGGCAACCTGAATAGTACTGCTATCTACCACAATTCTTAAAAACTCCAGAATAACTCTTGTTTTATCACGAAAATTAATGAAACTTATTTTATTCCCTAAATTTTTTGAAGACTTTTACTTTTAACCAAATTTAACTTATCGTGGTGTAAAAAAAAGCATGAACACTAGTATGGCAAGTTTTTTTAAAAATTGACGCAACTAACCAACATTCCAAAATGGTGTAATACTCTAGGAAAACAAGTTATAAAAAAATATGGGCCTATTATTTCTAAACAGGGGCCAAATTCCTTAAATTGTAATTGTCAGTAATCACTTTTACTACATGCCCAAAATGGGTTCCTGTTACAATTTCTAGGAATTCGAATGGGGCATTAATACCTTAGATGTTAGAGAGAGATAGATAGATAGAGATATTTACGTTAAAAAGAGACTACAACAGGGCAGGTAGAGAAGCTGTTATTATTCTCAGCAAGTCGGTTCAGTACGCTCTGCTCCTTTGTTTACTGCGCACCGTTCCCAATTCCTCTTCCCCTCGGACCGCGAAAGCGATTAGACGTGCACTCTCACAAGTCTTGTTTTATAAATTCTATTTAAAATAATAGATTTTTTGGAAAAATGATTAAATTAATACTTCACTAAATACTAGGCGCGCATAATAAAACAGTGGTGTACGCGGAGTTTTAGAGTAAACAAAAAAAAGTGGGTGGATAAAGTCTGCTGGTTAAATGCACACTCACACGTCGGCGTAGGAAGAAACGTCATCTTCGCCGCTTGCTACAATTCATGAGCGACAGCGATCAGCGGGTAAATATTGTTGTGTGGTACAAGTATAACATATTGTTGGCAACTACAGACACTATTTTCATTTGAAGTCACCATGTTTAAAACACCACCTAAAACCTCCCCGAATCAATATCCATCGCGTTCGGAGTCTGACATCCGGAAACTAAATACAGATGAAGTCTTAGAAGGAAATATCACCCAGCGAGCCAAACGCAGATGCTTATCTGATGAGGTTACCGGAGATGAATTAGACATGTTTAAAAATGAGATAAAGAAAATTATCAATGATATGGTCACCACCTAAAACTCCCGCTTAGACAAATTAGAGAATTATATTATGGAAATAAAAAATTACTACACCGATATCAAGGCCTCGACTTGTGAACTTGAAAGAACAATGACAACTGTCTCCGACCAATTAACGTCACTCGAGGATAAAATCACGGGACTTGAGAAGGAGCGTAGCTCTATGGCGATCAAGTTATCTACTCTGGAAGAAAAAATGGAATTTTTCGACCGTAATCTCATCAAAACTTCCATAGAACTTAGAAATGTACCCAAACGAGTGAAGGAGACAAAAGCTATGTTGTATGATATGGTGATGCATTTGTCAAAACACTTGGGTGTTGACACAGAATCTAATCCAATATTCGTGATGTAATAAGACAACCGTCTAAGAAGGAAAACCTTACATCAAATATAACAGTTGAGTTCTCTAATACACTCACGAAAACAAAATTTTTAACTGCCGTTAAAGAATATAACAAACAGAATCACAAAGATAAGGTAAACGCTAACCATCTTAATATAAAAACCGCACATCAAACACCTGTTTACATCGCTGAACAGTTGACTTCGCATACTAAAAGACTGTTTTATCTAACTAGAAACTACGCCAAGTCTCACCATTACACATATTGTTGGACATCAAATGGACGAGTTATGCTAAAAAATGATTCAAACAGCCAGTCTATCTTGGTAAAAAACGAAGACCATTTGAAGCAGCTTCCCTTAACCAACAGTGCATGACTACTTTCCTATAAGTATTTTCCTTATAATTTTAATCATTTTATACTAAAATTGAATACTGTTTTCCTAAATTTTTTTGTTAAAATACACAATTTGACTACACACACAACAAACATACTCTACTACTATTATCACGCCCACTTTCCATCTCATCACATCAGAAATTACTCAACACACACACAATACTACCTTTACTCTCATACTACACTTACACTACTAAAATTTCTCATCAGTAATTGTTTATATCTCCACGCTCTTATTATGAATAATTGCTTAGGACATATATATGCCCATACATTGTATTCCGTAACTTGTTCTTATTACTTAAATAATATCCAGTGTTTCAATCTTTTACAACCTGTTGTAAACTTAGGACACAGTTCCAAGAAAATAATATTAACTATCTTCCTTCGTCCTGTTTTGCCCGGTTTACCTTACTGCAAAAACGAATAATAGCGTTAGCTATGTGATTGATGACATTGACCATCTTTCTGTATCTATAACTAATACATGCCCACCAGAAGAAACACATATAATTCTCAAACATCCAAATACGAGGGTGGATTGAAAAGTACTCGGCCTAACACAGATCTATTCAATTCTAAAATCAAATCTACCCACATTATTTAGTTCAGTTCAGACTAGTTCATTGTGTGAAGTTCGAAACGTGTGCGATAATTAGTTGTGATTTTATAAATTTATTAACAAAGTAATCGGACATAATTTCCGCGAATGGAGCAAATCGAGCAGCGTGCCGTCATTAAGTACCTCCATAAGAAGGGGCTATCATCAAAAGCCATCCATGATGACATGGTCAGTACATTAGGCGATTGTGCTCTGTCATATTCATCTGTCAAAAAATGGATAGCAGAATTTAAGCGTGGTAGAGAGAGTGTGAAAGATGAACCCCGCTCTGGAAGGCCTTCGACGTCAACTACTGACGAAAATATTAAAAAAGTACTTGATTTAATAATGGGAGACCGCAGATTAAAAATTAGAGAGATAGCCGAGATTATAGGCATCTCTTATGAACGAACTCAAAACATCATTGTCAACGAGTTGGGTTTCCACAAGGTGTCTGCGAGGTGGGTTCCGCGACTGCTTTCAGTTGAACAAAAAAGGACGCGATTGATTGATTGGACAGTCAATGGCTGAAATTCACAACTGTGGCTTTCAACTGTTACCGCATCCGCCGTATTCACCTGATCTGGCACCATCAGACATCTTTCTGTTCCCTAACCTAAAAAAGCACTTGGGAGGTCAAAGATTTTCGACAAACGACGAGGTCAAAGCAGCTGTAGACGCATATTTTGACTCTAAGGAAGAATCATTTTTTTTCAACGGTCTAAATGCTTGGAAGGGGAGGTGGCAAAAGTGTATTGAACTTGATGGTGATTATGTAGAAAAATAAAAATATAACTGATATAGTATGTGTTTATTTTCTTGGTTAGGCCGAGTACTTTTCAATCCACCCTCGTAGATATGTCAAAATTCTATCGCAAAACATTCGTTCTATCAATTGTAACTTCTTAAGCTTACAAACCCTCATGCACCGCATCTCCTTTGATTGCGATCTGGTTGTCTTGACTGAATGTTGGTTACCATGCTCTAGTAACTCTACTCTTCCTATCTTGCAAAATTATACCATATTCAAGACCACCAATCATAATAACCAAAGTGATGGTGTCGTAGTATATTTAAAGACGCACCTATTGGCTACATGCGAAGAACCATACTTTCACTAATCAGCTTCTGGTCTCATAATAAAGATAAATACCGACTTGGCAATAGTCTGTATCTACCGCACACCATCAATAGACAATATAAATAGTTTTCTCTTAGTCCTTAATAACATTCTTCTGTCACTACGTATATTCAAATCTGTTGTCATAACAGGTGATTTAAATTTAGATATCAAACCCGATACGCTTGACCCGCGATCACACGAATATTTGAATTGTCTTGCCTACCACGGCTATCTTCCTGCCCATACTCTTCCAACCAGGAGTAGCAATTGCTTGGATCATACGATCCTAAGAACAAAGTCTCCCACTCTTACTTTTGTCTATAGCTCCTCAGTAACTGATCACTGTTCCACATTACTTTGCATACACACTCAACATATACGAACGGCCTCAACTTCGTTCATCACCAGGATCGACTATGAGGGTCTTGATAAATCAGTATTGCATCTGGATTTCACCCCTCTTTTTTCTATAAGAGATGTAAATATAGCTACCGATAAATTCATTAAATTAGTAACTTCGGCCATTTCCGATAACACGACAGTAAAAAAAGTTCCTTTGAAAAAGAAAATTCTCAAACCTTGGATTACTCCTGGTTTATTACGGTGCATAAGAAATAGAGACGCTCTACATAAAAAAGTTAATAACTCTCCTGGTAACGACGTACTAAAAATTACCTACAAAAGATACAGAAATTTTTGTAATAGTATTTTGAAAAAAGCGAAGAGACTATATGATACACAGGAACTAATTAAAGCAACTAATAACCCAAAAAACTTGTGGGATACTGTAAAACGAGTACCGAAAACACTTTTAAAACTAAAAACCCTTCTACACAATTACTAACATTATTACCTTCACCTAAGCAGTCGTGCAATAGTGTAAATTCGTACTTTGTAAATATTGGAGAGAAACTTGCAAATGATATAATCAACTGCAGAACCTTTCAAACAACAAACACCCCACAAACTCCATCTAACATCACATCTACTTCATCTTTTGTCCTAGATCCTACAGATCCTAATGAAATTATTTCAGTTATAGACTCCTTACGGTCTAATGCTGCTACTGGTTGGGATGGCATTTCACCTTCCTTCTTAAGAAATACTCAACTGCTCTGGCACCGATCTTATGCCATATATTTAATCTTTATTTCGACACTGCTGTCTTTCCCACGTCACTTAAAAAGGCAATTATTCATCCAGTCTTCAAGGGAGGTGACGGGAACGTACCGAATAATTACCGTCCCATAGAGGTTCTCAGTACTCTATCAAAGGTTCTCGAAAGATTGATTAATAAAAGACTAGTTTCCTACCTCGAACATTATAATTTAATTTCTTCACAGCAGTTTGGCTTTCGCAAGAATAAATCGAGTAATGATGCAATTCAAAGTTTAACTGATCATGTCGTTCAGAACTTGGATCAAGGCAAAAAGGTCCTAATTATATTTTTGGATCTCGCGAAAGCGTTTGACACCGTTCCTGTCTCAACTCTCTTACTCAAATTAGAAAAGTTAGGTGTCAGTGGGTTGCAACTAGATCTCTTTCAAAAATACCTCACTAATCGCTCCAAGACTGTCAGGATTGATGATCACAATAGTGATGACCTCCCAGTCTATTACGGCGTACCACAAGGAAGTATATTAGGTCCCACACTATTCTTAGTGTTTGTCAACGATCTATGCAACCTTAATATTCCAAATGCTATGATTATATCATTTGCAGATGATACTGCAATAACATTCGTCGCCGAAACATGGTCCGTACTTGAGCACAAGGCTCAAATTGGCTTCAAACTTATAACAAATTGGCTTTATTCCCACACGCTAACCCTTAATGCCTCCAAAACTAAATTTATTACCTATTCTATTAGTTCAGTCTCCCAACCAAATTTACCAATATCCCTTAAAGCCCACTCTTACCACAGACATACCCAGGTCTCTTGTCAATGTCCAACCATATCCTCTGTTGACCATATTAAATACCTAGGTATAATCTGAGATAAAAACCTAAATTTTAAAAGCCACATTAATCTTCTCACTGGCAGAGTCCGTAAATTAATTTACATATTTAAAACCCTAAGAAGTATTACTAACCCTACTGTTATACGTAAAGTTTATTTTGCCCTATGCTTATCCATTATTACATACTGTATATCCTGCTGGGGTGGTGCTGCTAAAACTAACCTAAAGAAGCTGGAGGTGACACACACATCAACACGCAATCACACATGCACACACACACACACACACACACTCACGCGCGCACGCACACGCGCACACGCACACACACACACACACACACATAATACACACGTATTCATTTCTCAACTTTATAATTGTAATTTGAATAACTAGAAATTGATATAATTGTAGCACTTTTAACTGTATGCATGTAATTATTATATACATAATGTTATGGGGATTGAGACTGTTACTCCTTAATACAGGTTATTCTGTAACCTAGCTAGGAGTACAGAGCTACATCCACTAGATTTAATGACATATTTTATAGATAGTACAAACAATTTAATGTCAAACCCATGTACTACAATCACTTTAAAATAAATAAAGTTATTCTTATTCTTATAATTCAACTTACGTGGCCCTCGTACATACGAGGGTGGATTGAAAAGTACTCGGCCTAACACAGATCCATTCAATTCTAAAAATCAAATCTACCCACATTATTTAGTTCAGTTCAGACTAGTTCATTGTGTGAAGTTCGAAACGTGTGCGATAATTAGTTGTGATTTTATAAATTTATTAATAAAGTAATCGGACATAATTTCCGCGAATGGAGCAAATCGAGCAGCGTGCCGTCATTAAGTACCTCCATAAGAAGGGGCTATCATCAAAAGCCATCCATGATGACATGGTCAGTACATTAGGCGATTATGCTCTGTCATATTCATCCGTCAAAAATGGGTAGCAGAATTTAAGCGTGGTAGAGAGAGTGTGAAAGATGAACCCCGCTCTGGAAGGCCTTCGACGTCAACTACTAACGAAAATATTAAAAAAGTACTTGATTTAATAATGGGAGACCGCAGATTAAAAATTAGAGAGATAGCCGAGATTATAGGCATCTCTTATCAACGAACTCAAAACATCATTGTCAACGAGTTGGGTTTCCACAAGGTGTCTGCGAGGTGGGTTCCGCGACTGCTTTCAGTTGAACAAAAAAGGACGCGATTGACTATTTCACGCGACTGTTTGGAGTTATTTGAAGCCGATGCAGATGATTTTTTGAATAGTTTTGTTACTATAGACGAAACATGGGTTCATTACTGTACACCGGAAACAAAACAACAATCAAAACAGTGGAGAAGACCTGGTTCACCACCCCCTAAAAAGGCTAAGTCGATTTTGTCGGCAAATAAGGTGATGGCTTCAGTATTCTGGGACTCGAAAGGTGTGATTATGATTGATTATCTTGAAAGGGGTCAGACTATAAACTCTGATTACTACTGCACCTTACTACGTCGTTTACGAGAGGAAATAAAAGAAAAACGTCGAGGAATGCTCAGAAGAAAAGTCCTGTTTCATCAAGATAACGCCCGTGTTCACACGTCAGTACAGTCAATGGCTGAAATTCACAACTGTGGCTTTGAACTGTTACCGCATCCGCCGTATTCACCTGATCTGGCACCATCAGACTTCTTTCTGTTCCCTAACCTAAAAAAGCATTCGGGAGGTCAAAGATTTTCGACAAACGACGAGGTCAAAGCAGCTGTAGACGCATATTTTGACTCTAAGGAAGAATCATTTTTTTTCAACGGTCTAAATGCTTGGAAGGGGAGGTGGCAAAAGTGTATTGAACTTGATGGTGATTATGTAGAAAAATAAAAATATAACTGATTTTGTATGTGTTTATTTTCTTGGTTAGGCCGAGTACTTTTCAATCCACCCTCGTAACTATCGACTTTTGGCTTGGCTTTTTGGACTGGAATCGACCTGCAAACTTAACTGACCTGGCATTATTTGGACTGGAAGTGATCTGCAAACTGAACTGACCTGGCATTATCTTGGACGACGATTGTGTGTTTTGTGATTTAGAGCTCTGGCGCATTTTGGACTGTTTGGCGTTTAACATGCCGCAACCGTACACACCACAGGAATACGCTAATATGCATTTAATCTATGGAGAATGCCGATGTAATGCTAACGCTGCTAGCAGACTGTATCGAGAAAGATACCCAAATGCTGAAAAATATCCTGATTATCGAGTGTTTATTAATGTGCATCAAGCGTTTTCGGAGGGTCGTATGCCATCCAATAGGGGAAGCGCTGGAAGACCTAGATTGGATCATGATGAAGAAGTTCTCAATGAGATAGAAAATGACTCGACTACGTCGGTACGTGCCATAGAAGAAGCTACAGGAATCCTGAAAAGTTCTGCACATCGAATATTAAAACGTCACAAGCTTCACCCATATCACTACAGGCGTGTGCAGACGTTATTACCGCGGGACTATCCGCTACGGGTCACATTTTGCCGTGTAATGCTGCAAAGGCACAGTGAAGATCCCCACTTCCTAGACAAAATTCTATGGTCGGATGAAACAACGTGCAAGAAAGATGGGTATTTAAATCTTCACAACCTACATAGTTGGAGTAATTGCGACTTGCAAGAATTGTTAAACGACGTGCCCTTAAGTGATCTTCAAAACATGTGGTTCCAAAATGATGGTTGCCCAGCACATTATGCCCGTCCTGTGCGAGAATATTTAAATCAAGAGTGTCCAGGGCGTTGGATCGGGCGACTTAGTCCTATCTTATGGCCACCCCGTTCACCCGATTTGAATCCCCTGGACTTCTTCTATTGGGGTTGTCTTAAAAACAGGGTCTATTCAAAACCCATTGTGACATTGGACGAGCTTCATCGAAATATCACTCAGGCTGCTGATTACATTAATAGCAGAAGATATGCAAGACAAATAAAACGATCATTTTTAAGGCGATGTCGTGCATGTATTAATGCTGGTGGCAAACAGTTCGAACATTTGCTATAATGTTAATAACTTAATAAATTACACGTGAAACTGTTTATACCATTTGTTTTGAAATATTAAACATTTTTCAAGAACTAATACTTTTATTACACCCGACCGTCATTTGGCCCCTGTTAAGAAATAATAGGTCCATTTTTTTTATAACTTGTTTTCCTAGAGTATTATACCATTTTGGAATGTTGGTTAGTTGCGTCAATTTTTAAAAAAACTTGCCATACCAGTGTTCATACTTTTTTTTTACACCACGATAAGTTAAATTTGGTTAAAAGTAAAAGTCTTCAAAAAATTTAGGGAATAAAATAAGTTTCATTAATTTTCGTGATAAAACAAGAGTTATTCTGGAGTTTTTAAGAATTGTGGTAGATAGCAGTACTATTCAGGTTGCCTATAAAAAAAAAAGAAAAAATATTTAAAAAATTGTGGTCATGGTAGTGAAAAATATCATAAACGGTCTCAATTTCTGAAGAATTTCATTTTTTTTATATAATTTAAAATATAATTGGGATATATATTTTTTTTCCCCGATTAGTCCGGGGCAGGCCTATCCTCCGGTGTTGGCTTATCGTTGAATTTTGGGACACGTTGTATATATATATATATATATATTTATCACGCGATATATGTATATCGATACTGTTTAAAAATATCGATTCGATATATATCGATATATTTTTTTCCCTTGCCCATCCCTAAGAAATATTCTCTTTACGTAGTTGTTCCTCCAGTTGTTATGATAGAATTAAGACAGGCAAAGATCGTAGGCCATACAGCCTAATTTGATGCGTATGTTTGTTCACTATAGTCACGATCATAGATTAAGTATATACTAAGGTAAACGGAATTCATACAGTATTCCGTTTCGGAATCCCGTGAATGATTCCAACACACGTACGTTTTTTTCCCGTTCGGAATAACAAGGGTCAGTTAACTGGTTCAGTGCGGATTTACCATTGATTACTTTTGTGTGTACCGTATGGCACACGAGTCGTGTCTTTTTAAAAATCGTTATAAGTCGCTCAAATTGCGTTTTTAGAAAATTTATCCAGAACAAAATATTCATCATTTTGCGAGTAGTTCATGCCTGCGGCTTCGTTTCTGGATATTTTGAAAATTTGAAATTTTTAGGGGTTGACAACCTTTTTTTAACTTGTACATGGTACTCTTTTTAATTTGTGGGTTTTCAATCATGTTGTGGAAAAATAGTGTAATAAGTAACAAATAATAGCACTTATTGCGATCGCTCACAAACTCAAGTTGTAAATAAATTTCTGGAAAACAAGTGTCCTGTTAAGAAAAAAACAAAGCGTTTGTCTTATTTTTTAATTTTGCATAAAATGGTTGAACTGCCGTCTTATTACTATCATGTGGCCGAATAGTCCTACGAAGTACCATGTGCTCTTGTGATATGGTATAAGGTTTATTTTTGCTTGAAACAGTTTGAAACCGTTCATGCATAAAAAAATTCGCTAATAAATAGTCTTTTGTCAATCGTCGTAAAATGTCGGCGTTTGTTTCCTTTTGAAAACATTTGTTTTGCTATTCTTACTAATTAGACGTTTTCAAATAGACTTTACTTTTACATTTGTATAACTTTAAATAATATTTAACATTTGTAAATATCAATGAATTATAAACCTTATTTTTTCCAAATTAAGGTTCTTGATTGTTTGATATTTACAAATGTTATTATTAGGTGAAAATTTAATTTAATAAAAACCATGGTTTTCCAGGGTGATTTAGCTGTACCTACTTATGTAAATGATTTTTTTATAAAACAAAAAATAGTACAAAATGTTTGTAATTTCTGCATAAACAAATGAAAATTCTCAATTTCAAAGAAAACACGTAGAAAAACACGTAGTTACCCACTAAAAACAAGTATCCTTCCGTTTGTAACTGATGTTTGATGTCAATTAAACTTAATTGGGTCTATACAAGTGAAAAAAGCATAAAAAGAAAATTATTTTTACACATGGCTGATGGCACAATAGGCGTGTCATCAATGTCTGTGGCGTATGAAATATTTGTTCGCCGCCACAGCTAAAAGTTGTCGAAAATCGGTGTCGCAACGAATCGGTTAAGAGACATTAGCCATTGAGTCTAGACATTCTGCCAGGGAATAATGACGACGATTTTCTAATTGCGTTTCCTTCGTTGCTGTATCATTCTTACTAGGTGCATCCCCTTATCACCCAAAGCTTGCAATATAGTCAATATTATGTAAAAAGATCTATCTATCCAGATATATTCTTTAAATATTTATGTCTGTAAATTCATTCGACGAATTATTAAATAAAATAAGATGAAAAGTTATGAAAAGCTATACACCTTCAAAATTAAATGTAAAAACATACATAAACACACCTACTCGCTTAGGTCGTGCGACGAACACTGAGCACGTTCCGTACGGAATTTACGTATGTGTATTGCGACTCGTACAAAATCTATGGAAGACTTGCGTTCGTAGCGGCTTTTGTCCGTTCGGGATACCGAACGCGCAGGCGGTTATACGGCATCTTGAGGTTGACGGACTTGCTGCGTTCGGAATTCCGAATCGGAATACCAAAACGGAATCCCGAAACTGAATTCCGTATGTATGGGGCCGACCTTACGTTAGATTAGCAATGTAAAAGAGAAAGGGAATAGCATATGCTTACGTTAGAACGAGATAGAATGGCTAGACCGTACAAGTACACGCTTTAGGCTTATATCGGGCTGACTTCAATCGTTAAGGAAACAAATCCCGCTTATTTTCACAATATCATTGATTTTGAAGTATTAATAAGTGTTTAAAAGGCGTGATTAAATATGATGACGTGTGCAGTACCTGAATGCAGTTCATTAATTAAAAAAAATCATCAAAATTATATATTTCACACGTAAGTACAGTTATAATATTTAGCATTCTAATTTTACAATAAGAATATATATAATATAATATAAAAACAAAAGACTGTCAACTGAACAACATCTTAACGCTTGTGCTCTCGCAAAAAATATATAAATCCACAGTTTAATTACAGTAAAAGTGCTAATAACTTTATAGTGTTAAACTTAAGTGTTTGTTTGTTGCTGTATATAGTGTACCTGGTGATATAATTGGTGTAAATTGGTTTAAATTCTAACAATAATAATTCAGTGCAAAAACGATCATTCAAATTTCAATATCGTCCAAAGTGTTTGACAAAAACGCGTAAGCGACGCAGTTTGCACGGCGCATGCGACCTTCTCGCATCATCCTTCCTTAGATGCGGCTTGTAAGCGGGTTAGAGTAACGACTAGCAACTCGATATCATTGCATACTGAAGCTTAACTACTTTGCTTTTCGGTGACTTTTGCTTGGCTGGTCTTGCATGCAGTTTAAATAAAATGCCTCCGAAAGTTAAATGCTGTGCGGGCTGTTCGAAAAAAATTACTAATCGCGAATTTTTGTATTGCTGCTTATGCAATGACACTTATGATATTGAATGCGTAAATTATTCATACAAGTTATTTTGTCTAATGGATAAGGAAAAAAAAGACAATTGGAAATGTCCCACATGCAAAAGTAAGCAAAAAAAGTTCGACAATACTAACACCCCTGTACAAGGCTGACGTATGGATTCGCTTTCATCTACGTCTGATCAGGTATTCGTCGACTCTGAAGAATGTAATGTAACTCAACGCAAACCGCTAATTCCAGAGAAACAACCATTATCCCCTGGTTCTTCTCGTATCGTGGACGATGAAGTTTTACTGAATATTATACGTCGAGAAATACAACAGTCTGTAACGGAGGCTGTTGAATCAGCGGTCAAGATGTTCTTTTCTAAAGAGTTCGATGAAATTAAGAGTGAATTGGCTACTTTACAAGAAATCCGTAAAAGTATGGAATTTCTTAGCTCTCAATATGACCGGGTGAATTCTGATATAAAAGACTTACAGGATCGACTAACCTTGGTAACTAAAGAAAAATTAATGCTATCCAGTCAAGTGTTAGTTATGTCAGATAGACTTAACCTTATGGAGCAACATTCTCGTGAAACGAACATAGAGATCAATGGCGTTCCGGAAAATAAGTCCGAAAATTTACTGTCCTTAGCGAAACAACTTTGTTCTACTATCTCCGTCCCTTTTATGGATGCTGAAGTTCTATCAGGAGCTAGAGTTAGAAAAATGAATGATAATAATGATCGTCCCCGTTCTATCATAATCAAGTTGCAGTCCGTAAAGAAACGTGACGAAATATTGGCGGCGGTTTCCAGTTTCAATAAGAAAAACACGATGGACAAACTTAATTCTTCTCATTTGGGATATGGTGGCAATAAATCGCCTGTATACGTTTCTGAACATTTATCCCCTCATAACAAAAAACTACATGCTAGCACCAGAAACATTGCACGTGAAAAGGGTTATAAATATGTTTGGATCCGTAATGGTCGTATTTTTGTGCGAAAAGAGGATCATACCCCTGCGAAATAAATAAAATGTTATGACTCTCTGAAAAACTTGTAATTACAAAATTTGATATGCCATATTAATAAGACCGTAACTATCTAAATAAAATTCAATATATACTATCAAAATTTCGGAGGTCTCAAAACTAAAACAGACATCATTAAGCTGTCTTCACTGGTTGCCAATTATGATATAATAGTGGGAACTGAAACATGGATTGATGACACAATATTGGACGGTGAACTATTCGGCGCAAACTTCAATGACTATAGATCGTAATTCTACCCATCTCGCTGGCAAGCGAGGCGGAGGTGCCCTGGCAGCAGTATCGAAGAAACTGTGCTCTAAAAGAGTTAACTACTTTGAAAGCTGTTATGAAGACTTGTGGGTTTCGGTGAGAGTGAATACTAACAGTAAACTCGTGGACTGCTTGTTTTGTGTAGTATACTTACCACCTCCGGTAACTAATAGTTCATTGGAAGGTTTTCTTGACAACTGCAATATTGTAATGCAATCATGTAGTAACGACATAATAATATTGGGCGATTTTAATTTAAATTTTATAGACTGGATTACCGATGTTACCAATTCTGTAAGCAAGTTAACCCCTAGCAATTATTACTGTAATTTGGGTTATCAGTTCATTGATTTTTTGTCTTTAAATAATTTATCACAATTTAATGCTGTAAAAAACACTAATAACAGAACCCTTGACCTTGTTTTAAGTAATCTTAAGTTGCTGAATGTCCATGTCCAATAAGTAAAATTGATCGTCATCATCCTGTTTTAGAGGTAAATGTAAATATGTCAGTACCGCATTTGTTGAATAGTAAATCTTTTGCTACTCACAACTTTAAAAAGGCGGATTATACAAAAGTAAATTCTAGGTTAAGTAAAGTTGATTGGGGTTTCGAATTTAATGATTGTCAAGAGGTCGATGTCATGGTATCTAGGTTCTACAAAATACTTTATTCCATTATTGATGAAACTGTACCCAAAACGAAGCCACGTAATTTAAAGTTCCCTCTTTGGTTCACGCCAAACTTAATTAAACTGATAAAAGAAAAAGAAAAGATCCGATTAAGGCACAAAATTTATAAAAAGCCAAGAGACATACTAGAACTTAAGCTCTTAAACTACCGGGTGAAGTCGTTGGCTTCTAAGAACTATTTAGATTATATACGTGATACCGAAAAATCCATTCAGTCAAATTCTAAAAAGTTTTGGTCGTTCGTCCGTCATCGTAAATCCTGCGATTCTAGTTTTCCAAACGAAATGTACTTAGACGATTTATCCGCTAATAGTGGCGAGGGGATATGTACTCTTTTTGCTCAACATTTTTCATCTGTGTTCTCCCAACCCCAGTGTACTTCAGCTCATATATTGTCCGATGTATATCCACAAAGCTCTCTACATGATATAGAAATAACAGAACGTCAAATCCTAAGTATACTCAAATCACTAGATATTTACAAAGAAGCGGGCCCTGACGGCATTCCTCCTTTTTTATAAAAATGACATCAAAATATCTAACTCTTCCTCTTAAACTAATTTTCAGTAAATCTTTATTAACTGGTTCTTTTCCAGCTAACTGGAAACGTTCCAATGTTATACCCATTTACAAGAAAGGAGATAAAGATAATGTTAAAAATTATAGACCGGTATCGATTATAAGTTTATTTCCAAAGATATTTGAACGCTTAGTTTATCCAATTTTAACAGATCATTTAAAAAATATAATTGTGGACGCACAGCACGGGTTTTGCAAAGATAAATCTACTGTTAGCAATTTGATAGATTACGTCACAAAAGTTGCAAGTGCAATGGATGGTCAAATGCAGGTGGATTCCATATACACAGATTTTTCTAGTGCATTTGATATCGTGGACCATCAACTACTAATATCTAAATTAAGTTCATACGGTGTACATGGGAATTTACTTCGTTGGCAAAGATCTTATCTTAAAAATAGATTACAAAGTGTTGTATTGCATGGATATAGGTCCAATGATTATGTGGCTCTCTCAGGCGTACCCCAAGGTTCACATATTGGTCCTATTCTTTTTTTAGTGTTTATTAATGACATAACAAATAACATTAAGTACAGCCAATGTTCCATTTTCGCCAACGATTTAAAATTGTTCAAGGCTATTAAAAATCAGGATGATGTTTTATCTTTGCAAAACGACCTTGATTCCATCTATGAATGGTGCATAAGTAACAAAATGAAACTTAATCCTCGTAAGTGTACCTACATTAAATTCACAAGGAATAAATCTACTATTGCTTCTTGTTACTCCATTAATAAAGACATATTGAGTGAATCCTCATCCACCCGTGATCTTGGGCTAGTTCTTGATAACAAACTTAGCTTTATAGAACATATAGATAACGTGGTAACGCTTTCATGGAAAATGTTAGGTTTTATTAAACGTGCATGTAATGACTTCAAAAATACTCAGACTCTGATAACTATCTACAATGCATTAATTCGTAGCAGTTTAGAATATGCCACAGTGATATGGAATCCTTCTTATAAAATACACGTTGACAGAATCGAGCGTATTCAAAAAAACTTCACTCGATTCATCGCTTACAAATTTCAAAACTGTCCATACTATACTGACTATAGATCTAGGCTTTCTCATCTCGGAATGAGTTCACTTGCAGACCGACGAAAACTTTTAGACCTAATGACGCTACATAAACTTCTACATGGTAAGTTAATTTCACCAAGTTTATTGCAGCAAGTGTGCCTTAAAATCCCCTATCATATTCCTAGACACCCAATTACCAATTTATTAAATATTCCCTTCAGTAGAACCAATCTTGGTAAGTTTTCACCGTTAAACAGATGTATGAGAACTTATAACAGCTTAAACAATCATGACATCGATATCTTTAGCGACCCCGAACGTGTATTCAAAAGAAAATGTAAAAACTTACTATTACCTACCTTGCCCGATTCTAAAATTAAAAAAATTCTAAACTATTATTTATTGCATTTTTTTTTACTGGATTTGGTGCTTTCGCTCAATTAGTTTGATTTGTGTTGTTTAGAGTTTATATGTATGTTGTTTAGTTTTTTTTTCATATAATGATGTATACACCTGTAAAGACATATCCTTTGTCTAAAAAAATTGTATTTCGTTCGTAACAATGCATATTGATATTGTCGATGGTGTATCTATCTAAATCATTGAGTTATATATACTACGTACTAGAGAAGCCATTCCAAACAAAAATTGTGTCCTACTCTGTCTTCGCGCATGCGCGGGTGTAGTAGTCGCGCATGCGCGAAGACTTTAATTTAATATAAAATAAGATATTAATATAAAATAAATATAAGAATTTAATATAAAATATCTTAATTTAATCTAAACAATATATTTCTAAATAAAATTTAATAATAATTATTTTATGAAATTCACCAATCTTCAATTTACGCAATATTTAGTTTGTATGGATTGCACTACAGTTCAGTTGAACATAGTCAATGTTCGGAATGGCTTCTCTAGTACGTAGTACATATAACTCAATGATCTAAATAAATAAACTTCTAAATGGAATATTTTAGAACTGGTACAAATGTTTTATACACAGACGGATGGGGAAAATATTGCATTTTATTACGATAATGCTCTAAATGCGTAAGAATTATATTAAAAATAATAACAAATATGTGATCTGATCTGAGTATTTCTAATCTAATTTTTGTAGTGATTGACACTATCAATATTGTCATCTTATCGATAACCGGCAAAGGTATATCTTTGGATGCCGCCTCTTGTAGCTTCGTAATTTTTTTAATTTTAAATTTTTAGATTTTGTAGCCAAATGGAATTATAGTAAATACTTTAATGAAATAACTTCAACTCTTATAATGTTTCAGATTTCGGAAAATATTGGAAAAAAAGTTAAAGTTACAGTCTCTATTAGTCCCACTGTTAGGTATAGGCCTCCTCTCTTTTTTGAGAGGGCAAGGTAATGTCCGCCGAGTTGCCCCAATGTGTGTTGGCGAACTTCACATGTCTTCGAAATATTTTTTTCTTATTCGTCAGACATGCAGGTTTCCTCATGGGGTTTTCCTTCACCGCCGAGTACGTGGTAAATCAGCACTTAAAATTGCAATTAACAATTTCATCTGGGAAACTTACAGCAAGCGCTAACCATTGGAGCGACCAGGGACTCTTGTTCTTAAAAAAATATTGAGGTTAAACAAAAATCGTTAAAAATTATAAATAGAGAAGACTGGGTTCCCAAAAAATATTCAACTATATGTAGAAGTGTAGATAGAGTAAAGCTGCGTTCTGGTTCAATACCCACCCATACCCAGTAGTTCCTTATTATATATTTTACGCTACATAATATGTTCATTTCGTTTCCGCATGTTCAAATGTGTGCAACTTGTTGTCGTCATCTTTGTGATATATATTTTTAATAAAACAAAAGTAACAAACGAACTTACAGTATCAATTGATGGTAAATGGCTAATGCAGTACATGGCCACCTACATACAGCTTCAAACAAAGAAAGCTACAAATGTGTTTTTCCCCCTGAGGACTAAGATAAAATACCTTACAGCTTATAATTATACAGGCTCTCTACACACATCAGGTTGGAACATAGCAGTGTAAGCACTGTTGTTTATGTTTGTTTATGTTATGTTATGTTTATGTCATTCTGAACGAGTTTTCTGAAAACATATGAAAAGAGACATTGTAAACGAATATATGTTTAGAAAATTAGTAAAGGAATGCCTTGAGTCCTGCAAATTTTTTTTAACATAGTTTACATACATAAGTGTGATTCGCCAGCAATATCAAACCATAAACACTTAATTATTAAATTAATAATTGAAACTTACTTAATTATTAGATTGAAGTACACATGAAGCAAAATTGCATAATACCTCTAAGGAGAGCTTACGACATTTTTACAATAAATTAATTATTTTGGTGGAAAATAATATATTTTTATACCCTCAAACATAAAAATATTCATTTTATAACATGAACACAACGCTTTGTAACAATAATTTAAGTTGATGCATGACGCAGGCGCAGCACTATTCGTTTCGCACACATGCACATTTCACTCACACCGTTATATTTCGTTTTTGGTCTCACCTATGGAGTGTAGAGTATAAGGAGAACCATCTTATAAGGGGCGAAAGTTGAAAAAGTGTCCTACTATTTACTGAAAATAGAGGTTCCAAAGCCTACCACAATAGCGCTGGCGTCTGAAAAACTACGATATGAAGATGGCTGTTGTGAACGGAGTGAAGTCAGCTGAATTCAAATATTTAAAAAAAATTAATGACTAGAGTAGTTAGTAAAATGCCAGTATACAAAATCTCAACTATTTACGTAGTACAAAATCAAGCGGATTGGTCGGTCCTTGTTTATTTCTCCATCTTATTCTAATTACTTTTGGCGCTTTTTTTTTTAATTTATCCTATGCTACTGTAGGGCCACCCTTATTGGACACGTTTTTAGGGACACTTTTCATATATAGAGATGGTCCTCCTTCTACTCTACACTCCATAGTCTCACCCTAATCACTCCATCGCCAATCTAATGTAATACTATATCTATGGTCATGATAATATTTTGCCAGTTAGCACGCTCAGGAGCTAAATGGTTACAAAATTCATAGCACATGACCAACCCGGATTTTATCCCCACGGGCACCAAAGAAATTGTAAATTACAATTTGAAGTGCTTATTTACTATTTATGAAGGGAAACATCATCAGCAAACTTGTATGTCCAAGAAAAAAAAACATTTGGATAACATGTGAAGCCTGTTATTAGACACTGAAGCAACGTGGCCGGCTAATTGCTCCATAATCTCTTTAGAAATTTTCTCTTTCAAAATTTCATCACTTTAGAAATAAGAGACACATATGCAAGCAGCGAATTTCCTTTACTCTTATGTTGATGTATCATTTAGCAAAAATTTTCGGAGATTTTGACGTCAGTTTATACCAGCAAACTGCAGCACATAGTCGATGATTAACCTTATTTTTCTTTTCTAGAGACTAACAGGCACAACTTTGAACGTTCATACCTAATGATTTTTTTACATATTTTGTATGAAAGATGTTATTAATGCATTCGGATATTGTGGGTCTTGTTATATTTTTCCAGTCATTAATATTTAAAACGGTGTCAAACTCACTTTTAGCGTTTACTCAGACGACTGAGCTTTCTGGGGCTTTAAAGTTGGGGTTATTGCGAGGTGCAGAGTTGACATATTAAATCACACCTCTTACGCACAGCATCATTACTTGTTAATCTCAAGCATGGAACGTTTAAGTTAAATTGTAATATTTTTACTATAACTCCTTACTAATTTAATTCATTTAAATCTTTCAGTATTTTAGCGTCATAATACGTAGACATATGTATAATACATACGTAATATGACGTACTTATATGTATTTACTTAATAGAACTAATTTAAATGAGCACAACATTATTTAAGTGTATTTACTACGGGAACTTTTATCTGTTGTAATAGTAGTACTTTTACTTGGTGTAATAGTGTACCCACCAAATTCGAAAGTCTTAACATTTTATCAAATAACAAAACGATTAAAGATTTTCAAAAGTTTGACTTTTTTATTTTATATTAATTTAACTCATTTCATTAATAATTTATTATATAAATAATGTAAATAGTTTTTGACAACCCTAATCATCAATTATGTCTCTTTTCACCTCCTTTTCATTCCTATTAATTAACAACTTATTCGTATCTATTCGCCTCTTTTTGCGATTTCATTTATTTAAGAATATAATTATAAAAATACAATAATTAATAAAAGTTCAACTAAAACGATAAGTTAATATTAAAATTGCCTCCAAAGTATTCGTCATTATACGGGGTACGGGTTCGTACTATTTATTTACAGTTACTGCCGTGATGCACGGCGCGCCAGTATTTTAGTATGGGATGCTTAGGGCACTCGTAGAATAGGTACCCAGAAGATCTCGATCTCAGCATCGCTGATGCCGAACCGAAAAACTGCTCGAGATCTAATAACTGCGAAGTAATCGGGCACTCTAGCGTCGGCAAACCTGCTAGACGCACTGTAGCATTTAGGCAGTTTCATCAGGATAAGATATGCGTGGGTTAGATTTAGAATCGTTTGGCAGGAATTTGGGGGAGTAAGCTGTTTTATTTGGTAGAGGTATGGTCCCCGATTATAACAATACCGACATAAGCAATAACGACTTATCGTCTGTATAGATAGTATTTTTTTTGGAAACATATTCACTTCACACATTATTAATAGGGGATAATGGTCCGATCGTACACTCCAAGATCCACAACCGCGGAGGTGATTGTAGCCCGCGCAGCAACCGTCACTAGGCAGCGATCTAACCAAGGACTACCACCACTGCAGTCATTTACATGCGTAAAAGTGTTGTTACGACTGTTATTGGATTGAATTGAAATAAAACACGTACCTAATATAATTAAAATTATTTATTATCCTTCATCATATTTCTAGCATACTAAACGTAATAAGTGTATAATAATAAATAATTGAATAGTAATTTAGTTTTGAAATATATCAGCAATATACATATCAATAACTTGGTAATAGGTTTATTTTTAGTAACTAAATTAGACATGCAAAGTAGGCGAATTATTTATTGTATTAGTTTCATCGTGTGGCATAATGAATCCATTCCTTTGGCTAAATACAACGTCTGTCGGATGAATTCGCTAACACTATAATTTCGAATAAACAAAAACTGTACCTAGCGATGCTTCAAATAAGATAAGTGACCATAATCTCTTATTTTACAATCTTTGGCGATCTATAACAATATACGAGAATAAATATTTCAAATAGCCTAGCTATCAAATGAAATGAACATCTATCATTTCATGTTATCATTCGTAACACAAATACATAATAAAACTACGTTCTGGTCGAATCCAATGTCAAACTTCGTGAACGCTTATGACAGATTACTTAAAAACTTTTATGTTTCACAGAGAAAAACTGTCACACTTGAAAAATAACTTTTTCAACTTTCCAACTTTGAACACAGGATTTTTTATAACAGACTGTTACTTGATACAAAGGTTATGCTCTAGTGCGTTACAATTTTAAAAGCGTATTAAACGGTGGTTTGATAAATTATGATTTATTAAACGCCTTATTGACTAAAAGTAAGCTGTTGCGCCTATTTGTAACATTTTAGAATAATTTAGACAAAAGCTAAATTAACTGTCGAAATTCTGTATTCATAGTTGGAACGAAATCTGAAATCTGACTTACAATAGCAAGTTATGAATTTTCTACATGAATGTCATTCATATCCACGCACATTTTTATGTGTGTAAATGTATTAATATAAATAATTATGTGAACCATTTATATTCTTACCTATGTTTCATATAGAATACAAATTTTGATGAAAATATTTAAAACTGAAAAGATGTCGTCTTAAGATATTCTTTTCAGTGAAATAAATTTATTAGGAATTTAGTTTCACATAAATAATTTCCCTTGGTAGATTATTTAAATGTACCTGCTAAAAGCAAAAAAGCTAAAAGAACGGTACTTTGAAAACATAATTTAAATAGTTGTTGGATATAAAAAGTACCTGAGCGAAAGCGTCTATCTGAGAGTTTGAATGGAAACTTTTTTATATTTTGTTTTACATTAAATAACTATTTAACTATGCAACACTTGTGTTTTTCAAATATTTAATTGAAAAATTATTTTAGGTGTAAAATACATTGAATATCAATATTTAGAATTACTTGTCAGTTACATTAAAATTTTTGATTTCGTAATTAAACTTGGAACGAAAAAATGGAGTGTTATAAGGTTGATACGTAGATTATGTTCAATGGACGAACGATAAAAGCGTATATCACAGATGCCTTGTCAGGCATCCCTTTGCTAAGCTAGTAAAGGGCGAACCAGGTTTGCAATTGCAACGGAACTGAATTATCTGACATCAATATTACTTACTATTGTTCATAAATGAAATAAATGTTAAGCATGTAGATTGAAATACACCTGAACAGCAGGATACTTGTATATTTAGCTTTTCAAGTATAAGTTATCCAGAACAATGTGCATAACAAGTTTCGGAGTGCATAATACTGTTTTTTGACGCTTCTCTTAAAATATTTTTGGTTTGTGAGCGACTTAAAATTGTTGATTTAACTTTTATAGATTAAAACTCTATAAACGTCACATAATTTAAACAAAACAAAACAAAACATTCTGAACCACGGTTTTCTTCGTACCTTTTGCACGTGTAGATCATTATATCATAACGGAGTGTTACTAGAGATGATTACAACATTTTTAGAAGTAATAGATCTAATAAAAGATGTTATATGGTGCTTTTTTCGATTTATGGCCCGAAAAAGCATTCTATAACATATATATCATAACGACAGGACAATGTTAGATCCGTTTGTTACTCTAAAATTGTTTAAGATTATTTTTTTGACTTAGCAATATAACAGCGACACCCTGTCACCCGCCCGAGCAGTCCCGGGGCAAAAGGCTAGTAAGCTCCTAAATTAGATATGACGTCAAAAATGTCTACACACTTCTGATTACATTGAAACTTATTTGCACAAATTAGGGTATTACATTTAATTTAACTACTAACATTAAAGTACACTTCTGTGAAGTATTTATTTATGTTACATATATTTTTTATTAAAAATCATTAAAATTTACTGATTGTAATAGTTAAAAGAAGATTTTTTTGTTAGGTTTAATTTCACCTCTAGGCTTTTCCGTGATTTATCGGTATGACAACGATGCAACTAACTCTATACTATCTCTATAAAATACACAATATACTGAATTAATTGAATATTATGCAGCCGAAGTTCAGCGCATATTGAATTGTGGAAACTGCTACTGTTCAATTTGGGCTGAACATGGCTTCTAATATTTGAAGCGCTGCGATAGTGATACGATGCGCTTTCGACGTATCGTCTTGCGACCACTTTATGTTGTACGATATCTGTCAAAATATTAACGTTCAGTAAAAGAAATAGCGTCTGAAATTATTTTTGATATGTATAGATGCATAGAAAACTTGCTTTTATTATTTTCGTTATCGTAATTACAGGTCAAAAATTTAATTTCCGTCTTTACTATTGCTAAAAACATATCGGATTCTGCAGATCATGTCAAAAATTCAGGAGATTTTTGCGGCGTCGAAATCGACAACACGTCGACAAGCTAGAAGTTGCACTGCTGTCATACAGACTTAGGAAATGACGTATTAGAAAATGGGCTCAGAATGGTTACAAGCGTAATCGCGTTCGACTGACGTGTGAACGACTGAAATCTTATATTATAAAACACTCAATTATTTCATCTCACTGAGAGAATTTATAAAATATCTATTATATCTTGCTACATTTTTAACATAAATATCTTGGGGATTGTCTACAGAGGTAGGAAGTAATAGATTTTTTGATTATCTTCTTCAGGCGTTTGAGTTTGAGACAAAGACAGCATTTAATATATGATAAAACAATATGATTTATGCTAGAAATATGTATCATTATAACTATTATGAAATTGAGATGCTGAGTTAAGAAAAAGAGTGGCAGCAATTGATGCTATTAATGTCTCCCTTTTGCCTCCAAAGGATTGTAGGCACGCACGGCTGCTAAAGCAAGCAAGTAAGAAATTAAAACGTTTCGTTCAGTAAGAAGTTTTGTAATAATTAACTAAATTGTTAATTAACAAGCGTATTTGCGAGTCTGTACATTTGTTTCAGGTATAATTTACAGCTGAAATTTGTGAAACTTACGGACGGCGCGATTTTGTTTATATTTCATAATGTCAACGACACATTGCCTTGCATCGAGATTTTATACCGTTAAAACTTTTCATTAACAGAAATATGAAACTTCGTGTCTATCTATAACTACTATACCTTTAATTTTATCTACTTATTATAAAACAAAACATTGAATTACTAAACATAGAGAACGGAGCGATAAGCGACAAATCTAATTAATATGTTTTATGCCTCGAAACATGGGTATAAAATAACGTTCCATATAATAAAGTAAAGACTACAACTCCCTATATTTAATGGGTCTATGTTTGGACTCCACTCAAATGGTCATCGGATGAAAGGTCTTGAATTTATGAACGACGTGTGATCGAAGTTAGTAATTTTTCACATTTCATTAAATAACTGAATTGTGTGACAGGCTTATACAGTATGTACCTTCTTTACCGCAGCATAATAAAGATAGAAATATTGTGGACATTTACACAGGAGCCATTTGAGCAGCACCACCTTATATTCAAGTTGTTACATTTCCATCCAACCTTATATATGGATAATTTGTAATAATAAATCTTAATTTATTTCGCATATGAGATTCGCAGTAAACTAAACATTTGTGTAAACAATATTCTGGATAACTTATGAAACAAAACATTTCAATTTATATTATATTTTTCTTGTGGCGTATCAAAGTATTTCCTTTGAAAATTAGTATCAGTTACGAACGATATAACTGGTATAATGTAATTAAAAAGTACGAAACGAAGGTAGAAAGGTGTTATCTAAAATAGAGTAGGTAATATCTAAGTTTGAGTTTATACGTAAAGTATGCATATAGTATAAAGTACGTAAACGTGTGCTTGAAGCTAAACTATGCTAAGCGATAGGAAAAAATAAATAACAGAAGGAGATATGACTAGATTGTTTTGTTTCATTACTAGGATCTACAATTCATAAAAAGCACTATGCGCCTCTCTCCATATCTTTATAATATAAATAGATATATAACCATATGAGTAATTATTCCGAATCCTAAAGTTTGTTTTTCCTGATTAAAATATTGGCATTCATCTTACGAACTAGCATCGAACGGTGGTCGGTTAGATTTATGTTTTAGAGCGACAATGAAACAACAGGACGTCCCTTTTAATTTACCTACTCACACTAAGGCCTGTCAGTTTCTATATAGTATTTCAGTCAAGTTACAAGTCAAGTATACTTCACACCGTCCGACGGTCTACCTATTTTGCCTAAGTAACGATCTGATTTTGATTCGCATACCATTTACAAACGATTCAAACATCCTCGAGCGCTTCAAATCCCATGTACCTACATGCGAGCGTTACAACGAGCTCAGGTATGCGAATTATATAAATATATTATAAAATTTGAGAGTCAAAACGATTTTCAGTGAAATTTTCTATCGTTTCTAAAATGTTAACGCATCAAATTTAACGAGCGACTGGTGCATCAACGAACTTTATAAGAAATTCTTTCTTGTTTTATTACTCAATTATAAATAAAAAATTATTACGTCAACTAAGTAATTTTATTTATTTGACGTTATAATTTCGTAATAAATAAGGAGATATCTGCCGCTCAGGCTAATTGTACAGTCGCTCTTTTATGTGAAATTATAAGTGGATAAGGATACTTTGTAAATCATTAAGGTTAGTCGTAGAGTGAAGATGTCAAGTCTGTTAAAACAAAGAAGCGAAGCAAGTCTGTTTAAAGTGCGAGTGAGATGAAGATGAGGGATTCGGTTACGCTACAATAGTTACGAGAGAGTATAAAAATTCGCGACAGACTACAGTGGACCCGAGAGTGAAGCGGCGCGGGCGCCGCCGCCGGGGTGGCCGATGCACGATAAGTCGTAAATAGACCTTCAGCCTTTGATTGATCCTAGGTTCCAACTTACAACCGCTTCCACCGCCGTTTACTAGTCAAAACCAGTCAAAGGGCGAAGGTCAAAGTCCGAGAGATCGGCAAAATCTGCCTACATGAAACATTTAGATACATTTAAATAATTGCAAAGCATACCCTGTATCCTAGAATCACTTTATGGGCGATTGTTTTATACATTCAGAAACGACTCATTTAATCTATTACAAACTTGCGTCGCCGCAATATATCTTTAGGGAATTTAATTTTAATCAGTATAAAGATATAAGTACACAATATTATTAATAGCCCACAGAAGCGCCACCAATCGGCGTTGCTTCGGGGGTGCATTATTCCTACATTACCCACGAGGTGATATAATCGATAATCGATATATATATATACTAAGTATACGTTTTCCGGTTTGGCAACGATTTATTCTGTAACCTAAAAGCGCTCCGCTCCGCTGCCGTCAGCGCCGCACTCAATTCAATGAATTTATTCGACTCGAGCCCGGCCTTGTGCACAATAACAACCCCGTAACGGACACTTCGCGAGTCGTCCCGCTCCTGCACTATAAATTATTTTATATTCTACAAATGCATCGCACCACACGTAACGGACTCGGTCCCTAAAACTTTGCGCGACGATATTTTTTTTCTATCTAAGACGGTAATACCCCGTCACGTGTAAAGTGATTTAGCATTATTTAAATAGAGAGGTCGGCCCTACAGTCGGTTCACGTAACGTAACCACGTCGACGAATAATTTAAAAATGGTAACAAAATACTTTTAGAAAGAAATAAACGCGTTTAGTAAATAAAAAACGACGCAAAAACAATTTAAAAAGCGTAACAACATATTGCACGATAGTGAGATTTAGAGAAAAGAACTAGAAATTTAATTAACGACATCATCGTAAAATACTCCTAATCATATCAATTTATGCATAGGAACACAGATATTTAAATAAACAGATAATAGAAGTATTATCACACGTTCATTCCTATCCAGACATCTGTTACCACCTCGGCCATATCCTGTACGATGAAGTTCGCACCATATTTCTAAGAGTAATTTATAACGCTCCAGATTTTGGATATCGTTACTAATAAGTGAAATTACGATATAACGATTAAAGGAAGAAATTTTGAGTAAGTACTTATAAATGCCATCGTACGTCACCTATTAAGATCACTGCGGCCGTGTGACTTCTATTATCTATTTATTTAGATTTTTGTGCATAGGACTTATTCGTAAATCATAATAGCCTAAAACTAGAATATTATATCAATATAATATAATTATTTGTGTAAATATAAAGTTCTATGTCTTGTGGTGAGTGTAATATTTGACTAGAGGCGGGCGGTGGCCGTGCGAGCACTATCGCACGCGGTAGTTAGAACCCCAATACCCTCTACCACACAGAAAATTTTCAAAATTTACTATCCTTTGTAGATTTAAACAGTATCCAAGGTAGGATACTGAGAAGTCCATTTTATCTTAATACAATCGCTACCTTACCAAAATTTAGAACATTTATTTATGAAAAACAATTAGTCCTTTTATACTTTCCATTTCTAAAGTAAGTACGATAAAATTAGTTGTAAGTGATTAACTAATTGTAGTTCTGTGTGGGGCAAGCTTAACTCTGAGCTCACTATCGACAGAGTGAATGAGAGTATGGAAGCTTCATGCAAGCGTCTCGTAATGCACTTACACTAGTGCGCGGCTCACAATACACTAGCAAATGAGAAAATAACGTAGTGCCCGCATCGGTAGTATTAAATATCGCTATATATTATTTAGTCTGACTGCTACTGTAGGTAAACCCCGCCGCTTGTGTGCGTGCGTTGCGAGATGCTTGTATTGAGCTCCCGCATTCCCGTTCACTCTGCTATCGATGATAAAAATATGCCAAATTATGTATCAGTTCCCGGTGATGCTATTTTTGTTACTATTTTCTATCGATTATAATGCGTAACTTTCATAACAAGTGGATTATATTTAGCGTCTAATAAGCTTATATATATATTATAATAATGTTATTCCAAGTCATTATACAAATGTACTATATATGCAAGTATTATGTAATGCAAATATAATATGCATTACAAAACGGACGGAAATGTATGGATATCAAATGTTTAACTATTCATTTTTAAGCATTTAGTAAGAAATTCTACTTTATATCAAGTGACAATTCCAATTTGCGCACCTGATATAGTTCAAAATATGAAAAATTACAAACAAAAAAAGTTTTTTTATTAAAAAAAGAGCGATCGTAAGCAGGCATTTAGCAGGTTAACACTATCCAATTTTGATTGTCCTGTGGATAGTGGACTCAGAGTTATTTGTGTATTTTTATAAATAGCGTTGGTTTCGTTATATAAGCAGTTATTAATTTGAATTACTTTAATGACATTATTTTAACATTTATACGATTAATATGGAAACATTGTACATCTTTGGTAATTTGAACGCTTCTTATAAAAATACTAGTGAAGCAACAGCTTCCAGTGTTGCAAATATTATGCCGTTGGCCCAAGAAGGATTTCGATTAGGGCGAAAACGGCATATATTTTTTGTTGGCTTTGACGTAGCAAGCTGTTGCATTCTTTTACCTCTTGTCGTCTTACCAGGGTAAACAATCCACCCGCGCACACGCATTAACATCTAAGGTATTTCAGTATTATTTTTAAATTTATATTGGTACCTTTGATTATGAACCTATTTTTTCTGTAGAAATTACACTAGTTTTGTATTCTGTTAACTCGCGCTCCTTCCACTGTTGGCTCCCAACGCGATACATCACTTTTATTGTATTTAACACCTTAACACGAATAATTTATATATTTGTATAATATGTATAGACACACATGCATGCACGAAGTAAAGCTGCGGAAGCGCGCTCTTGAAAATTGACGTTGCATTGATGCATTAGATCCGCTCGCACAAATTATTTTTAATTTTTAAGCCCCCGAGCAGTGAAAGTTTTTAATCATGCTGTCATTTAAATATAACATTTTGGGTATAAGTAATTATATCCGTGTTACCCTGGTTTATTTAACCAAAACGCCAAATTTTTATAAATAATTATAACAGAACACGTCATATTGTCAACTTAATTTAGTCGTGTCTGACGTTAAGTAGCGTAAGAGAGAAATCGCAATACATTCACAAACCCAGCACCAATAATTTTCGTATTGCAATAAATCTTTAGTTGATTTCACCTGGTAATTGAACTCAAGAATATGTACTATGGCAACACATTCAAGAGGAAGTATAACATTTTTACTGTCCGATTGTGTTACACAATAATAAGACAAGCAGTGTACTATATGTGTAGTAAACGGGGCAGCGAATGGGTTAAGTTTATTACATATCGTCATTAAGAAGATCAATGTTAAATTTTTATTTAATTGCCTAGCAAGTCAGGGTCGATCAAAGGCAAGACTGAAACTAAAATTTTGATTTAATGACGAAATATGTTTTACAACAAAGAATTTTTTTAAATCAAAAATATAAAAACACGAGTGCGAGCGGTTTACAAAGCGTAATTTACATAATATACATATGTATATTTATACGAACGGCCTGTACAATCCATTATGTTGATATTATACTTTTTTATATCACAGCCCATTTGGAATTTACAACACATATGTAATAACACGTTCTTTTGAAACGAAGGCCCTAAGTATTTCGGTCTTATGATGAAGTGCACTTTCATTTGTACACAGCGTTTTAACCAACATTTAATTTTATGTCAATAATTTCGCCATTATTATATTTCTACTAACAGGTAAGGTTCAGATGCGCTGGTCGTACCGCACAAGATATTAATATATCAAGATTAATATATTTTATATGGATTTAAATTTGAATGTCAATATCTACTATTTTCCCCCGATAATAATTTTTTGTGCGTTGAACTTCATCGGTGTTTGTGTTGCCAGATTTATGCTTTTCTACAAGTTTGGCACAATTTTATAAGTTTTTAAAATGGTGGCATAGATTATGCTACCTATGTAAATCATTCGTGGTTATAATTTTGGTTTGAATTTGACGTGAAATGTTAATTATTTTACTATAATTAACAGTATTATTGTGATAAAGTATCATTCTACACGAAGAAGAATTTTGTACTTTTACATACTTGGTACGACCGGACGTACGTACATCTTACCAGACACACTTAATAAAATTTAACAAAATATAGGACATTACACTCCGATAGTGATATTTATCGTAGTACTTACATTATTGTGATCAGTGTGGCGTAGGGAGACAACAGTGCTCGCGACGCCAAGAGTCTTACGCGCATCTTTGCTACTTTTAACTACGGCTAAGGAAAACAACGTATAACGGAACGCGCCAAGGACACCCATAGGTCACCAGCGACCACTACACTACAAATACAAACAAAACAATAAAGGAGACAAAGATGCTTGTGCGACACCGGCGCTACCATTATTTATGCAATATACAATCATTAAAATACATTTTTTTCTTACATTTTCAACTTACTTAATAAATTCAGTTTGGCTTAGTTCAAGCAAATAACTAGTATAATAAATTTATGTTAAATGTTTCAGTTAAACGTTAAGTACTTAGAAGTAGAAGGATGATTACCAATGACAAAATTTTTATAACGTGTTATTTTTATAATAATAATAATAATTTAATCAAAGTTAATAAATTGTATATATAATAATATAATAGAGTAATTTAATGATTAATCCATAATGATAAGAATGAAGCATTCCTACGCGCTGATTCAATAAATTACTTTAACTAATTTAGTATACTCGCCGAGAGGGCTTGCATATTTTTTAGGTAAGTATGTAGTTAATGATATTATTTACTATACAATAAATGTGTTTTAAATTCCTTGGAATTGTTGATAATACGCGAACAAGAGCGCCTCGGGCGAGAGGAACAATCCAGCCGCCTCCTGAAAATAAAATGTTTTTTTAATCATTTCACAATGTAATACAATCAATATGAGCATTATTAGAGTGTATATATGTATGACTGTATGGACCGAACAGGGAAGATAATTGGTTCTTTTTCCCAGCAGTCAGTGCTTGGTGCAAGCAACATAACAAAATGGAGTATACTATAAAAGAACGATATAAGAACTATGCAATTGGTTAAAAATGTAGTTGCACAAGTTAATCCCACGCAAAATTGTTCATTGCCCATAAGTCGTTAAGTAAAAAGTCGTTAAGTACGTCTGACTTATGACACCTAATGTTGCCATTAATCAGAGGCTGTAAAACCTTCCTAATTTTTCTAGGGACGACACCTACAATAACTACTGGACAAGATAAGGTGATAGGTTTGCCGCCCACACGCGGCAAATTATTACTTTTACGCTAATTTTTGTCTTTACTATAATATAATATTATGTACTTGTGATGTTGTACTTGGCGTGTTTATTTAAATACATTAAGTTTTTTTAATACAATAAGAGTGACAAATAAGCACATAGTCCACCTGATGGAAAGTTGATCCAGTACAGGTAAGTAGTTCATAGACATCTACATCTATAATAAATTAAGAATCAAAAAGCAGATGCTTCGTCACCCCATAAGACTAAGATGGAATGTCTCGTTTCCAGTAAAAGAGTGTTCTGTGAGAGCGTGGTCTTTACTCGGTCGAGCTGACCCATTTGTGCTACACCCATAATATAGATACAGTATGACTATTACGTAAGAAGCAGCATCAGAAGTTAATATTACCGGTCTCCAAGCTCGGTGTTGTGACAATAACGTATAGCTGAAATTATTGGCCTACATAGCTAGATATAAAAGAAATATTTTATAACAATAATTTTTACATTTGTGTTAGTGAGCTAATTAGATTTATATTAGATAGAATTAGGTTGTTGTATGCTACAAGAAAACAAAAGTAAGGTATATACGTACCATGGCCGCGTCATGAGCGCGCAGGGACGGCGTCTTGGGTTAGTAAGGCCGATTGGCATCCTTGGGTCTCTTCAGCTGGACCTTTAGTCTCTTCATGCCAATTTGAAAGCCATTCATGGCCTGGATAGCTGCCTGAGCAGACGTCGGGTTGTCGAATGACACGAAGCCTGGAAAATACAAATCACTAATTCTAGTTATTTGAAAATCAAATAATGCCTTTAGTTTATTAAGTCAGTTCTTACTGATAATAAACCTAGCAAGCTAACAGCATAGCAAAGTGGCGAAGCAATCAGCTTTGTAGCGGTTTCTAACGGTTGCCGTTAAGCAATCAGTTTCAAAATAGGAGGTTCAGATGCCTGGGTGATCAGTAATCGATTGCTGAAAACAGAATTTGAAAATTCGAAACTGTTCTCGAGATAATCGTGGGACAGACGGACAGACGGACAGACATCGTGAAATCAAAAAGTGTCTTCGCAAGCTTCGCCACTTAATAAGAATTCAGCTTTAGGATGTTTACGCAAATTTTCGTAGCTATGCGGTGATTGTCTTAAATTACTTGACCATAACAGTTGTAAATGGTATAGAGAACTAACCGAAACATTTGCTTTGATTGGTGGCACGATCAATGAACACCTTGCTGCTAATCACGTTTCCAAACGGCAGGAACATCTGCATCAGTTCAGCATCACCAAATTCCTGGGGGAGGTGGTAGATGAACAGATTGCAGCCCTCGGGCCCCGAGATGGAGCAGCCTGGGAACATAAGGAAATCTTTAAAGAACTCACAAATCTGCCTCTGGTTAGCAGCATTGAAAGAAATGTAAAACAATTTTATGTACATACTATATAATATAATCTAATACACTACATACTGATATCATATATTCTACGATTACAGAACAGCAAAACATTTAACATAGAAGACGACATAAACACAATCCAATAAAATACAGCAACACACATTCCATCAAAATAATATGGGTGTAGAAGTTGCTTTATATGCTGCGAATTCCAGCAACGTTGCACCTGTTGAAAAAATATTTTCAGTTCTGGCAAGGGATAAATGTATCGAAAATATTAATCTTAGAAAAGATAAAGAAGGACTACATGAGCAATCGTATGCTGTAAATCGGCTAGTAGAAAATAGCAAAAGCAGTTTGACTTTATACAATATGTACTGAAGTTTTAATAATCAATCAACATTAAGACGCGTAGCCATAATTTCTATCAATAATAGTAAATGAAAATGTTAAGCACGTATCTAGCTTTAATAATAACTAATTGGTAAGAAGACTAGACGCAGAATAGATTTTTGGAAGATATGTAATTTTGACATGGAGTGATTTGCGTGTGAAAACAATGGAAAGGGAACCATGCTAAATATTTCATTATTTTAGTAAAAAGAAGCAAGCGTGAGAACTATTTGACGTTTAGTTTTTTTTCAGTTATTACTAGAGAAGTATTCTTTGTTAATAATATTTTGGGCAAAATATAACATCTTGGTAGTCACTTTTCTTTTTTACCTAAATTTCCTTTTTAGATATACTGATGAATAAAGAGTATACAGTTCACTCCTGCTACTCTACTACAATATTTTCACTGAGCTAAAGATTCGTATAAGAAATCAAAGTTATTTGGATGATGTACTGACTGACACTGGTTTCCTTTTTAAATTGTTCGGTTAGGTTCATCGCAGACTTGGTTACCAATAAAGTCTTCGTCTCAGGGCTCCACTTACCTTCTCTTTGCGCTGGAGCAATGGTAGACATCGGTGGAGGAATGGGCTGCGGAAACTGCCCATAAACCGCTGGATAAGCTGTAGAACATCAATTTGCACGTTTCACAATGAACACCTATTATGTTGCGTGTACACAACGCATACATGCATCAAATAATAAATACACAAATTATAAAGCTATAATCTACATATTAAAATTTTTATCTAAAGAATTGATAAATATTTTTTTTAAGATTCATTGTATGTACTTCATGGTTAATAGATACATAATATAATATTACAAATAATATTACGTTAATGAACCGATATAAAGTTTACTTTTTACAATGTTATGTCACAGTTTTATACTAATGCAATGTCAATAATAAAGTATTACTTAAAGTTTTTGAATTTAATTGCAATGCTATGTTGTGAGTTTGTAAGCTGATCGAAATAGAAAGTAGGGATATTAATACAATGATTGTAAAGCATAAATACCACTAATAAACTACACGCCGTACAGACTCTTACATAAGTAATATAAACAAATAAACACTGAACATACAACTACTGGAAGTGAGCGCACGATAATATTCATCATCAGTAGCGTGCTATGTGGATTAACAGCGCATTATACTTTGGCATCATTTTCCAACATTAAACATTTTACAATATATAACAGTAATTTATATTACACACGTCAATGATCGACCTTATACACCATATTACAGAGAGTCAAATAGTATGACTATATTAACTTGTTTTGTTACTGGACTACTCAAAGATCGATCAATGTTTATAAAATAATAATAAAACAGAAGCTTATGTTAACTACTGCAGATACCACACTAATCAAGAATGAATAATAGTTTATGTAGGGAATTATTGATTAGACTGAATGTAATTCTTTCTATGCAATAACGTCTCTTAAAACCATAAATGAAATCGGTTTTGGAATATAAATAAATAGTAATCGGGTAATGTCTTTTTTTGAATATTTTTGATTTCACAAATTTCATTTTGATTGGTCATATTTTATTACCCTTTATTTACTTCACAACATTTATTCTAAATCTTGTTATCGTTATCTTATTGTTAAATAAATAAACATTTGAAACTATTAAAAAATGTTTAGTCAAAAGCCAGTTGCGATAATCATAAGATGAAACAAAATAAAAATTAAATAAAAAAATACTATTAATTGAAGAACAAATGAAAACTCCTTAATAAAGTAAAACAAATGAACGTACCAGAAAGAAACGAAGACAACCAATAATTGCTTGTGAATGAGAAAAGTAAAAACTTCAAACAAATATAACGTACGTATCGAAGTTATTACCGAATACGCAATACTTTGTTTAATTTGTCAGATGTCGAATTAGGGTTTCGGTTTGTTTGTAAGTATGTCAAAATTTTCCAATAATTGGCGAATCAATCGAGGATTGTTTTTTGGCAATCTATCTATCATACTTCATGACATTGGAATTTTGCGGTAAAATTGCATTTTTCTTGAAATGTGAAGCATTTGTAATAAGCTATCAAAGTTTTTATTAATTTTTCGGTGTTTTCCAGCCGCTATTATGCTTGATTATTTTAGTATATCACTGTAAATGAATTAAAAAAACTACAATATCAAACTGTAATTTTCACGTATTATTTTGTATCAATTTCATTAGTTGTCTAATAGCTCTTTTGTTGAATCATATTCACAATTAAATAATGTTTCAACGTAATAGTTTTTGAATATTGGATTTATATTGTAATATATTGCGTACATACAGTAAAAGCAAACAATTTGAAAGCTGTTACTCACCGACTCCGGGGAATGGCTGCATGCCTGAAAAGGCCGCATGCTGCAGCGCCGCTGCCTCACCATTAGGCAGGCCTTGGGCCGTCACTGGGACTGCTGAAAGGAACGTCAGGGATATTTGTCATGATAACTTTTATAGTGCGCATCAAATTGTGTGATGATTATGAGGCCTAGGGGGAGCCTATGAGGATTGTGAGGTGATGATTGTAAACATTCACTAATTTATATCATCGTATACATTTTTTTATAGGATAGGGTGACAAACGAGCACATAGTCCACCTAATGGTAAGTGGTTGCTGTGGCCCATAGACATCTACATCTATCCTCAATAAATAATTAAAATGCAGATACGTCGTTACCCGTGAGGATCAAGATGGAATGCCTCTTTTCCAGTAAAATGGGTGTCCGGTTCTCTACACTCACCATACGAAACAACAGTGTCAAGCTGTCATTTTACGCTGATATTCTGTGAGAGCGTGGTCCTTCTCCGGTCGAGTCGCCGCATTCGTGCTACAACTATACTACTAATGTAGCTGCATAAGCATGGCTTTACCACTTAAAAACATCTCTAATAATATAATAGTAAGAATTACATTTTCAAGTAATGCATGTATAGTGAGGACTGGTATTGTGACCTCCAAACCACCTGTCCATCTTCGTCAGCTTCTTTATAGTTAATGGTATCTTTTGAGTTTTGATATGATGCTGCCAATGTCCTGTCGGTTATTCTCATTTAATGAAAGTTTTATGAACAGATACGTACTGCTAACAAGTTCTTTACAATGTAGAGGGTGATTGCCGCTAGGAGGCTACCCAGGCTAGATTAAGGTACGTGAGGGTAATATGGTCGCCTTTTGTTTTGCCACCCTGTAAAACCAAAACTAGGAGGAGGACTGAGACAAAAACACAAAGTCATAAACTATAATTAATTATCAAGGAAAAAAAAATAGCAAACAACCTTTAGCAATAATTAGGAACACTCAAAAACTTATATCGTTGTATATGTATACATCGTTGCGAATGTGAGGGTACTACGTTTAATATGATCACTTTCTTATAACTCAAAAACCACAGCTTTGTTTGCGGAATGGCTCTGTGATAGGTCTTCATCAATCGAATAATAAAAGTTCATAAGGGCGCCGTTTTATCGACGCCATTTTGACAGTTGACATTATATTAAGCATGATCATTAGTTGTTTTTTTAACTTGATTATTCAGCAAACAAAGCTGTGGTTTTTGAGTTATAAGAAAGTGATCATATTAAACAATTACCCTCACATACGCAACGATGTATATATACAACGATATAAGTTTAAATTAATGCGACTATTTCGTAGTATTCCGCGAAAGTCAGTTCTTTCCTGGTCAAACAAGCCTTCTTGTATAGCAACAATCTGTATTTTTAAGAACAGTGTTTCACCTTGCAAAAACTTGTTAAAATAATTTCAGTAATATAAAACAGTATTATTTTGAAGTTTGAATTTTACGATATTAAATTATGTTTTATATAATTTAGAGCTGATTTTTCAATCATCGACAAAATTTATTAAAAGGATGAAATGGAACATGATTAAATTAAAAATTACAATTGTATTGAATAAATTATGTAGTAATACCTCAATATAAATTAATAACAATATTTCAGTTATTTCATTTTTATATTCTGCCACGCAATGATTTATTTGATGGATAAATTTTATTTGATGATTGAAAACTCGGCTCTTAATCTTCTAAAAAATCCTTAACTTTGAGTTAATTGTACACGCGACTTACGTCCAGTGAACGTCTGATGTATGCCATTGGTGTAGACGGCATCTTGTGGCGGCGGCTGCCCGTTGGTCTGCGCCGCCATGTTAAAGCCAGGCATGGTGGGCGACGGCAGAGATGGCAGCGCGCCATTAAGCGGCTGCCCTCCACCAGTGCCTATTGCCAGACCGGAGAAGTTTTCTGGAAATGGTGAATTTAGTGGTTATCATTTATTTTTTGTTTATCTGTGTATGACGCATATAATTAAGCGCCATTACTCAGAGCCTCCCCTCCCCTCAAATACACACACACACGTACCACATTTTTTCATATTATTATGGAACACTGTGGTCAAAAGATTTAAAGCCTTTGTACATGACAACTTTTCATGCGTAGTTGCAGGGCATCAGACGATTCCAATCAGATTTAAACTAAATGAGCTGCGAATGCAATGCAAAACCTGTCTCAATTGGAGTCGTGTTTCTTGCCGAATCATTAATTTTTTTTTTCTACCGACATCAAAAAGGAGGATGTACTCAATTCGACTGTATGTTTTTTTTTGTAATGTGTGTAACCTTTTTTGTATTTTTTTCTGGGTAAACCGATTTCGATGATTCTTTTTTATTTGAAAGCTGGTGTTGATAGCTTCTTATGTGGTCCCATATAAATTTGATCAAGGTCTGACCAATAGTTTTTGAGTTATTGTTAATAATTCATATTGAAGTCGGTTGCACAAAATTTTTAATTTTAATTTATTATAGCAAGATGACTTCACCCATATTTTTTTGCCCTAAAGGGTGGAATTTTTTTTCTAATTTATATTGGATAACTATAGTAAAGTTAGAAACTTCACCCCATGTTTTTGCCCTATGGGTCAAATTTTTTCTTGTAAATTTTATCCCTGAGGTATTACTTAATTATTCCAAAATAATTTACATTTGCATCTTTAAGTGCTGATTTACCACGTGCTAGGCGGTGAAGGAAATTAACTTGAAGAAACCTACATATTTGAGAAATAAAAAATGTTCTCATTGAGGCAGCGCGGCGGATTTTCCTTGTGCTAAAACTCTCTGAAAAATGAGAGGAGAACTGTGCCTAGAACAGAACAGCACAGAACGTGAGACGTAAGACTGTAATTTTGCTTTTGAAATATTATACAGACTATTTTTCTGTTCGGTTATAAAGTAATGTAATATATAATAAAACCAGTGAAATAAAAAAATGTAACAAAGTTTTTTTTTCATATTCTTACATTTTTTTATAGGATAAGGGTGACAAACGAGCACACAGTCCACCTGATGGTAAGTGGTTGCTGCGGCCCATAGACATCTACATCTATCCTCTATTACAAATCAAAATGTAGATGCGTTGTCTACCCGTGAGGACTAAGATGGAATGCCTCATTTCCAGTAAAAAGGGCCTCCGGCCACCTGCACTCACCAAGCGAAACGTAGAGCTAAACCTCTACTTCACGCTGGTCTTCTGTGAGGTCGTGGTACCACCCCGGTTCGAGCCGGCCCATCCGTGCGACAGCAAAAGCTGCCGCGTGGCTCTACCACTGTTTAAAATTGTCATTTGATTTTAAACTAGTTTTACATATTATAATTATTATGTGTTACGAGTATATATCGTATATTAGTTTAAAATCAATTACTGACTTCCACCCGAATCGACATACACGAAAACAAGTTAATTAAAACGTGATAATTGCTATAATTATTATATATTCAATACTAACTGGGCTTATAATAATCAAAACAAAGTTGCTTACAAAATTCTTAGTAGCTGACTAATTAACAAACTTACTGAGTTAAATCAAACTTTTCGGAGTAAAAGATATAATAATTTAGAAACTTTGAAGAGAAAAATAAAAAAAAAATCCTTTCGTTCCTAACTTGTCGGCAGAACTAAATTATTCTTTTATTTAATTTTTTAAGAATTAAGACACGATGAAAGTAGTGAGAAATATTGCTTGAAGAAAAATTGTATAAAATCTTTTCGTAAATTTCTCTTTAATTACTTGGGAAAAGATCAAAAGGCTGTACGAGCTTCCGGATGGGTGCTTTCATCTAAGCTTCGTTTGTCTTATACAACGACTGTACGTTTTACTTCACGTTTATCGATGCTTTTAAAAACATAATTCACTGTAATATTAAATGAAATTGTAAAGTTATTATCCGATTTCGCTTGTCCATATTCGTTTGTAAAACGTATTTATATTTACATATTCTAAAAATCATGTCTTAAGGTTTTAAATCATAAATAATTTTACTTTTCATTAAAGAACTTGACCCTATAATAGAAGTGCGAGACTGATAAGGCTTCCATTCAATTTATTCGGTGTTATAGATCACTCAACTAATTTGAATGATTCACTATAATTATGTACTTGACTCGTCCTTGAGGCCATCTGTTGAACACTTCAATTCGATTCCAACTAAACATTTAATATTTATTCACGCATACGATAAGAAATCGTTAACAGAATTAGAATAGTTTGATCTATAACGCCAATGTATGACAGGTTCGAACTATACATTCTTTTCTTTTGCGTCTTGCGGATTCTGTTAGTTACACATTAAGAGCGCGAATTATCAGATCACTTGCAGTCACGCATATATAAAACATTATATAGAGTTACGATTAAAAATTATTATCGCTTTTCTGAATTTATATAATTTCAAGTTCTATGCAAAAATATGGGTAAAGAAAAATCTGTAACATTTTTTCATGGGATAAGGAGACAAACGAGCACACAGTCCACCTAATAGTAAGCGGTTGCTGTGGCCCATAGACATCTACATCTATCCTCGTTTGTGAATCAAAATGCAGATGCGTTGTCACCCGTAAGGACTAAGATGGAATGCCTCTTTTTCCAGTAAAAAGGGTTTCCGGTTCTCTACACTCACCATACGAAACACAGCACTGGTATACTGTGAGAGCGTGGTCCTATGCTACTAATATAGTTGCAGCATGGCTCTACCACGTATAAACAACAAACATTTCGCTTACTATTATTGTTACACAATAGGCGGTAGGACTCCCCTTCTGCCTAAGAGTCGGTCTGGATAGGTACCACCTATCCATTATTGCTACCAATCCATTATTGCAGGACTGTGTGCTCGTTTGTCACCCTTATCTTATAAAAGAAACTTACCATCAAGTCGAATGTAAGTTCATTTGTCTCTTAGAGTTTAATAAAACTTGATATTACCAAATAAGAAAAACTTAAAGTTAAATGTATACCTGAAGTTGGTGGTACGACAGAGTTGGCCATTCCATTGAGCGCGTGGGACGCGAGAGCCGTCATGGGACTGATGTAGCCCTGAGCTGTCGCCGCCACCATCAGCGCTGCCTGCTGCTGAGGGATTTCAAACTTTGTACAACAATAAATATTAGTTCACGACCATCTGTCTCAACGGTTTACGTATTTACCTATTCAACAGTGGTTTCGGGTTTCTCGTGAAATTACCATTAGTGAAATTATTGTATGAAGTAAATCCCATTGTTAATGTTGTAGGAGTTTCGTTAGTGTTGTCGATTTTAACTTGTAGGTACAAAACGGGGAAATGTTTCAGTAAAAGGCGAGCAAGTGCTTCTGTTCGCGATAGTATCACATACAAATATATATCCCTGCAAGATGACAGTTGATTGACAGCGATCTGTGCCGTGTAGTTGCAGCGTAGGAGAATCTGCTGCTCCATATTATCCCGTGGGCATCGTAAAGGACAACAGAATAAAATGAAGCAGGAGATGGACAGGAGCATCTTCCTGATAATAACTCTAAATAGTAAAAAAAACTGCAGTTGCCATACCTCTTGCCAAATATGGCAAAAGAAGGCGTAGCAGTTAGCTTATGATAGGCTGTAAAAATAAATGGCAATGGAATCGAGCGATTGATGGCAAAAAAGGCAGTCTAATATACTTAAGTGGAAAAGATGAAGCGAGCTTAATAATAGGAGATAGATAAAGAAAAACTACATATTTGAAATTCAAGCTGAAAACAAATAGAAGAACAAATATTTAGATCATTAGTGGACCGTTCTTGTATTCAGTAAATATATGTGTGGTATCTATATCTCAAGGTAATATTTATAATATGTTATTCTCTTTATTTCATTTTTAGACTAAACATTACTTTCACTTTTACCTAAGGAATGTATAATCTTGGATGTTAATAGTTTAAGCAAGCTATTAGTAATATATTGGAAACGGCTTTAATCATTTGAATCAAATTTTGTTTCGATAACATTTTAATTTTAAGGTTTTTCTAGATAGGTGTCATCTCCGAGAAAATGAATTTTTCTAACGCCGAGCGAAGCTTGGTCACACTGATACTGTTCCCTTTATTATAATCCGAAAATCATTATATTTAGTATGCTAATATCTTTTATACTAATAGGTCGGAGAAAAAGTTTCTTCGTACTTTCTTTGTATAAAATTGAAGAAAAATCTCTTTGGTTGTACTGTTTGTATCTGGCAGGTTTTAATATCAATACATATAGAATGTTAAGAAAAAGAAAAATAAGAAGCATAAAATACGTTCCCGCCATTTTCAATTGTTTTTCTGTCCCCCAAAATGAGTGAAACTAATGAAGAAATTCTATACATTCTGAAGTTTTACTATAAAAAAGGGAAAAATGCGACTCAAGCCGAGAAAAAAAATTGTGACGTATATGGTGCAGTGTCAGTAAGATTAGCACAAAGTTAAGTCAAGCGTTTTCAGTCCAGGAATTTTGATGTTAAAGTTGCAGCTCGCTCTGGTCCCTCATGCGGATAAAGTCGATGCCATTTTTGAAAAATATTTTTTTTTATTTAAAAAAAAATGCTAGTATTGCTATTAAACATTACTAATATTCCCTTTAACCACTTCTGGTAAGCTTAAAATGCTTGTGTTAGAAGTGGTTCACGACAGTAGTCGAATGGCGGTTTCGAACCCACGACCTTTAGAGTTCGCGGTCCGCGCCCTGCCATTAGGCTACTGACGCTTACAACAAAAAGTGGAGCAAGATCGGCATATTAACAGTTACAACATAGCTGATGAAATGAGGATTGACCATAAAACGTTTTACGTTTTTAAATAGTTTTGAGCCATTTGAAAAAGTCTGGCTACACAAAAAAATCTCGATATAAGTGTACCACACAAGACAACTGAAAGAAACCTAATGAACCGTGTACTCATTTATGATTCATTATTGAAACGTAATGAAAAGATTGATCACTGGTGATGAAAAGTGGATCAACTACGACAAGAACGTGCGAAAAATATCATGGTCAAAGGCTAGTCGAGCTTCACAGACTGCAGCGAAACTTAAATTAATACGCAATAAGGTGATGCTGTGTGTATGGTGGGATTAGAAGGGTATCGTTTATTATGAGCTTTTACCGCCGAGAAAGATCATCAATTCGGAACTCTACTGCCAATAACTAATGAGACTCAAGCAAGAAATTGAGAAAAAACAGTCGGAACTGATCAACAGAAAAGAAGTGGTCTTTCATCATGATAACGCCAGACCACACACATCTTTGGCCACTCAGCAAAAATTGAGAGGGTTTGGTTGGGAAGTGTTAATGCATCCACCAAATAGTCCTGACTTTGAACTCTCAGATTTTCATCTGTTTCGGTCTCTTCAGAATTCTTTGCGTAGGGTTAGGTTAAAATCAAAAGAGGACTGTCAAAACTACTTGGCACATTTTTTTGATCAAAAATCCCAAGATTTCTACAGCAACGAGATTATGTCACTACCTACATGATGGCAACAAGTCATCGAACAAAATGGCACATATGTATTATAATTAAATTAAAGACTGATAAAAATGTCTAGAATTTGTATATAAAATACGAAGAAACTTTTTCCCCGACCTATTATTATGGTTTTTCGTAATGAAATAGATAGGCGATATTAGATTGTGCCATTTACAAAATTTAGGGTATGCTAGCGGGTTTGATAAAACAAATCAAAATAAATTCACACAAAAAGTAACGGTAAAAATATTTTTTGTTGAGGAACTAAAGGTCAGGCAGCATGAGCGAAAAGGCGTGGAATTAATTAACTGAACTGACTGAACTTTATTGTATAAGCAGGTTCTTTAAATTTTTCAATACAGTCGTATGTTTAGCTTACCAGATTCAGTTGATGATAATGAGTTATAAGATGTTTTTTGCTTTTTGTTTCTGTCACTTGATAACTCATTAGAATTAATATTCAAACTGTGTAAAAGTTTTCCTGCAACTAACCTGTTCGGTGATGACCTGCGCGTAGGTGCCGTATGCCCCAAACTGGTTGAATACGAATGGGTTGAGGAGGCTCATGTTGCCGGCCATCTGTTGCATTCGTCGCAGTTGTCGCTCCTTTTCCGTATCAGCAAACTTGACCACCAGACTCGACGACGCACCCTGTAGCAATATAAACATTCATTTAGTCATAATGTAAGTGGAAGGAGCTTGTTAAAAAAACTCAAAGCATACTATATAAGTAAGTTGTTACACTTTACAAGTAGTTAAGAACTAGTTCATAACTGAGCATTAATAATTTTTTCTCTATTTGCTTAAGAAAAGTTAATCCCACACTAGTATTTCTCCTTTATATTACATCCAGACCCGGAACAATTACTTGTACGGCATACAAATACCAGTTCCACGCAGCCGTCAGCGCTGCAACTCATGCTAAGCCACTGCGCTACGGAGCCCTCAAATATCTTCCAAATTTAAAAACGTTTTATATATTTGTAGATATTATTTGTTGTAGGTACAATAAAGATAATGTTTAGGATTTATGCGTTTTGTTATTATACTTTTTAAATTAATCATAAATAGTTGTTATTATAATAATAAAGCCATGTCCCACACAATGAAATTTCATAGTACGCGAGTAAGCATGCTGGCTTTAGTAATTCTGAAAATCATGGCTTTCAATAAATAATAGTTTATAAAAAAAATATTTTCTCCCAATTATACAATAAATGATTTTAACATTTTCATCTGCCAAACTGCATAGTTTGTCGGCAGTGTTCAAGTCTTACATGCTTATGTTTATATAATTTGGAGTATAATAGTAATAAATACATACTTCTTTTTTTACGTGATAGAGCCATGCTGCAGCTATATTAATAGTATAGTTGTAGCACGAATGGGTCGGCTCGACCGGGGAAGGACTACGCTCTCACAGAATACCAGCTTAAAATAGCAGCTTCATGCTGCTGTGTTTCGTATGGTGAGTGTAGAGAACCGGAGACCTATTTTACTGGTAAAGAGGCATTCTATTTTGATCCTCACGGCTGACAACGCATCTGCATTTGACAGATGTAGATGTCTATGGGCCACAGCAACCACTTACCATCAGGTGGACTGAGTGCTTGTTTGTCAGCCTTATTCTATTAAAAAATATCGTAACATCTACCAAGATCTATTTTATTTACACATATTTAGTACAAAGTTTGGTGTGAGGTCCACATCAGCCGAATATTACCAATTTGGTTCATTAGTTTTTGAATTGTTTTTTTTTTTACATACATACTATATATACATATATTCAACACACACTCAATCAGCACACATCGCATATAGATTGCTAATTTTAACAGTACGTTACTCGTTGCCTGTGGCGTACCTTTATGGATACAATGATAGGTAATGTTTTAGTTTTGTTATGTTTTGTTAGGTATTGTTTGTAGGGTAAACAAATAAGTATATAATTATTACGTTTTATGTGTGAAAATGAAATGATTGGCATCCTTTTAAACTAACAATATATTGATGATACAAACTACTTTGAGAAAAAGATAACACAAATCTAAAGCTCCAATATTGCAAGTAAGGAAAATGAAAAATTATATCAGTCATTTATTACTTATAATAAGTGACCACTATTGCAAATAAACACGAATAAATAATATATAATAATAACCACCAATAAATCGTAAATTCTAAAAATATTGCAAAAATAGTTTATCGGTTAGGGCATGGACTTTATACGTCCATGGGTTAGGGTAATGGTCTGGACGATGGCAAATTTAAGGTCGATTGTATTCCGAACAAATGAAACAAAAGCGTAAGTGCCTACAAGCAACACTCACTAGAGATAGCCATGCATTCGTACTTTGCAAATTTTTACTTTGTTTTGTTACTTATTTGATTGAATTTCAAATATTCCTCAATATGAATAGAATAATAGGTTCAATAGATGCTAATGGCTTCAATTTTATGCTGTATATTGAATAGTTTGTTAATTGTTGCCAGTGATGACTTACGGAACTGAGACGTGGTCCTTCACTGCTGGCCGTATGAGGAAGCTCAAGGTCGCTCAGCGAGCTATGGAGAGGGCTATGCTCGGAGTTTCACTGCGTGATAAACTTAGGAATGAGGATATCCGCAGTAGAACCAGAGTAACCGACATAGCCCAACGGATTAGTAAGCTGAAGTGGCAGTGGGCCGGCCATATAGCTCGAAGAACCGACAACCGATGGGGAAGAAAGGTTCTCGAGTGGCAGCCTCGTACCGGTAGGCGAAGTGTAGGGCGTCCCCCCACAAGATGGAGTGACGACCTGGTAAAACATTCAGGAAGTCGATGGATGCAGGTGGCTCAGGACCGTGCTTTGTGGCATTCTTTGGGGGAGGCCTATGTTCAGCAGTGGACTTGTGAAGGGCTGTAATGATGATATTGAATAGAACTACATTTCTTATTTTTTTGGTTATTTATGTTTTTGCGCACTCAAAACAATAATCATATCCACAATAATTAAAAGTAGGTACTTATATCACGCTTTTTCGTCATCGTAACTCTAAAAGTAAGCTCTTAGATTCGGTGTTTAATATATTAGCAGAAAAATCAGCGAAAAAGCACAAAAATTCACTCATTTAAACGATAATTATACAGAAAAAGCTACGAACTATGAAAGAAAATTGTAACGTAGCTAGAAAGTGGCTCTTTAAAAATGGAACTCCATTAGGCTCACAAAGGCAGTTCCGACGTTCGCGAGGAACTACAATGCGAGAACTAAACGGCAAACGCATTCATTATGTATTTCCCGGGGCAAAAATACCGAGCCGACGTAGGCCCGGCTGCGTGCAACAGGTTGCTTTCCCGTTCTATGCAACAAGTATTGGGCGGACATCCAAAAATGCATCGAGTCGGCACGCGAACTTTGCCGGTCGACGGGAAGCTGGCTTCCTATGTCGGCATTCCACTTCTCTGATGTTAAGTAGGGGGGTAATTGGTCCGTTAAAGCCGCCAGTGATCCACTAGTGTGCTTATTATAGGAGTGTTCTGTTGGAAAATTTGCTTTGAACGATAGTTTTAGTGATATTGCGTTTCTAAGAGTTAAGTGAATTTTAATATGGAGAAGAGAATAATTTCTATGAGTATATTTTTGTTTGTATATTAATTTGTTTATGATCTGTTTATGAAGAGTCAAGTCATTTTCTTTGAAAAGGTTATAGAATAAACTTTACTGCTTAGTTAATTCAGAATAGCTAAATTAACTAAAACAGTAAATAAATAAGTTGCATTATTATGACCTGTACCAGCATATTTTCATATTAACAGCGTTAGTAGTTTCTATTCGGTTGAACAGACAGGAAAATATTTGAGCACAAATATGATAAAAATATTTTTTTTTAATATTTAACAATGAAATTTTCGATTAAGAGTCATAATTAACATTGACGTTTTTGCTAAGGTTTTTTTCTAGAAGAGAGGTAAACGAGCATGCAGCTCATGTAATGGTAAGTGAATACTGTCACCCATGGATGACTGCAACACTAGGTGACTTACATTGAAGGTGTTTTAAAAAGATGTAAGCTAATTTTTTAAAAGGTCTCTAATTCGTATCCCTCCATAAAAATCGCTGGTCGTAGCCGATTTTACAAAGAAATCGTACGAGGAAGGAAACTTCAGGTAATTCATTGGTAGACCATCAAGCGTCCAGATGGTATGGATTTGGATAGTAAGATGTACGTGTTAAAGAACGTAATTATTTTAAAAGAATAAGAGTGACAAGCTGGCACACCGTCCACCTGATGGTAAGCGAATGCTGTGGCTCATCTATTCTACATTTATCCTCGATTCAAAATAATTAGTAAAGAAATTAAATAAAATACTAAATAAATTTTATAAATTAAAATAGTATTTAATTTTATAAAAATGAAATACTAGTTTAATAGTAATTTTTATTTATAACTAGCTGGTACCCGGCATATTGCAGCCGCGGAAGAAATAATTACAGAAATATCGTTTTAAATTTGGAATGATTATACTGCTTAATTGTGAATGATAATACATTCATCGAAGTTGAATAATATATAACTTTCAAATAAATTAGTCAGTGCGATACGTGCGCAACCCACTGTAAGTATAAACTTTATGTATGCCTATGCCTATAGCCTATAACCTTCGTGGAAGTGCATGCAATATGTGTGATATATAGCAGCGCATAAAACACAGACAAAACACATTAATTTTTATATATTACATTTATCAGGTGTCATTAAATGGGATCAGTTAATTAAAATTTCATCAGTGCCGCAACCCGTAAATATTAAATGAAATAAAACATTCATCAATAATTTGTCTCTAAAATAATGTTTAAAAATTATCATACTTATTTTCATTTTGAAAATATAAGTAATTGATGTACATTATTGTAATGGTATCTAATATTTTTTATTTAATTTTAAATTTTGCAAGTGTTATGATTACTATAATTAAACTTTCGTTACTTTTTGTTAATTTCTAGTTATTTAATTAATCAGTTTCATTCGCTCTAAAGATATAATATACTATTTGAAAAAAAAAATAAAAAAAAATATTAATATACCAATATTAAAATTATCTTTCAAATCTTCGCATTTTATTTTCTTTTTACGATTTCCATATGAAATTATTTAATATTAATAAAATTTAAAGTACATTTGGTTTGAGTACTAACACATTTCAATATACTGTCAATTTAATTTAAAACTCACTGTCATGAAATTTAGTCATAAGTTTAAATATTTAAAAAAAAAGTTCAAACTGAAAAAAAAAATTAGTGCGAGTACGACTCGCGCCCTGAGGGTTTCTCATGCAATAAGATAAGTTCCTTCGTTCATCAAAATAATTAAGTAACTAAAATTGATTATTTATAGGTAAGGTAAACACTGAACATTGCTGTAACGAAAATGTAAGTTCGATTAAAATAAAGGATTAAATTTCTTGTAGAAAAAAATGGTAGAGAGACACACATGTGGTAGAGCCATGCTGCAGCTATATTAGTAGTATAGTTGTAGTATGAATGGGTCGGCTCGACTGGGGAAAGACCACGTTCACACAAAATACCAGCGTTAAATAGCGGCTCAATACTGCTGTGTTTCGTGTGGCGAGCGTAGAGAACCGGATACCCTTTTTACTAGAAACGAGGCATTCCATCTTAGTCCTCACGGGTAACAGCACATCTGCGTTTTAATTTGTAATCGAGAATAGATGTAGATGTCACGGGTCACAGTAATCTCTTACCATCAGGTGGTCTGTGTGCTCGTCTGTCACCATTATACTATATAAAAAAATGTTCTTCTATACTTTGTTCTACATCACGGGCGATGCACCAACATCAATTAAATTTAATTTACAAACTCAAACTACTATTTTTTTATGTGATATAACTACAAATTGATGATTTTCGAATTTTTTTCTTTACTTGGACTGTGAGGTATTTCATGAATTTGTGGAAGTTTACGAGTATAAAATATGTGACATAAATTGTATTAATATTTATCTTATGATTGCGTTGACTTAGAAACTTAAATATTTTACATCTCCAAGAGACCGAAGACCTTATCATCATCATCATCATCATCACCATTATAGCCCATCACCAGTCCACTGCTGAAAATAGGCTTCCCTCAAGGAATGCCATAAAGCACGGTCCTAATAGACCGTAGACTTATTTGGTTTTTATTTTAACTTAATTCTTTTACCCGCTCCTTAGAAAAGGGGACTTGGCATATAGACATACGAACGGACAGACAACAAATTGATCCTATAAGGTCTTTCGTTTGAAGTAAAAAACCCTAATCAAAGAGAAAAGTAAGAGAGTACAATTTCGATATACGTTAACTTGTGTTGACTACATCTTTTTACGCGCGGCATACTTGTTAGTATCGAGAAATATATTTATTACATAAAGGTTTGCTAGAGAGAAACTCACTGGAACGATAGTGTCGTAAGTCATTTAAACGTTATCACGGCTTTGTTTCATAAGGTTTGCTTCGGTTAAATCCATCCGATTTCTCCACAAAAGTCTCCCGCGGGAACGAGTTATTGCTTACGAGCCAGTTTAAGAATAACGTTAGAGAATCTCCTTTAAAACGCATTAAGGTAAGCCTTGATTATTGTTGGATGTAATTATTCGCGTTTTGTTTTGAATAAACGTTTTTGTTAACTTGTGAAATTCAAATCAGCTCACGATAACTGATTTAGCCGTTTATACTCGCTGTGCGATGGGTTCTACTACTTTCTAAATTCTACAGTTGAATCTTTTACTTTCTAATTACAGTTAAAATAAATTTCTTAAATTTGTTGAATATATTGGAATTGGAAGGCAAGCTAAATGGATAGAATGGATGCTATCACACATGAGTTACTTCTGGTTAGTTTAAGATGAATGAGTTGCTCTGTGTTTGCATTTATCTATAAAATAGATAAATGCAAAAAAAATTAGATAATATATATTTTATAAAAGTATAACTAAAGTAAATCAAGGTTTGAACTTATACGTCCCACTGTTGGACTCAGGCCTTCTCTCATTTCTGGGATAGTTATTAGTCCATCTCGCTGATCCATCAGTGCGTATTGGCGGATTTTACATGTCCTTGAAACATTTTATCATTCAAACATGTAGGTTTCTTTACGATGTTTTCTTTCACTGCTCAGTAGGTGGTAAATAGTATTAGAATTATTGATCTCATCATCGCACTTACAATTAGAATCGAATATTACTGACGGAAATCGAATTTGTTTTGGTTGTTCGCGTCATGCGTAAGCTATTACGTTAGCAGCATACCCTGCGTAAAAATATACAGCACTGAGAACATCTCACCTCGCCTTCCAGGCTTCGTAGAACCCCTCCTTATATAGACATCAACGACTTTACAGGCACTGGAATAATTGTTTTTTTGTTGAATTTATATAAGTTATTCGTGTTAAACTAAATTATAGAAATAAATTGGTGTAAGTATACCAATTTGAAACTGGGGTACTAGGCCAAGCCCGTCCCTGTAAATGCCTATAATAATAATGATAGTGTAGATTTTATTACGCAGTCGTGTCGTTCCCGCAGCGTCGCCGTAACGAGGTTCACGGGACCCATTCGTTACAATGTTAAGTCCAATTAAAGGGATATTGCTACTCTCTTAATTGTTGTTGCACAACTCCTCCTCCCCCTTCTAAATTCGCGTAATTTACGCGTTTGCTTATTTATTGTGCGCTGTAAACAGTTGGGAATATGTCGAGGGGTACTGTTAACATATTGTGATAACTTATTGTAACGACAGTTGAATTCGTTGTGTCTCTTCAGGAGCATTGCTCACGAGTGAGTCGTGCAAACTTATTTGCCTTGCAGGAATTGTTCGCAATAAGAGCTTCTTTAGGAATGAATAATTACCTTGAATTGGGCTGTCGACTCAATCATCGATAAATGACTAACATGATGTTTTCTGTATAGAATAAGAGTGACAAACTAGCACACAGTACACCTGATGGTTAGTAATTCATAGACATCCACATCTATCCTCAATTAAGAATTATTGCAGGTGCGTTGTCACCCTTGAGGGCTAAGATGGAATGCCTTGTTTCTAGTAAAAAAAATCTAAAGGGTTACAATTTAAATTCGCTAATATTTTTTTTATAGAATTAGGGTGACAAACGAGCACACAGTCCACCTGATGGTAAGTGGTTGCTGTGGCCCATACACATCTACATCTATCTCGTTTGCGAATTAAAATCCAGATGCGTTGTCAGCCGTGAGGACTAAGATAGAATGCCTCTTTTCCAGTTAAATAGGTCTCCGGTTCTCTACATTCACCATACGAAACACAGCAGTATTAAGCTGCAATTTTACGTTGGTGTTCTGTGAGAGCGTGATCCTTCTCCGGTCGAGCCGACCCATTCATGCTACAACTATACTATTAATATAGCTGCATCATGGCTCTACTACGTAAAAAAAATGCTAATCTATGTCGTGGTATTTTCCGTGTTGTGGCGGTGTAAGTGAATCCATTATTTTTCATCTTGTGGGTATAGGGTGGTGGTTGGCGACCATGGGAAACACCATAAAGTTCCTATAGCTTCCGATAGATGGCGTAGATATCATATCGTTTACACCAGACATAAATATCCAGACCGTTGACGGAGAGTCATAGGTGTGAGACTTCTGGTACTGCTGTTGCCAAGCGAAGCGATTGTGGTATATATGGCATTTATGAAAGAAACTCATGACTCCTAATATCTGAAAAGTGGCAACAATCAGTTGCGGATAGACTTCCTTTAGTAACTTTATCGGGTCTGGATATTACAAACTATATAAAAGTTGATAATAGATTACTTTCTATTTATTTAAAGATTGTTATCGCAGAAATTAGGAACAATAAATTACAGTTAATGAGATAAATTGTTTACTATCTGGTTAGTTTTTAAAATTATCTAAAAACTATAATTATTTAAAAAACTGCCTTAGTAGTAGTCTTAGTATCGAGAAATATTATTCCTATACTTTAGTCCCAATTTTTATGATTATTACATTAAATTTCTTATATAGTGACCGAAAAACTCATTTTGAACAAAACAAAATGGTTTCAAAATAGAAACAAACACTAAAAGAACGTTCTCGTAGATCCGTAGAGGGTTGTAGAAGCGGACATTGTTGTAACTCGTAGAGGGCTACGGCTCATATGATACATTCTTTCAGTAAATCATAGCAAATATAAATAAAATAACAGATAAAAAAAGACTTTATCTGTCTATTAATTTAATTCCAAAATTACTTAAAGTGCTGTATGAATGAAGATAGGCGGTATTTGCTTAAAAATAAAGTGAATACGCTTTTGTTACGCTAAGACAGTGCGATTTACCCTCTAAGGCGGGAAACCACCAGGTGGGATTGTGGTCAAGCACTAGCTTATGATAAGTAAAAAAAATAATATCCATTTCATTTAATTGTTCTATTTACCGAGTAGTAGCGGTGTAAGAATGTCCACTATCCCATATCATCCCGTGGGTGTCGTAAGAGGCGACAGAGGGAAACAAATCAGGAGATGGGCAGCAGAATAAAAAACTACTGTTGCCAACTCACTTGCCAAGCGTGGCAATTATGGCAAATATCCCTCTATGAAGAAATTTACGGAGGATGCCTATGTTGTATTCTATTTACGAGACTGTCTGAAAAATGTGGTAATTTATTTCGGTTGTTCGTATGTATTTACTTTTACAAACTTTTTTTACACGGGAAAATGCCTACACATACCCGCTTCGCGGGGCCAAGAACGGGTTGTATCGGACTTGCACCAACGAAAACCCTATGGTGTTCCTTCCACCTTCGTCGCATATTAGCCGGGCGACGGGAATGCTTTCGCACTCATCCGAGGCCCTACCAGTGGAAGCCGCCGCACGGCGGTCCGTTCTCGGGAGAGGACTACTCCTCCCCATCAAACAGCCTACACTGAATGACATATTTATGAGCCTGATGTGTTTCTTGTTTGCAAATGCTTGTCTCATTCATTGACATTCAATTTCACATTAGCTCACTACATGCCAATGTTTAATTAACGAATACTCTCAATCCGGAACCCTTAGATGATTCCCTCGTTCTAGCTCGTAACTGACTGCTATGTTTTGTATAATGATAGCGTAAGGGATTTCGTCACGTCATTGATTACGTGTCACATTGTTTGTCTGCGATGAACTCCTAAACTACTGAACAGATTTCAATTAAAATTTGCACGCTCTGTGCAGTATCGTCCAACTTGAGAGATACCTAGGATAGTTTTTATCCTGATAAGTGACACTCAATATTTTTTTATTACGAATTTAAGGATTTTTATATGAAGGGTCGTCAAAAAGAGCAGAACAACGTCCGCCTGGCCAGCTAGTAAATATATAAAATACCCGGACCGGTGACGAGCAGCAACGTCAAACGAGAAGTCAGGTACAGGTACTGCAATTTTAAATCACTATCTTATATAAAGTAAAATATTATAAAGTAAAAATAGCTAAAAGAACAATAAAAGAGTTTCTAATTAAATAATTGGATGGTCGGTATGGTATGTTATGTGTATGTTGTATTATTATAAGTTATTATAATATATTATTAGTATCTTAACTGATAACATAATTACTGTAAATTGCCTGATCTAACGTGTTTGTACCTGATTTATCTCAAATTTACACATTTATTAATCTACTTATTGATTAGCTGATTAGTTAATAAATATATAAATCTACCATTTTTTTCAATAATAGTTTTATGTAAGATAATACTTTATAGTTAATAGACCACAGCAAATACACCGTGTGTGGTTTCTGCTGTAAGGCTAAAAAAATCACTTTGTTTTTTTTTTAATATTTTGAATAAATGAAAATAAACTGCCAAACTGCCTGACAAGTGCGGCGAATGAGGTTAATACTTTCTACAACGGGAGAGGCCATGTCTAATAGAATTCTTTTGCACGCGAGTGAAGAAGCTATAGAGAATAGATAAAGATGACAGCTATAAGTTGACGGCGTAAGGCTTCATTACCCTATCTTGTTCCGTATCTGTCAGGCCGAAAAGATCTTAAAGAGATTAACCTTGCAATCATGGATCTCGTATATAACATAACATAATAACATAAACACTCACGCCTGTCACCCAGAGGGGTAGGCAGAGCCTATGGAATTCCATTTGGCACGATCCTGACACACCTCTCTCGCTTCCTCCACATCCATATACCTACGCATACACGCTCGTCGGTTAAAGGTACTCTTAATTTGGCCCATTTTCAATATATCGCCAATTTGGTCGATAAACTTTCGCCTAGGGCGACCCTTCCCTCTTTTCATTTCATTTTTCATTCACCTCTGCAACATAAATTTGCTTTGTCACTCTTTCCTCATTCATTCTTTCTACATGACCAAACCACCGAAGCATTCCTTTCTTAATCCTAGTCACAACATCATCTTGCAAACCATACATTTCTCTTATCACATTATTTCTCACCCTGTCATTCAGATTCAGCCCTAGCATACTACATCATCATAATACATCTCGTATATTTCAGCCTTTAATGTCGCTGGTTGAAATTTTCCATGTAAATACCAAAACACATACTATAACAAAACCGGCGAAAACAAGTGTCAAATGTGCAATATGCGCCGGCCAAATGCATATCAACGACAATTTCAGGTAGGCTAACCGTGGCGATTGTGGAGAATGCACTCTATTGTGACTACAGCTTTTTAAAGAACATATTCCATTTGATGGTAAGTAACATAAAGTAAAGTAAAGTCCCACTGCTGGGCACAGGCCTCCTCACATTTCTGAGAGGGTTTTTAGGGCAAGGAAATGTCCGCCACGCTGCCCCAATGCGTGTTGGCGGACTTCACATGTCTTCGAAATATTTTTTTTTCTTATTTCTCAGACATGCAGGTTTCCTCACGATGTTTTCCTTCACCGCCGAGCACGTGGTAAATCAGCACTTAAAATTGCAATTAACAATTTCATTGATGCCGGCGGGAATCGAACCCGGGTTGCTCGAGTACTGTGAAACAGTAAGGTAAGTTACTGTGAAACAGTAAGGTAATGTAAGTAACATATTTATATTAATTTATCATAAGATTGAGTATTAAAATTCAAATGCCTTATCACCCCTGAGGACTAAGATGGAAGGCCTCGTTACCAGCAAAAAGAGTCTTTTTTATCGGATAGGGTGACAAACAAGCACACAGTCCACCTAATGGTAAGTGGTTGCTGTGACCCATAGACATGTACATTTATCCTCAATAAAGAATTAAAATACAGATGCGTCGCGACCCGTGAGGACTAAGATGGAATGCCTCTTTTCCAGTAAAATCGGTCTCCGGTTCTCTACATTCACTATACGAAACACAGCAGTGTCAAGCTGCCATTTTACGCTAGTATTCTGTGAGAGCGTGGTCCTTCCCCAGTCGAGCCGACCCATTCGTGCTACAACCATACTACTAATATAGCTACAGCGTAGCTCTGCCACGTATAAAAGTAAATAATAAGTCTTCGGTTATTATCACTGACAACACGAAACGGCAGCTTTATTCTATTATTTTACGTTGGTATTTTTAAGAGCATGGTAATTTCTCGGTTGAGCAGATCCATTCTGTTTCTGTGGCAGCTATTTTTATCGACATCGAGGCTCTTATACATATGTATACTAATAATAATATTAAGGGGCAAACGTACTGCTATGAGTCAATGTTGCCAGTTTAAAAAAATATAAAATTATGCGTATATTATTTTAACGATAATAATTTAACAGTCTTTGTAAAAGCATTACTATCTAAAGCGCTTTACAGCCATATGATTTTCACGGACAACAGCTCGCACTGATATATCGCCGACACCTAACGGAATATATGCGCGTATACAGTCGGATGACAGATCGAGATCAACAGTAAATAACTGCCTCCGAGACAGTGGGCTTCCTGCCAAACCGGCTCTTAATGGGCTCTAGTGGGCGTACTAGAGGAGGGACGGAAGCGGCCTGAGGGGGGAAGGGCAGTGGAACAATGACAACGAGTAGCCGCAGTTTCTATGAGGCTTGATAATATTTTAATTACATTAACCTTGTAAGCAGTTATCTTTGAAAATAATTATATGACATGGTGGTATAGCTCTTTTTTCGCCTGCGAGATTGTCAGCCTTTTACTGTGTACTTGTCCTTCCGTTTCATCAAAGAGTTAATATAAGAGTTATAAAAGAGTTTATAATTACAGATCGTTGCCATTGTGATTTCACCTGCCAAAATCTTTGGGAAATATCCTTCATACGTGGCAATTTATACCTCCCCAGATTATGTTCTTTTTCTAGGCTGTAATGTATGGTTTCATATGTCAACAATGTGGTGACGGGAGCAACTCTGGCTAGAAAAGGGGTAAAGAGGCATACAACGGGAGAGGACCATCTTCAAGAGTGGATTATTACAGACTGATGACGAAAAAGAATTGAAGTACATTTCATCTTAGTCCTCAGAGGTGACTAATCATCTGTGGCCATTTTTGTTCCAAAAGGATTGCAGGTTCCCAAGTTGTAATATGAAATTTGGTAATATGGACAACCTAACATCGGAAGTGGTAATATTTAGTAACTTAAAAACATTTATTGCTACCACACTTTAGGAAGCTCGTTAACAATTATATGCCATCAAAAACATAACTTGTAAATAAAAACCAAGTCTCGCAACTCAGTTCTTCTACCGTAAAAAGTTGTGAGATCCATGTATTACCAAGTCGGTTAATTTATTCAGTCCCTACTTAAGGGTCTTTCTGTCTCAAGTTATTGCGTAATTGCTAACATAACAACATCTTATAGTGACCATATTAATATTAAAAATCTTTTATGTTTTAAATACATAGATTGACTTGGCAGTCGCACTAAACAAATATACCGTGAAATATACCGTGTTTATACAATGCATGTTTATACAATGTACGGCCGTGCCGCTTTTATGCTCGACTTGGCGGGGGCACTGCCGTGTCCCCAGATGTCTGATATTACTTTGTGTATAAGATGGGCGAATTTCAGTGAATAATGATTTTATTAATTAATTACCTAAGTTTACTTCATTTTATCTTCTTTGCGTGTGTAGTAAGTAATCATTTTAACTAACTTCATTTTATTATGTTTTTAAAAGCTATGCTCGAAGTAAGCGGCTATATTACTTACTTACTATCATGAAATTACAAATTAATTCTTTTGCGCTCTATATGACCATAATAAATAGGTAAAAAAAAATTCTATGTTATTAAAACCTTTGTAATGACTGTTTGTTAACAGAATAAATAAAAGGGTATATAAACTTAAGCGTAACAACAACCACATATTATTACTATCCATTTCACTGATAGTTCGATCTGGTAGACTCACCACTTCATGGGTTGACTAGTAGAGAATGCCCTATGGCATTAAGTCCGCCCTTTGTATTCTTTGTAATAAGGAATACAATGAAGAAATAAATATAATTTACATAAGAAACAAATTTCAGTAGAGTTTTGAACGCACATATCGTCAACTAAGGTGGCGGGTACGCTTAGAGCTTCGCAGTCCTATACTTGCGGACATACATTTAGATGTTTATCAAAAGTATGTTTTTTCATTTACTATGAATTATACGGTACGTTTGTTAAATTGATACTTTTTGCTTTATCAACGGCAAAATCTACTGATGAATGGTGTTATTATGGGGTCACGTTAGATATGGCAACATGTTTTGTTATGTTACCGAAGTATTTGTTATTTTTGGTGTTACCATTTGCTTTGTTAAAACAAATGGGTATATTAAATCTGTTGCAATTAATACTTCTTATTTAAATAATACTTATTGAAATTAATTTATTAATACATACAATATTAAATGACTATAATTAAAAAAAACCCCGTGGTATTGTGCCAAGAACGCTGGCTGCGTTTACTCGCTTAATGGCTGTACTTAGCCTTTGAGCGAGAAAAGAACCAACCCTTTTATCATCAACAGCGGCAAACAGTCGCGGATAGAGTTCCTTTAGGAACTTCAACGCACCTGGACTCCACGGACTGATAGTCTCTACAGCAAATGGCACAAGTATGTAGTCATCTCTCGGAGACTCTTATTTGCGTCACTTACGTTCGGCTGCCTCTGATGTCGCCCTGTCTCTAAACGAGGTACCCCTGAGGTTAGAGGCCGCCAAAGTGCCTACGCAAGTAGCATTCAAACTACGGTTTATCTCTCTCGCAAGGGACCAATGTCATAGCGTCGGGTCTCTTGTTATCGTCTCTAAATATTCCACAAGGCTCTAAAACCGAGGGAACATTTATAGAGACAAGAGCCCTTCGGATGACTTCGTTCAAAGAACCGTAACGTGAAAACCTACCTATTTAAATGAAGTGACAAATGAATTTACAGTACATCTGATGCGAAATGGCTAATGCAGCCTATAGACGCGTACTCGAACAACCATTTTTTTAACTTAGAAAGTTACGGATGCATTGTCACCTCCGAGAAGTAAGACGCCTATACTCTTCAGACGGAACACGGCAATACGCACGCTGCTGTTTGGCAGAAATGAGTAAGTGGGTGATATCTATTCAGACCCAGTCTAAAGAGTACCTCCCTCTTTTCTACAAGCGTATTCACTACCACTGCCACCTCTGAACCCAAAACCCCTACTCTTAAAACCACTTTGGCCTCCACACTGATAAATACACACCTATAAATCAGGCATTACCAGAAATAGAGATCTACAAAATTTTACAAATACTACATCATTATGCTAAGCCGGATGCGTTTTCGTTGCTGCAAACCAAAGTATTTAATGTTTTTATTTTTTATTATCTAATTTATAGTGCGCTCTGTGTTTTAGTGATGAACAAATCATTTCATGAATTATATATTTATTCTTTATTGCACCAAATATTAGTACAAAAGGCGAGCTTAATGCTATATGGCATTCTCTACCAGCTAACCTTGGGTAGAACAGAGTGAGTTTGGGCAGTTAAGTTGTCATGATATAATTCAGTTCAAATATATACATGCAACACATACATAAAATATACACATATATATAAAATATATATAATTCATCATCATCATCATCATCATTACAGCCCTTCACAAGTCCACTGCTGAACATAGGCCTCCCCCAAAAAATGCCACAAAGCACGGTCCTGAGCCACCTGCATCCATCGACTTCCTGCATGTCTTACCAGGTCGTCACTCCATTTAATAATCATAATTCATATACATATATAAATAAATACCCACATATATCTCAATATATATATATATATATATATATATATATATAACTATAAACATATAAAATATGTTGACTCAACTTTGTTTGTTGTACAAAAAACAAAAACATTTTTGGCAGGTATTGTTCGCAGGTTAACAGGCAATTTGTTCCAGAGGGTAATGGAAGTAACTGTGAAAGAATTTGACATAGATCCAGAATGGTGGAGAGGAGTGGACAGGAATAAACTTTGTGAAGAACGGAGATTGAGAGAATGAGTGTCACTAAGGAATTGAAATCTTTCTTTTAGATAAAGGGGTGAGGAAGGATCATTAAGAACTAAAAAACATTAAAAACTTATTTCACTCATTTAAATACATTTTCTAGTCTTTGATATATTGCTTTTCTTATATTGCAGAAATAAATATATTTTATTTCATGTCATGTTATTTCACTTTTTGAAAGTTAGGAAAGTTACAATGTAACTTACTTAACTTTCAAAATACAATATGTAACAAAAACCCTGTGGTTCCCGTTAAGTATGTTATCACGATCATTATTCAAACGTATAGAAATAACTTTTTTTTAAAAACTCGAACAATAGTTTTTTATTTTAATTAAAAAAATAATTGTATGCAAATTGTATGTGGTTTTATTATCTCTGCATTGTCTGGGGAATAAGAGGATTGTCAAAGACCTTTACTTTGCCTTAGGATCGGCTAGTGTCAGTAAGAGGTAATAAAACCAAATAGAATAATTATTTTTAAAAATATAAAAAAAATATGGTCGAGTTTTAAAAAAAAGTTATTTCTATAGGTTTGAATACAGATCCTGATAACCTAGTTAACGGGACCCACAGAGTTTGTGTTACATGTTGTATAATATATGACGTATGAATAAAATTAAATAACACGTTGAAAATAATGTTTTTTTAAATTCACGTGAATACCACTCATGGAATAAACTCATCAGGTCGGAATCAACGTCGGGTATATAAAAAAGTTATTATGAAACGCGATAAAAATAATTATACGGGATAATTATTTTTATACTCGTACCATGTTAAAAATAGAATATAAAATCGATGTCAATTGTGGCGGAGTTTTTAAAGCCTCAGTTGTAACTAGCTATTTACGATAACAGTTCGATTTTCACATTTGTCAAGGGCGAACACTAAAGTAAATAACATGCGCGTAGAAAAAGTTTGATTAGTATTTTCTGATAAAATCTAACGACACATTGTCCCAATTGAAGTTTATATATAGTATATGTTACATATATGTCAAAGTTATGTTTTGAAATCTGAATGAGAGCTTAACAATAGATAGAAATATTCGTGGTCTCATTAGCAACACCGTGCGTGGTTGGTATTTTCTACTGACTTCAAAAAGGAGGAGGTAACAATACGACTGTATTTTTATTTCTTTTCTTTTATGTGTGTTACCTCACAACTGTTTTCTAGGTGAACTGATTTCGATGATTTTTTTTTATTTGAAAGCTGGTGCTTCTCTCGTAGTCCCATATAAATTTGATCAAGGTCTGACCAATAGTTTTTGAGTTATTCTTAATAATTTATATTGAAGTCGGTTGTACAACATTTTTAGCTTTACCACTTGTGAACGGATGATTTAAAGGAAGACAGAAGTTTCTAAGAAGGAAAGCTGATGCGTAGAGGACGGTGTTGGTAGGAGTGAAGGGTAAGTAAATAAAGCGGCAGATGAAAGTGGACGCAGCCTATAGGACTACGTGAGTAATACAAATAGTATCTATGGTAATTAATAAATACAAGATGACAATTAGAGAAAATGATGACAATTATTGCATTACACTATACCTTTATTATCTTTAAATTTTTCATATTAATTAATTTATACAAATAAATACAATTGAAGTGTCTGTTTGTAATGTCGAAATAACAGCTTTTTACTATATGCATATGAAAGTTTATACGGTTATTATAACAAAAACACGATTTTTAAAATTTTTGTCTGTCTGTCTTTCTGTCTGTTTGTTTGTTCCGCCTAATATCCGAAACGGCTGCACTGATTTTTACGGGACTTTAACTGGCTGATAGCTGATATTATAAGGAGTAATTTAGGCTACTTTTATTTTAGTAAAAGAATTAGGCTTCCGCGCAAAAAAATTAAAACCCATGAAATCCAATAGTCACGCGGGCGAAGTCGCGAAGAACAGCTAGTATAATTATTTTTATTTATATATAATTATTTTAATTAGAATCTCAAATCACAAGAGAAAAAAAATAATGAACATTATTAATGAATGTTGCATTTATTAATTTTATATTTGTATGCTTACATATCGAGATCTATAAACCAACCTATGTTCACAAAATAAACAGATTTGATTTGACTTGATTAATACACTACCTAGTTCGCGGGTGTGGTGCTCGTCTGGCGCCGTGGCCGGTACACTGCATTTGGCTATGTTTATCCTAAGAAAATATTATTCTTATATTGTACACAAATTGACTGTCTCGTTAATCTAGTGGTCGTAGACGCGGTTGCCGATCATGAGGTCCTGGTTTTGAACCCGGGATGGACCAAAATCAGTTTTTTTTATAGGATAGAGTGACAAACGAGCACACAGCCCACCTGATGGTAAGTGTTTGCCGTGGCTCATAGACATCTACATTTATCCTCATTTGCGAAAAAATGCAGATGCGTTGTCGCCCGTGAGGACTAAGATGAAATGCCTCTTTTCCAGTAAAAAGGGTCTCCGGTTCTCTACACTCACCATACGAAACACAGCAGTGTTATGCTGCTATTTTACGTTGGTGTTTTGTGAGAGCGTGGTCCTTCCCCGGTCGAGCCGACCCATTCGTGCTACAACTATATTACTAATATAGCTGCAGCATGGCTCTACCACGTACATAACTGGTTTCTTCTGTCACGAATTTCTCAGTAGCAGCCCGAGTCAGAAAGCTGGCAATGTTTGCCATGTAAAGCACGTAGTCGTTGGTCCTATAATCTCTTTCCAATCGTGTCAGATAACCGTCTCCTCGGACTATGAGAGTGAAGGAATAGAGAATGCAATTGTGCTGCGCACACTCGGGCCCTATAATTTTGTCCTGAGCGGTTGGCTAGTATCTGTTGAAACTGGCCACTGAGAACATTATTATTAAAAAGATATTGTACACCAAATATGGAATGAATGAGAAACAAATCTTCTAAGTAATGCATGCTAGGAAGAGCACTTAAGAATGCTGTAGATGCAGATGATGTAGACAACGACGAAGTGTATGATTTGTTTACGGTATGCTTCATTTTTGGGGTTCCGTACCCAAAAGTTAACCTACGAGACCCTATTATTAGTAATAGGCTCAGGCCTGCGCTGTCCTTCCGCCCATCCGTCTGTCTATCTGCCAGCGGCATGTATCTAATGATTAGTAATAGGTAGATAGTTGAAATTTTCACATAATGTGTATTTTTGTTGCCGCTATCACAACAAATAATAAAATTCAAATAAATTAAAAATTAAATGGTGCTCTCCCTACAAGAAACGTGTATTAGGATGGTACGGAACCCTTCAAGCGCGAGTCCGATTCGCACTTGGTCGGTTATTAATAATGCTCACAGCAAAGGAGTGGAATAATTTACGGCGTTTGTCTTTCCGTCCGATTACACACTGAGCGTCTTCAAAGCAAGAGTGAAGTTTTCATTACGCTAAGGCAGTGTAATATTCTATCTAAGGCTTGATAACCATTTACCACCAGTCGAGATTTTAGCCAAGCCAGTTCTTTTTTTATAGGATAGGGTGACAATCGAGCACACAGTCCACCTGATGGTAAGTGGTTGCTGCGGCCCATAGACATCTACATCTATCCTCTATTACAAATCAAAATATAGATGCGTTGTCACCCATGAGGACTAAGATGGAATGCCTCTTTTCCAGTAAAAAGGGTCTCCGGTTCTCTACACTCACCATACGAAACAAAGCAGTGTTAAGCTGCTATTTAGCGCGGGTATTCTGTGAGAGTGTGGTCCTTCGCCGGTTGAGTCGAACCATTTGTGCTACAACTATACTACTAATTTAACTGCAGCATGGCTCTACCACGTTAAAAACCAGTATCAGTACCAGTTTATATTAAGTAAAAAAATCTAATTTTAATGTTGTCAATAACATTATATATATAACAATATTCATTAATGAAAACCAAGGCTTGAAATGCATAGTTACAGAGTCAAAGACTATATTTAGCATAGGTACAGTATGGTCAGGCTGACAATGGCGGATACAAAATGCCTTTCACCAAGTACCAGCGGCACAATGCACGTAATAATGTGAAGGCGGGGGTAGGTGCACTCCCATAAAGGTTACGACACACTCGGTAGGAAAATATTTAACACTAGCTGGTACCCGGTGTGTTGCTGCCGCAGAACAAACAATTGTGGAAATATCGTTTTAAATTTGGAAGAGTTATATTGTTTAATTAGGAATGATATTACATTTATTGAAGTTGAATGATATTATAACTTTCAAATAAATTTGTCCGTACGATACGCCCGCCACCTACTTTAAGTTATTTTTACTATTAGACCAGGAAATGGTGACAGAAAATAGTTTCCCATTTTCTCCTGCATGCCTTTTTAAGAATTGATAACTAACCCTAAAATATGAAAGATAGAGGGGTTACGAGCCCTTGCGCGCTTGCACGTCATAAAGAAAATGGCTTCTCTTTGTGTAAAGAATTTTAGTATTTTTCCGTGAAATTATATTGCATGCCTTTGTAATATAACGTAGTTGGAACAAATTTAAGCTATAATAATTGCTGGCATGCAATTCGCAACGGCCGAGGAGGCTCAAAGGGTTACGTAGAAATGAAAAAAAAATAGAACATTTCCGTGTTTACAAATTGCATGCCGTTGTAAAAAATTAGTTTTTTTTATCTCAAGATACTCTATGAAAATTGGCATGCACCCCTCGTATGACCAAGGGTGGAAAATATTAGAAAAATGTTGTGAAAATTCAATACAACTTTTCCGTGATTTCAAACTACTTCTAATAAAGATAAATATTAATTTTATGACCAAATAATTCTGAAATACAAATGGCATGCATGTTGCACATGTTCATTATATTATAAATAATAACATAAGTTGCAAAAAATTTAATAAATATTTCCACGTTTTTTATTTGCATGCCGTTTTGTATTTCATAAAACATATTGTTTTAAGTATATACCGAAAATGGCATGCGTATTAAATAACACGATCGTATTTTAAATAATAATGAAAGTTTCATAAAATATATGAAACATTTCCGTGTTTTTAATTTGCATGCCGTTTTGCATTTCATAGAAACATATTATTTTAAGTATATATCGAAAATGGCATGCGTGATAAATAACATCAGTATTTTTAATAATAATGAAAGTTTCATAAAATATGTGAAACATTTTTTGATTTACATGCAATTTTGTATTTTATAAAAAATATTATTATAAGTTTATGACGAAAATAGCATGCGTAGTTACATCTATAGTTCAACAGAAAAAAAATGTTATAAAAAATTGAAAATGAAAATTTCTCAATAGTCATCATCATCATCATCATTACAGCCCTTCACAAGTCCACTGCTGAACATATGCCTCCCCCAAAGAATGCCACAAAGCACGGTACTGAGCCACCTGCATCCATCGACTTCCTGCATATCTTACCAGGTCGTCACTCCATCTAGTGGGGGGACGCCCTACACTTCGCCTGCCGGTACGAGGCTGCCACTCGAGAACCTTTCTTCCCCATTGGTTGTCGGTTTCTCGGTCGGTCGGTCTCAATAGTAATAATTTGTAATTCCATTAAATATACTATACAAAATATTTCAGTTATCTATTAAAGTAAACCCGAGTACTTAATAATAGAAAGAATAACTTAGTTTGAAGAAAGTCACGTACCAAAGTATTGGCAGCGGTTTTTTTTGTTGATTTAAGTAATTTTTTACCAATAAACATGCATGCCATTTGTTATTGAAGTTTAAAATAATATTTACAGACAATGTACAAAAAGGCATGCAAAAAAGCACAGGGAAATGTTCCTTATTTTTATTTTCGTTAAAAAACTTTTTTTAATTTTATATTTGCACAACTTTATTATGTCAGGCTTGTGTAATATGCATGCCATTTCAAAAAAATAAAGTCATGAAAATTATAACAGAGATTTTTGCAATTTTCTTCATGCATGCCACTACTTTACAACTTCCTGTTGTGCATGCCAAATTTGCCAACGTCAATGAATTATAAAAATTAAGTATTGTTCAAATGGCATGCAGTTTGAAATCACGAAAAAGTTGTATTGAATTTTCACAACATTTTCCCAATATTTACATGCCATCAATTATTATAGCTTAAATTTGTTTCAACTACGTTATATTACAAAGGCATGCAATATAATGTCACGGAAAAATACTAACATTCTTTACACAAAGAGAAGCCATTTTCATTATGACGTGCAAGCGCGCAAGGGCTCCCTCTATCTTTTGATATTTTAGGGTTAGTTATCAATTCTTAAAAAGGCATGCAGGAGAAAATGGGAGACTATTTTCTGTCACCATCTCCTAGTCTATATGTGTATAACCTAAAATCCAGTACAACCAATAAGTTGACAAAGTTTCAGCGCAATATGATGAACGGTATGGCAGCACATAAAATACGAACAAGCAAACGTAATTTTTTATATATTAGATTAGTTTATTGTACTTTGATAGGTTAATAGCCTAAATACCGTGTGGTGGTGTATGATGATTAGGTGGTAGTATAATGATATGACAAATAACATATAGACACAGCCTGAAGATGGAAAGCATCGTCAGTTATACGAAGACATCTGCTACAGATTTTAAATACAATTTTTTTTATCAAACTGAGGTGACAAGCGAACTTGCAGTCCACCTGATAGTAAGTGACTGCTGCAGACCAGTTACCTGCATCCAACTTCAAGCAAAGAAGATTACAGACGCAGTATCTCTTCTGAGGACTATGATGGAATGCCTCACAGCCTGCAAGTATATCCCCTTTAGTCCGGAATACAGTAGTGCAAGCAATGATATTTGGCGGCAGAAATAAATAAATATTACGGGTCACGCAGGTCATGTAGGACACGTACTGACATCATCAGTATCTAATTTTAATATAGTTGTGGCTCTCGCAGTGGTTTAGCAATGAGTTGTAGATCTTGGGGCCGCAGGTTCGAATCCCGCACGGAACAAGTTATTGTATGGCCTACAAACAATTTTTCCAGGTCTGGGTGTTTGACTTTGTGCAGTTTGTTTGTAAACTGCCTCCACGACACAGAGGAAATCCTAGTGTGGAGGATAACGTTAAAAAAAAGAATTTAGTATCCGTTCTGATTTTATCGAATATGATTTTTTGTTTACGGAATAATAAAATATTGTATAATATTTTGATTTGATAACATTCCGTATCAGTATATTAAATCCGTAGAAGACTGTAGACACTGTAACACGTAGGCCACTCCAGTTGCATGGAGGATTTGCCGGTTTCAGACGTGTCGCACCTTTGACGCTGTTGTTTGTTGCCAGTCTGAGTATTTTATAAACGAGGCAGTATACCGCCATCCATCTGAATTTTTTATTTATTACTTAACTACTACGCTATATTTTTATTTACTACTACATGGTAGAGCCACCATTTAGCTAATTTATGGTTGTAGCACGAATGGATCTGCTTCAAAGGTCACTCTCTCACAGAATACTAGTATAAAACAGCAGCTTATTGCTGCTGTGTTTGCTGGTATGATAATGAAGCATTTTAATTTAGTCTTCAGGCGTGACAACGTATTAACATTTTGATAGATGAAACTGCCATCGTAATTCACATGCTATCATATGGACTGTGTGCTGATTTGTCGCTCTTTATGTTTAAAAAAAAACAGTATAATTACAAAATATGCTCTAAATATATAAGAAGACGACATCGAACACTGTTATTTTAACAAATTGATTACGTACATACTATATAAGATATAAGTAGCGGCTTGAAAAAAACTTAGTAATCTGACGCAAACTACGAGACCACGAACTTGTATTCACTCTGATGTGTCTGTGCCCTAATGTTATCAAGTGGCGTGCCATCTATGCGTGGATATTAAACGGTTACGCCCGCTTTCCTGCGACTGACATCTAGACACAGTGCTTCCTTAATTTAATTCTGTTATTATCTAAGATACTCGTAACATGTGCATACTCTAGACTACAACAAATGTTATCATGTATTGTGTAGGTTTGTTAATCATCATTCATCATCATCATTACAACCTTTCATAAGTCCACTGCTGAACATAGGCCACCCCCAAGGAATGCCACAAAACACGGTCTTGAGCCACCTCAGAGCATCCATCGACTTCCTGCATATCTTACCAGGTCATCACTCCATCTAGTGGGAGGACGCCCTACACTTCGCCTATCGGTACGAGGCTGCCACTCAATAACTTTCTTCCCCATCGGTTGTCGGTTCTTCGAGCTATATGGCCGACCCACTGCCACTTCAGCTTACTAATCCTTTGGGCTATATCGGTTACTCTGGTTCTACTGCGGATATCCTCATTCCTAAGTTTATCATGCAGAGAAACTCCGAGCATAGCCCTCTCCATAGCTCGTTGAGCGACCTTGAGCTTCCTCATACGGCCAGCAGTGAAGGACCACGTCTCAGGTCCATATGTCATCACTGGTAACACGCACTGGTTGTACAATTTCGTTTTAAGGTTTTGAGGTATGTCTGACGAGAAGATGTATCGTAGCTTCCCGAACGCTGCCCAGCCGAGTTGAATCCGTCGATTGACCTCTCGGTCGAAATTGGACTTACCTAGTCGGACTATTTGTCCCAGGTAAACATACTCGTCAATAACTTCGAGCTTAGTGCTCCCAACAACTACCGGCATAGGTGTGACATGGACATTACACATAATCTTTGTTTTGTCCATGTTCATCTTAAGACCTATCCGTTGGGAGACACTATTGAGGTCATTGAGCATAGTGCTTAGGTCCTCCAGCGATTCTGCCATAAGGACTATATCGTCGGCAAATCGAAGGTGAGTGATGTACTCGCCATTGATGTTAATACCGTATCCTTTCCAGTCCAGAAGCTTGAAAACGTCTTCCAATGCAGCGGTGAAGAGTTTCGGGGATATAACGTCACCCTGTCTTACACCTCTCTGCAATTGGATAGGTTTCGTACTCTGGTTCTGTACTCGGATAGCCATCGTAGCTCTACTGTACAAACACTTCAACACTTCGATATACCGACAGTCAACTTGGCACCGCTGAAGGGACTGCAGCACCGCCCAAATTTCGACGGAATCAGAGGCTTTCTCATAGTCCACATACGCCAGGGATAGTGGCAAATCGTACTACTCGGACTTCTGTATAACTTGCCGAAGGGTATGTATGTGGTCTATGGTGCTAAAGCCCTTTCGGAAACCGGCTTGTTCGGGAGCCTGGAAGTCGTCAGGTTTGTCAATAATAATTTAAAATTAAAAATTTTGTACAACCGACTTCAATATAAATTATTAATAATCACTCAAAAACTATTAGTCAGACCTTGATCGAATTTATATGGGACCACATGTGAAGCACCAGCTTTCAAATAAGAAAAGAATCATCGAAATTGCTCCGCCTAGTAAAAAGTTATGAGGTAACACACAAAAAAAGAAAAAAAAACATACAGTCGAATTGAGTACCGTCTCCTTTTTGAAGTCGGTAGAAAATTACTAAGTACTAAACGTAAATTAATGTATTAAAAATCTCCCTGGGACTTCCCACGACAGAGCTTTTTTTTCAAGACTAGTGGTGAAATGATTTTCAATAAGTACTCTTGTATATTCAATAAATTTTATTCTATTAAGCTCTTCAACAACTTTTAAACAACTTAATAATTAGTTCTGGAAATGTTTTTATTTATTTTACGTTTCATTGTCGATGAATGTTATGGGTTTGATATTTTGTAAGTCCAAATTACAACATAATATCGCCACGTTTTTAGGTCATAGAATACGATTCTACTTTTTAACAGGATGTCTTGGTGCGTATGTTGAATATGTTTGTAAGTTCTTTTTCGTTTTATATTTAGAAGGCAGGATGATAAACAAGCAAGGCGTAGCGTGAACTAATATAGCCGTGGGCGAAGTCATAGTCAGTTCTTACCATCCGTCAGTGTGCTATCCCTCTTAAGATGTAGAAGTGTACAAAATTGATTGTGAACGTGATCTTATTTCATATAGGGCAAATAAAAAGATCAATAAAAACTAGCTAAAAGAATATATACCTAACGTGAAATACCAACGCTCCGGGAAGTCTGCAGTTTGTGATCATAACATCCTAGACGGCCGCCGCCATTACATCAGACATGATAGACCACAAATCCTCGCGAAAGAACATCGATTCCTATTGAAATATCCTAGTTTTAATAGCGAAGGAGGCTAGGTGCTGCCACCTGTTTAGGATCTTGTAATCAATAAAATTAAAACTAAACCCAAGTCAATACCACTGCAAGACTTCAAGACACAGTAAGCTCATACTGCGTAGATCGGATTAAAAATAATAATTATTAAAAATCTGCAAGTACTCCGGGTTCACTTTGACATCAGGACGTCAATCACCTCGGTCCCCGCCAATTAAATACGTAACAAAAACTTAATAAAAACTGTGGATGCCTGCTTGCCTACCAGGCGTGGCAACAATGGCAAAATTCCCTCTATGCGGCAATTTGTGGTAAAATACCCCTTCTGCGGATATTTATATGGGAGGTCTATGTTTAGCTGTGGACTTTAGATAAGCTGTAATGAATAAACCATGAATGAAGACAAATCTAACGTAAACAAGCAAATTACTTTATTTTTGTTTTTATCACTAAGTTTATTACAAAAATATGTCATATACCACGACGCTTTGATAAATCACGTCCCTTTGCCCGTGAAACATTATTTCCGTTGGAAATAAAGGACGTTCCCAAATTAACATTTCCTAGCGATATTTACCAGAGATCATAAACTTACCGTAACTAACGCAAAGGAAGAGTAAATACTATTATGTTCTATCCTTAATTATTACATAAAGCCTCCGGCAAACAGCCAACTTGTCTAAATTAATTGGAAATAGGTATTACAAATTGGAAGTTATTTATTTTCGAAGCCGTACCAACTTCTGCGCACTTTATAGTTTGAATATTTCGATTAATCAACGGGAAACCGCAGATTCGGTCTCTCTTAATTGAAACACAAATAGCGAGGTGTGATTGGTCGGCGGCGCGATTAAACCGGTTTATACTAGTTACAAAGGGCGCGAATTGTAAAAGGTCGCGTGTTTTAACATAATAATATAATATTTGTACTATTTTGATTCGTCTGCTAGTGTTAGTTACTTTAACATGGTAGGCAAATAGATTTATTAGATACCAGTAACCCGTCCATCCGTCCGTTTACAAAGATCGATTAAAAAAATCGATTTAAAAATCTGGGAGTGGAATGATTTAAGCTATATTTGAAAAATTTTGTGAAATTGATAAACTGATTAAATAAATGGTTTTGATGACTATCTCATAAAATATATGTGATATAAAGAGTTTCGAACAAAAGCTTATTGGTCTGCAATTTTACACAAGAAAGGTTTAGATAAAGTTTTGATGCGAAATCGATTCTTAACATTTTATTTACTTAAACACTTTTATACGTGGTATGGTGGTAGCTATGCTGCAGTTCTATCAGTAGTATAGTTGTATTAGGAATGGGTCGGCTCGACCGGGGAAGGACCACATAATACCAGCGTGAAATAACAGCCTAATGTGTAGTGTTTCGTATGGTAAGTGTAGAGAACCGGAGACCCTTTTTACTGGAAAAGAGGCATTCCATCATATTCTTCAGAGGTGACAACGCACCTGCATTATTTATTTATTAAGGTAATCATACTGCATTTTCATCGTATTTACAATATATATTATCATACAGTAAAGCCAATAGAGATTACACAATTTTTTTAACAACTAATAACTAAGCGTGCGTGTGTGCTTGAGTAAGTGTGCGTGCGTTCGTGTGTGTTTCTTAATAGTGTTTCTTAATACATTTTGGTTCTTAATACAGGATAAAAACCGGCCAAGTGCGAGTCGGACTCGCGCACCGAGGGTTCCGAACAAATCCGTAGGTATATGAGTTTAAAATTATTAAAAATATTTTTATTATATGATGTAACTAAAAATTTATGCTTTTCGCAATTTTTCCTTTATCTGTGCTATAATACGTTGATTCATGCCAAATTTTAAGATTCTCAGTTCACGGGAAGTACCCTGTAGGTTTTGACTTTTGATTCCCTTGCGAATATCGAAAATTTGCGGCATAAACGGCTGTATCTTTTGATTGCGTTGGCTTAGAAGTTTGATTTTTTCACAGCCCCAAGGAACAGTAGACTTGAGTATTTGATATAAATTTCAACTTGATACCTTTACGCGTTCCTGAGAAAAAGGGTCTTGACAGACAGACAGACAGACAGACAGACAGACAGACGGACAACAAAGTGATCCTATAAGGGTTCCGTTTTTTCCTTTTGAGGTACGGAACCCTAAAAATGTAAATGTCTATGCGCCACAGCATCTACTTACTATCAGGTGAACTGTGTGCTCATTTGTCAACCTCATTTTATATAAAAACACACCATTTACAACACAACTTGAAACTTAAGTTGACCTTTTTTACGTGAAATTAATATATACCTAGTTGATTTTGATTTTAAACATTTTTCCGTATAGCATATTATAGTTTTGACGTCAACTGCAAATAACTAAGCTAAAAGCGTATTAAAGATCTAAACTTTTTTTTTGTTTAAACTATGTAGACGAAGTGGTGGGTAATAGCCAGTCTATACATAAATACATACAAATAAATAAAATTGAAATGTCTGTTTGTAATGTGAAAATAACAGCTTTTTTCTAAATGTATATGAAAGTATATATGGTACTTATAACAAATAACAATTTTTTAAATTTTAGTCTGTCTGTCTGTCTATTTTTTCGAAATGGCTTTACCGATTTTGACGGACCTTTCACTGGCAGATAGCTGCTGTAATAAGGAGTAACTTAGCTACTTTTATTTTAGGAAAAATATAGCGTTCCGCGCAAAATATTAAAACCCCTGGAATCCAATTGTAATAAATTCCACGCGTTTTCTGTTTATTTGCCATATTTTGTTTTATTTAGTTTATATTATAATATTTTGAGAAAACTAAAATAATCTTTCTAGTTTTTTTATTCTTTAAAAACATATTAAAATAATTGTAAAATAATCATACGCAATAAAAGCATATTAAAATATTTTTGATTTTATATTATATTGAATAATTTAGTTCGGATGTTTTAAACACAAGTCAGCTTAATGAGATATTAAATTCCCTAACTATCTAGTGTAATAAAGATTCGCAAGGTTACGCGGAACGTTGGACTTATTTCCAGAACGTTTTTAATAAGCCGCAGCAAAGAAAAACCTCGGGATTTAGGACTTAACAGCCAGGCTAACTGCTTTTATATCGTCCGAAAGCATCGCAGTCTAATTGCAGCTTTGCCCGTGTTTTATTAGCTCGAAGGTCTTTGTAGGCCTCTAATTCCCTCATATAAATGGTAGGTAGTGTCGAAGGCTTCTCTCATAAGGCATTGTTCGTTAAGAGCGGGGCGCGGTAAAAGCCTCAGCTCTATACCGCCTCCGTAATTGGAATCTTTTAAAGTTTACCCTGGCAATAAAGGGGCCGGAATGGCTCAACTATAGGGCGCTGTTATACGGATTTGGCTCGCACGAGATCGGTATGTTCGAGTTAGTTGCTTTGCTTTTATGTCTTGCCATTTAACTCATTCTTTAGTATTAACAGTTTTAGTGCTTGTTTATAGTTTATACTTATTAGTGTGTGTGGGCAAAGAAAATTGTTTGATGGATGCCTCGTTTTTAATGAGAAAATGAAACGAGAGTGGTATTGAAATTAAAATTATGTGATAGTGACAAATAGCTTCTAGAGAGAAACATAATTATTATCAATAAATATGACAAAGTATTAAAAATCAAAGTAAAAAATCCAGATGTTTACAATAAATTAAAAAAAAAAACATTAAGTAACAGTCAGTTAATGTTGTACTTAAAAAGGGTGCGTCTTATATGTTCGAAATACATTTAGATTTTTTTTATTTTAATACTGCTCACTTATATTTATTTGAAAAAAAAGGAAATTCGAATTTTTTTATTTCATATTTTTTATAATTCGAACATAATTACTTATCCCTTTTTAAGACTGGCATTTCGTTATCGGTAAACATTTCGTCAACCCTCTTGAGCGTCATTTAATTCTAGTTATTATGTTATTAAACCTTCAGCACGCATATTTGTTCTTTAAAATAATGACTACTAAATTCTTCCCTTGACTACATTATTATATACCTAATTAATGTTGCGTACAAAGTACAACAAAAATGAAGTTCACTTAAACAATTCAGTTGTTTAAATTCTAATAGTACAATTAAAATACTTTCAATTTGTTCGTACTTCGAAATATTGATCTACTTGAGGCCGAAGATTCGTAAAGAATGAGTCCGTTTATTTATTTGAATTTCGACTTGCAATAACAGTCTTTTGTATTATTCATTGGCCAATTATTGTGAAAGGAGTTTTCTGTTTCTCCCGCAGACGAGCTCACCAGTAAGGGCCTAGTCCGATTGTGACATTTAGGTGGAGTTCACATAAAATAAATAAGTAATAAATCTGACTGGTAACAATAACAGTCAATTAAATAGAAATAAAAGGAAAACACAATACTGCTATTGTTGCACACACTTTATCAACGATACAAACAACATTTCAGAACCTATGTGGAAAAAAATCGTACTTTTGGAAGGAGTGCGGAAGAATTTTTTAATTTTAATTTTTTTTTAAATCTTTGTGAAAGTGAGTGTTTTGCAGCACTGATGGTGAACGTGATAAAGAGACTATAGTCAAAGAATATTATTACTACGTATTGTAGATTTTAACATATTATTTATTTATTTACTTATACTTCATAACATATGATGTATAGGCGGACTTAATGCCTGAGGCATTTTCTACCAGACAAACTTTGGGTGATACAGAGATAAAAATATGAAGTAGGTGTGTGAAACGATAAAGACAGGAATGAAAATTAAAGTATATAATTACAAAAAACATAATACTCATACATACATAAATTACGTACATAAAAATAAATAAATTACGTACGTTCTAAAACTATTCTGCCAGTTTATTTAAATAATGTTCGCGAACTTTATTCAATCTCATGTAACTTATAACATAGTTAAGTTTAACAATCCTCAGATTTAAATGTTTTAGTTTTGGTTCAGATTTATTTAGGAAGACTGAAGTTCGTTAGTCGCTTCAGTTCTAGAAAATAAACAAGTAAATAGTTGTTACTTACGTTCTACTAGGAGCAGAAATAGCAGAAATGACAAGACGTTAGTTTTTTTTTGTGAGGAGGTTTGTGCCCAACATCAAAATACATAGAAAAAGGGGGTCATTGTACGTTTCGGTTTTAGTTGGTGTTTCAATGAGCAATTAACATTGAATATTTTCTAACAATGTGCTCGTTGCCTTAGGGTTGCTTCGAGTAGGCTTGTTTAGTTCCAACAATTGGTTTCACCATCCCCCGTAGTTTCATTATTTAATACCGAGATCAGATGTCGAAGGGGAATTTATTTCCTTAGTCGAATTTTATTATGGTGGTATTCCCAATTCATGGATTGTTTTATAGCAATAAAAAACACATAACTACTTTCCTTTTATTTAAAAAGAAAGCAAGACTGATAAAATATCACTTATAAACAGGTATTGACTTAAGTATATAAGCAACAACAAAATGGATACTGTCGTCTGATTTGTTCACAATATCAACAAAAATCGTACAGTACCTCAAACGTATTTCATTGATTGATTGATTTCAAACTGTTTGCCAGTTTGTTGGAAACTGCTCCAGTTTACATTCTATATCTGTTCTATAGTACATTTTTTAAAGTTAAAGTTACAGCCTTTATACGTCCAACGTGAGCACAGGCCTCCTCTCATTTCTGAGAGGGTTTTAGGGCAAGGAAAATCTCCACCGCGCTGCCCCAATACGTGTTAGCGAACTTTACATGTTTTCGAAATATTTTTTTTTACAATAGTATATTTTTAAATAATAATTATTATTATTTCGAATATTCTATACATTTTTAAATAGAAATTCCAAGAAATATTTTTAATTTTTCCTTAATCTCTCTTACAAAGCAATAAGGACCGTGGCCGAGCTCACTTGACTACTCTAGCGCCATCTATTATCTATCTACGGAAGCGGTTGCGATGTATATCGATATGAAAATTTGACGCGCTAAATACATCGTTCTTTATTTAATACATTTCCATAGATGTCGCTACATGGTACCGCTAAGTAAGATTGACGAAGTCATTGGGCTCTAGTAGATTACAAAACGAATAATTCTCATTTTCTGCCGACTTCAAAAAGGAGACGCTACTCAATTCGACTGTATGTTTTTTTATGTGTACCTCACAACTTTTTACTGGGTGAACCGATTTCGTAGTTTCTTTTTCTATTTGAAAGCTGGTACTTCACATGTCTGCATATGAATTTGGGCAAGGTCATACCAACAGTTTTTAGTTATTCTTAATAATTTATAGTGAAGTCGGCTGTACAAAATTTTTAATTTGAAATTATTTTAGATTTAAGCGAAAGTAGCCCATAATGGTAGGACGCGGACTGCACACTCAATAAGTCCTGGGTTCGAATTCGCTATTCGACTATTATTGTGAACTACTCCTAACATGGATTGGTTAACGGGAATATTTTTTTAATTTCTTAAAAAATATTCATATATATATATATATATATATATATATATATCTATATATAGATATATATATATATATATATATATATATATATATATATATATATATATATATATATATATATATATATTATATAAATAATTTATAAAAAATATATAACGTCTTTTAGACCGAATTACAGTCACGGCGGCCAGTCATCAACGGAAATTCGACACGACAAAAGAGATCAGGCGCAGGACCAACGGCTTTACGTGCTTTCCGAGGCACGGTAGTAAACGAAACACCGCCAAACTCCTGACTCCGAGCTGCAACTGAAAATTTGTTTACAGAAAAACCCAATAATTGGTTTTGGGCCCGACCCGGGATTTGAACCCGGACCCTCATGATTAGCCAACACGTTTACGACCACTACACCAAAGAGACAGTCTAGCCAAAAAATATATTCTCGTACTATAGACAACGTAGTTTATCAAAATAGTTCATTACTTTAGGACAGACATTTTCTCTAAATTCATTTGTACTATTCTTCTCTAATATGATTAGTATCTATTCACTATGATTGCCTCGTTTATCTAGTGGTTGAAAACGCGACTGCTGATGATGATCTTGCTAAGGTCCCGGATTAGAATCTCGGGTCGGATCAAAAAAATCAGTTACTGAGTTTTCCGTCAAGAAATTCTCAGTAGCTGCCCGGAGTCAGGAATTTGGCAGTGACTCACCGCCGTGCCTCGAAAGCACGTAAAGCCGTTGGTCCTGCGCCTGATCTCTCTCCGGTCGTGTCGCTTTACCGTCCCATCGGGCTATGAGAGTGAGGAAATAGAGAGTGCATACTTGGGCACTTCAATCTTTGTTGAGGCTGGCCGCCGTGACCGAAATTCGGCCTGGAAGACATTATTATTATGTATTCACCCAGCTATGTACAATTTACATGTCTGTTTGCGTTTACAGTGAATGATATTTCATTTAATTTTTAGTCTATTCTGTCAATATATGAACAATAGTTTAGTCTCCTTATTCCAAACTGCATCGCAAAGTTGGCGAAATATTTGCATCATAAAATTTTGAAGCATTGTGAGACAGATTATAAAAATGAGAAGTAAATTAAAAATAAAACATTAAAAGTGTTGAGCTTAGCGTCGCACAGTAAACGTGAAAGTTTGAAAAAGGAATTTGAAAATGTCATGAACTCGCGTATTGTTAAGTACAAACAAGCTTGAAAACTCGGTCTTTGAATACGTTCATAATGCTTGAACAGTTAGACATATTTAAATGAAACTTGCGAGAGACTAAACGCTTTAATTTTTCTGTCAATGGAATTTTATTTTTTATTCTTATAAGTGTTTCTTTTGCTTGTTTTCACCTGCTGTGTGAATAGATACTTTTACTTTCCTTCTTCAGCCCGTAGGCTTCTTCTTCTACCTTGTAGAGTGAATTTGCCTTAATTTTCATGCTTGGCAGACAGATTGACGCAACTTTGACGTCGCTGCTTATCGCCACTCTGCGTATTTTACGCCTGGCGTAAACGAGCTCTTTATATCGCCACCTACGACCGTTTGGCTTTTGAAAAAATGATAATGGTTTTTTAAGCTTCCACAACACGTCAATACTGGACGATTGGTATCAATCAATATAACTATGTAATTTTTAAGAAGACTTTAAAAAAGCGGCCAAGTGCGAGTCGGACTCGCGCTCCGAGTGTTCCGAACAAATCCGTAGGTATGTAAGTTTAAAATTATTAAAAATATTTTTATTATATGATGTAACCAAAAATTAATGCTTTTCGAAATTTCTCCTTTATCTGTGTTATAATACGTTGCTTCGTATCAAATTTTAAGATTCTGAGTTCACGGGAAGTACCCTGTAGGTTTTAATTTCCTTGCGAATGTCGAAAATTTGCGGCATAAACGGCTGTATCTTTTGATTGCGTTGGCTTAGAAGTTTGATTTTTTCACAGCTCTAAGGGACAGTAGACTTGAGTATATGATATGAATTTCTTGATACCTCCACGCGTTCCTGAGAAAAAGGGTCTTGACAGACAGACAGGCAGACGAACACCAAAGTGATCCTATAAGGGTTCCGTTTTTTCCTTTTTAGGTACGGAACCCTAAAAAGGAGAAAATGGAACTTAATGATTTTATGTATGTAAGTATGTTACTCGATTTTTTTGTCAATTGTAAATCGATTTTAATGATTCTTTTCTGAACTATATAGTAATAAATTCTTTAATAAATAGGTAATAAATTATATAGGTAATATAGTTCTTCGGTTGTGCCATATAACCGTTACAGCCTATTAAAGTCCACTGCTAAAGATAGACCTCCTCTTAGATATTTGCCATAGTTGCCACACTTGGCAAGCGGGTTGGCAACCGCAGTTTTTTATTTTTAATCGTTGCAGCTATATTAGTAGTATAGTTGTAGCACGAATGGGTCGGCTCGACCGGGAAAGGACCACGCTCTCACAGAATACTAGCGTAAAATGGCAGCTTGGTACTGCTATGTTTCGTATGGTGAGCGTAGAGAACCGGAGACCCATTTCGGTGGAAAAGAGGCATTCCATCTTAGTTCTCACGGGTGACGACGTATCTGCATTTTTCTTTATTGAGGATAAATGTAGATATCTATGGGCCACAGCAACCACTTACCATCAGGTGGACTGTGTGCTCGTTTGTCACCCTATCCTATACAAAAAAAGACTCTTCTGCTCATCTCCTGATTTGTTTCTTTCAGTCGCCTCTTACGACAGCCATGGAATGATATGGGTTAGTATATTCTTATATCGCCACTATAAAGAAAAGTCCCATATAAATTTGGAGAAAAAATAGGGAATGAAGTTTTTAATGTAAGTTTTTAGACGACATTCGAGATTTATAAAATTACACATGGAATTACATCCCTGATTGGATCAACATAGTAAAAAATAAGACTTTTAATGAAAAGTCAAAGCCGCATTCATAGAACTAAAAAAGAAAATAATGTAATTATTACCGCATAACAGCTTCAAAAGTCGGGGCTTTAAATATTTTACTTTTACATTATATCTTAGCAAAGTATGTTATGAGCGTATCTCACCACAGTATATATAATAAATATGGTATAGCGTATCTGCAGCATATTTAACTGTTTTTAAAAATAACGTGCGTGCTTGCGTTTTTCGCTTATCTACTATTACACAGATAAAACTCACTCTCACAGATCACAAATTTAAAGTAGCACCTGTACTGTAGTTACTGTTAACACCTGTCTTCAGCGCTGTAAACGTTTCAACTGAACGATGTCGTTTGGTGACTGTAGTCAACATGGACTGGTGAGGTAATCATTTTTTGGGACTATAGTCACCGTGGACGGTTGAGTAGTTAAGAAGAAATAATGCCAGATGACAAAATACGCAATAAATAATCAGAACGGCGTCTGGTAGTGCTATGATTCCATCTGTAAAGCGTGACGATTAGGCAAACAAATGCTCCCTAAATCGGGAGAGGTCCTTCCTTGGCCGGAAGTGGACTTCTATTGGTTTATGAAAAAGAAAATTAAATAAAAATTCAGAATATTGCCATTTTAAATTATGAGTCAAATGAAACAAGTATGATTTTCCTTTTAAATTAACATGACTGACTCGCATTAAATAGCTTAAGGTTAACGAACAAAAAGCCTAAATAAAACCAAGCGTAGTCAAGGTATTACCAGTATTACGTGCAAACGCTAAGTAGCTCTTTACTTACGGACGGACGGATCCCGCTCCGGAAAATTGAGTTCCGTCTTCATTAGCTCCCAGCAGGGCGGAGATTTAAAAAAAACTTCTTCATAAGAAGTTTAGGCCAAGTCAAGTTTCCCATCAACAAAATTAAGGTGCGCACTTAATATTAAAACTTTGCTTTAATGGATTTGAAATTTTACATTTATTTTCCAGTAACTAATCAATTTACATTATGACAAAACGTAAGTATGAAGTATAATAACGAGGCTAAATAAGGGAGCCGTTTTAAATATTAATTAATTAGTCCCTTTCAAGGCGATCCCTTTCCGATTTTAAGCCGTCTTTTCATTTGTACATAAATTTTATAGGCCAACATTGTAAGAGTTTGTAGGAGTCTTTATTTAGATGAAAGATGGAATTATTCGCAAAAATTATAATTTTAATAAGTCCAGGTAAAATTTTATTTTTTAAGACAATTCGCAAAAAAAAAATTGGTAGTCTTCTCTTGTAATATTAAATAAATTGCAATATGGAATTTACTTTCTTTAAATAATGATAATATGTTATACACAAACATGTTAAAGAAATTATGATAATTTCATTTATACGTGGTAGAGCCACGCTGCAGCTATATTACGATCGTAGCACGAATAAGCCAGCCCCACCGGGGACCACGCTCACAAAGAATACCAGCGTAAAATAGCAGCATAATGCTGCTGTGTTTCGTATGATGAGTGTAGAGAACCGAAGATCCTTTTCACTGGAAACGAGGCATTCCATCTTAATTCTCAGGGGTGACAACACATCTGCATTTAGATTCTTAATCGATGATATATGTAGATGTTTATTGGCCACAGTATCCTCTTACCATCTGATACAATTGTGCTCATTTGTCACACAATCGTACAACGTAGAAACTTAATCAAAGATAAACGTAGACATCTACATTTATCTTCGATTAAGTATCAAAATGCACATGTTTTATCAGCCCTGAGGACTAATATGAAATGCCTCGTATGCAGTAAAAAATGTCTTGGTGGATGGTGATTTTATCATCACCGTGCAAAACACCGTCCGAGGCACTATTAACATTTTACGTTGGTAATCTGTGAGAGCGTTGTCCTTCCATGGTCAAGCCAACCCATTTGTGCTACAACCATACGAAGTTTTAGAAAAAATTGGTTTAGACAACAATATCTGTACCAATTTAGTCCCCTTTTTCTTCTTCATCTACCCGAGTAAGTCCAGTGACTACAGTGCTAGACGTGGGCCCATAATGTTACAGGAAGAATTCATTTAATTTCATTGGTTATAGACTCATACGCGTCCAGTAATAAGAAATTATAATTTACTTTATTTTGTTTCAAAATCTTCTCGAGGCGCCGACTTCGTCCACCCTACTAACAGTTCATATGCAAAAACACCTAATACGCAATATTGCATCACTTTTACGAATCATAATCTTTTTAAAATCATTATTTAAACGATAAAACAGGAAAAACAATTCGCCGGCGGTCAACTTCCCACCAAAACTTGACATAAATTTAAATAATATTAATTCAATATTTTCATTATAAATAATTTTTTTCTTAATAAAATAGTTGCCAGTATTATTAAGAAAAAAAAAAAGAAACAATTATTTTGCTTACAATACTGACAGTCCCATTAACATGTACTAGTCTCGTCATTTTAATTCAAACTAATTTAGTACAATGAGGGATTTCAACCATCGACGTTAGATCTCGCAGCTTGTATTCTAAGCTTAGGCTAACGTCGCTTTTATATTTGAAATGTAAATGTAATTTACACTGCGTAATCTCTGATTCCATTAACGCTAGATAACAAGATACAAACCACAAGCTTGTTATAATTATTAGATTTATATTCATGTGTAATAACTGTGTCAGTTTCATGCGTGATTAAATTAGACATTGATCGGTGTTGACATGAAGATTGACTCAAAATTGTTCAGTGTTTGTGACACACACACAAACGGAATTGTCTTTTGATAAAATGTCAAGTCTGCGTAACTTAAGATAAACGAGTCATAAAAATCATATATATTTGTGTTATGTGACAAATTTTGTTAAAAATACTGTCTTTAATTTTTTATATACTATTTTTTTATAGGATAGGGTGACAAACGAGCACACAGTCCACCTGATGGTAAGTGGTTGTTATGGCCCATAGACATCTACATTTATCCTCGTTTGCGAATCAAAATGCAGATGCGTTGTCACCCGTAAGTACTAAGATTTAATGCCTCTTTTCCAGTAAAAAGGGTCTCCGGTTTTTTGCACTTACCATACGAATCACAGCGGTGTCAAGCTGCTATTTTACGCTGGTATTCTGTGAGAGTGTGGTCCTTCCCCGGTCAAGCCGACCCATTCGTGCTACAACTATACTACTAATATAGCTGCAGCATGGCTCTACCATGTATTAAATGATATGATATTAAACACTGATAAAATAAGATGTGACAGCCCTAGTAAAATAATAAAACTTAACTAATTATGCTTCGACTGCAATATTAAGACAATATGTTATATTGCCTATGACTCTATAACACTGGTCGGGTTCGAATCTACCATTCGACTACTGTCGTGAACCACTCCTAACACAAGTATAAAATAATAATAATAATATTTTTATTTTAATTAATAATGTAAATACATGTTTACATTACTAATATTCCCTGAAAAGTTTTAATTCGAAATTGGCTATAACAACGTACTTTCAAAGGCATTATCTTATCACTATCAGCCCAATTCACACAAGGGCTCTCATCGCTACGCTCGGCAGGTGGATTGACAATAACAATTCCAGTCGTCCCGTACTTTTGATCCTTTATGACATAACAAAAAACATCAATATTATGATAGCAGCACGAATGGGTCGGCTCGACCGGAAAACGACCACGCTCTCACAGAATACTAAAATAGCAGCTTAATGCTGCTGTGTTTCGTATGGTGAGTGTAGAGAACCGGAGACCCTTTTTACTGGAAACGAGGCATTCCATTATAGTGCAAGGGTGACGACGCATCAACATTTTTATTCTTAATCGATCGGATAGATATAGATATGTATGGGCCACAGCATCCACTTACCATCAGATGGACTGTGTGCTCGTCTGTTACCCTTATGCTGTCTATAAAAACATAATTTAAACATTTCTTATATTATACTTTACAATTAATAAAACTAATATACGGATTGTTTAACTAACTTTAATAATAATAATGCCCGACGTTTTATTCTCATGGCTATGGGTGTGAAAAAGCATTTGGAAAGTCAGGAATAAAAACTAATTTTGTTCAACACGCATGCAATGGTGATGACGACGAATCATGCTATTTTGTCTCAATCTGTTTTTTTTTTGTGTTTTGTTGCTATTAAAACCAGCGTAATATATTTTATAGTTTTAATAAATATGCTTTTAAGTAAAAATTATAAACGACAGAACTAATTTATTTCTCCGAGATCTCAAAGGGGCCAGCGATGGCGGTGCACAGGTGCAACCATTACAAAAGATTTTTCCTTTGTGGCGCGCAATCAAATTAACCGCATAAATAAATTATACTTACTTTATTATCAGGAAAGTTTCTTGTGGGTCAGCTTTGCCGTTACAAGAACTACTAAAGCCAAGACTAAAACTTTGTATAATATATTATTGAGGATATTAAGTACAACGCTTAACGGGCAATTCTATCCCGAAATTTATCGGTATATTCTTTAATTCTTCTACTAATAAATAAAAAATATTAATGGGGCGTGGTGGGATTTTCTATGCCATATATTATTTGTTCAAAAAGTTTTAGAGTTTTTAACTGAGTGCCAAAAACGAGAAGGTTTTATATTCGACGCGTGTAATTTAGGGATTTAATTTCTTTTGCGAGGAACCCTAATTATTTTTCTAAAACAAAAGCAGCCTAAGTTATTCCTTATGATATCAGATATCTGCCAGTGAAAGCCCCGTCAAAATCGGTCCAGCCGTTTCGGAGATTAGCCGAAACAAACAGACAGACAGACAGGCAAAAATTTAAAAAAGTGTATTTTTGTTATAAGTACCGTAAAACGCTGTAATTTTGACATTACAAACAAACACGTAAATTTTATTTATTTGTTTAGAATAGATTAAATTTAGATGTTTACCGATTTCTCGAAAATGGCTGAACGGATTTGAATAATTCTTCTTTTATTAAATAGGTATTACTTCAGGAATTGTCCCATATAGAACTAAAGAAACAACTCACCCTAAAGAGTGGGAACATATCATGATAAAATGTAAATACTAATACAGATCTTTTACGTGGTAGAGCCATGCTGTAGCTATATTACTGGTATAGTTGCAGCCCGAATGGGTCGGCTCGACCGGGGAAGGACCACGCTCTCACAGAATACCAGAGTAAAATAGCAGCTTAATGCTGCTGTGTTTCGTATGGTGAGTGTAGAGAACCGGAGACCCATTTTACTGGAAAAGAGGCATTCCATCTTAGTCCTCACGGGTGACAACACATCTGCATTTTGACTCGTAATCCAGGATAGATGCAGATGTCAAAGCAACCTCTTACCATCAGGTGGACTGTGTGCTCGTTTGTCACTCTTATCCTATAAATAAAAGATAAGGCGGTGTTGTAATTATTTAGACAAGGTTCTAGTCGTTACCTTGTACTTGTAATATTCGTTAGTTTATTATAAGGTGTTGTTAAAAATTGACTAAACATAGTTATTAAATTTGAATTAGAAGTCTGAAAATTGGAAATTATAAAGTTTTACTTTTTTTAAATTTACTCGGTAACGCAGTGGCTGAAAGCATTGTGTGTGCGCTATGTGCTGCGGGTTTCAAAAAAATAACAAATACATACCACAATAAACAATCATCATGTCAGTTAGTTGCACAAGCAATGTCTCTAAAGCAATCATGTAATAATGTTAAATTTTTTGTAGACGTTGGAAAGGAACTTGCGGACAATATAACCAAATCTAATAATTTACCTCAGTTTACTTCTTCACAATCTTTTACATGTATTTCTTCTTTTGTTCTTGAAAAACCTAGTACGGATGAAATAATTTCAATAATAAAAAGTTTAAAGACTAATGTCGCTACCGGTTGGGATGGCATATCTCCCGCCATACTAAAAAGATATTCTGCTACACTAGCACCTGTGCTAAGCCATATATTTAATCTTTGTTTTGAAAATGCTATTTTTCCAAATTCTTTAAAAAAGTCTATAATACATCCTATCTTCAAGGGTGGTGACGGGACTTTAGTTACTAATTACCGCCCTATTGCTATTCTACCTGCCTTATCTAAAGTCCTTGAACGTCTAGTCAACAACAGACTAGTCCATTATCTTGAACATTTTAAATTAATTTCACCTCAACAATTCGGATTTCGTAAAAATAAATCAACTTCTGATGCAGTTCATGAATTAATAAATTTTATAATCAGTAATCTAAATAATCATGAGAAGGTCCTAACAATATTTTTAGATCTAGCAAAAGCCTTTGACACAATTCCTGTTTCCACTCTTTTATCCAAGTTAGAAAGAATGGGTGTCAGAGGTTTACAGTTAGACTTTTTCAGAAGTTATCTTACAAATCGCACCCAAATGGTCAAAATATCTGACTGCGTCGGTGACGAACTTCCTGTATACTATGGTGTCCCCCAGAGAAGTATTCTTGGCCCGACTCTATTTCTTGTCTTCATCAATGACTTGTGCAATATTCACATTGATAACGCAAAAATCGTCTCTTTTGCAGACGACACAGCTATTACTTTATACGCAACATCTTGGAAAGATCTTGAAAGTAAATCCCAACGCAGTTTCAATCACATATATAATTGGCTTTTATCTCACACTCTTACTCTTAATACTTCCAAAACAAAATTTATAACTTTCTCTATCAGTCCCACCTCGCAATCAAATATTCCCAGAAAGTTGAAAGCTCACTCTTGTACTCTTCAGTCTTCCTCTTGTCTGTGTCCCCACATAAATTCTGTAGATAATACAAAGTATCTCGGTATTATAATAGATAAACACCTTAATTTTAAAGTGCATATAAATCTCTTAACATGTAAGGTTCGCAAATTAATATATGTTTTTAAAACACTCCGATATGTGGCCAACTCCGTAATTATACGCAACGTTTATTACGCTTTATGTCAGTTTATAATCACGTATTGCATTTCTCGCTGGGGTGGTGTTGCAAGAACAATATTAAAACCACTTGAAGTTGCGCAAAGAGCTATCTTAAAGGTTGCTACTTTTAAACCAATGTTATTTCCAACTAAATCAAAATTGCGCTGTTCTTAGTGTGAGGCAGCTCTTTATACTGCACACAGTGTTACTTCAGCATATTAAGACTCCTTACATTGAAATTACAAAACGTCGTAAAGACAAAGTATGCACACTTCCACTAGTCAATTTTTCATTTATAAAAAGATTTTTTTATTACTTAGGTTCTTTACTTTATAACAAAATGAATGCGAAAATAGAGATTTATGAAATGTCAACATTTAATTGAAAAAGTAATGTCCGCTCTTTCCTCCTAAATAAGTCATATGATGATACGGAACAATACTTGTTAACATTGTTATAAAAAAAAAATATTACGACGCATTGTGGTATATTTATTTTATATAATTTTCTACTTAATACATACACACGCACGAGCACACACACACACACAAACAAACATACATACACACACACACACACACACACACACACACACACACATTCAGAGATCAGTTTATTGTCTTTTTAAAATTTTATTTCTTTACATGCAAAAATTTAAACAATACAACTATGTATTCCTAATCAAAAGGGGGGATAGGTCTGTATCTCCTAAATACAGGTTACTAAGTAACCTAGCTAGGAGACTCAGGATTCTACCCATTTTTCAAATTAGTCCTCTTGATGTATTGCGTTCGGGAAGCTACGACACATCTTCTCGTCAGAAATACCTCAAAACCTTAAAACAAAATTGTACAACCAGTGCGTGTTGCCAGTGATGACTTACGGAACTGAGACGTGGTCCTTCACTGCTGGCCGTATGAGGAAGCTCAAGGTCGCTCAGCGAGCTATGGAGAGGGCTATGCTCGGAGTTTCTCTGCGTGATAAACTTAGGAATAAGGATATCCGCAGTAGAACCAGAGTAACCGACATAGCCCAACGGATTAGTAAGCTGAAGTGGCAGTGGGCCGGCCATATAGCTCGAAGAACCGACAACCGATGGGGAAGAAAGGTTCTCGAGTGGCAGCCTCGTACCGGTAGGCGAAGTGTAGGGCGTCCCCCCACAAGATGGAGTGACGACCTGGTAAGACATGCGGGAAGTCGATGGATGCAGGTGGCTCGGGACCGTGCTTTGTGGCATTCCTTGGGGGAGGCCTATGTTCAGCAGTGGACTTGTGAAGGGCTGTAATGATAATGAAAATGATGTATTGCATATATTTGTAAAAAGTATGTAAACTATAAAAATGTCAATAAAGATTTATTATTATTATTATGGGGTATTTGTATAGTTTTCTTGAAAATGAAATTTGATTTCTTGATTGAAAATGAAAATGATAAACTTACATAAATATCAATAAAATAAAATAAGTACATAAAATAAAATTTGTGTTGTTAGAACTATGAGTGAATAGCGGAGAGAGAGACTGCCACCAAAGCTAGGGCAGAAGAACAGCAGAGTCTCCCGGGACTAGGGGCTGTTCATTATTTGTATTTACAGTGTAGTGGCGGTGTAAGAATATCCACTACCCCATATCATCCCGTGGGTGTCGTAAGAGGCGACAAAGGGAAACAAATCAGGCAACTATGGCAAATATCGTCTCTATGATACAATCTATAGGGGAGGCCTATGTTCATCAGTGGACTTCAATAGGCTGTAACGGTAACGGTGTTTATAGAAGGGATATATTTCATAGTTGTCATGCTTGGTAGGCGGGTTGGCAACAAAATGTTTTTATTAAGCTGTTATATTATTAATAAATAATAAATAGAGATGGTGTTTGCATTCTGTAATTAGCAGTGTTTTGTAGACTGCGAAATCTCTTTCATTCTAGTATTGAGAGGTGACTTTATAAAGTTTCTAAAGGTAAATAGCTAAAGACAAATACAAAGTTCAACACCGGTTTCATGTAGACATTAAGCTATATAAAATGAAACGGGGCAGTCCATCTTAGTCCTCAAGGGTGCAATATTTGTATTTTGATTCTTAATTGGGTATTAATGTAGATGTGTATGGATCACAGCATTCGCTTACCATCAGGTGGACTGTGTGCTCGTTTGTTACTCTTATTCAAAAAAAACTGAAAGTTATTATTTGTAATTGGTATGTAGTTTTGAACAAACTGATCTATATCTTAATCGGGTAATCGTGCTTTTTACATACAAATTATTATATCAAAGAACAACCACATATTGATTGATGTGAATGATCTAGAATTGACTACGTTTACGTGGTAGAGCCATGCGGCAGCTATATTAGTAGTGTACATAATTGTAACTTGAATGGGTCGGCTAGACCGGAGAAGGAACATGTTTTCACATAATACCAACGTAAAATAGCTCATCGCTGCTGTGTTTCGTATGGTAAGTGTAGAGAACTGAATACCCTTCTTACAGGAAAAGAGGCATTCCATTTTAGTCCTCAGGGGTGATAACACATCTGCATTTGTATTCGTATTTGAGATTAGATGTCTGTGGGCTACAGTAACCACTTACCATCAGTTGAACTGTGTGCTCGTTTATCACCCTATCCTATAAAAAATCTAGGAATTCTTTCGTAATATGGGCGCTATTAAAAGCATACTAGGAGAACTAATTGGACAAATCCTTTCTAACAATTTATAAAAAGAAATGTTGAATTCATATAATAACGTGAATACATATTCAATAAAACAAATTTTACGGATTTTTATCTATTTACGCAGATTGGACCAAAGATAAATATTTTAAAGTTATAGGTAGCTTTCATTAAATATGACATCAGCGCGCCAAACCACCCGAAACGCCGGGAAATAAAACAGTTAACAATTAAATATGATTAAATCTGTAAAGTTCGTTTTGTTCAATTAGAATTTTTTCTATAAAAACTGTTTTTATTAGTTTAAAAAGTAAAGTAAAGTTGCAGCCTCTTTGCGCCCCACTGCTGGGCACAGGCCTCCTCTCATTTCTGAGAGGGTTTTAGGGCAAGGAAATGTCCTCCGCGCTGCCCCAGTGCGTGTTGGCGAACTTCACATGTCTTCGAAATATTTTTGTTTCTTATTTCTCAGACATGCAGGTTTCCTCACGATGTTTTCCTTCACCGCCGAGCACGTGGTAAATCAGCACTTAAAATTGCAATTAACAATTTCATTGGTGCCGGCGGGGATCGAACCCGGGTTGCTCGAGTACTGTGAAGCTTACAGCGAGCGCTAACCATCTGAGCTACCACGGCTAGTTTTATTAGTTTATTTTAAAGACATAATTAACATATTGGTGGTAATCACATTAATGGTTGTATTATCTTCTCATGATATGGGACCACTCCACGCAGCGCTTCGTTATAAATATACGCCTCGCTGAGATGACGGCACAAGAGCATTACTATATCTTTTATCCTGATTGCCGCTGTACTAGAAATAATGTGTGCCTCATTTTTCCCTGTTTTCCCCTGCGACTTTCATGACTGAGCGCCGGACACTCGCAATTCTACCTCCTATACATTTATGATTGTAAGGCGTAATATACATAGAGTTTATTTATGGTTAATAAATATTTTTATTAGACTATCCGTAATTATGATCGTGTGTGTGGTGAAATTTGTGGAATAGATAATGCTCATTAAATGGGGTGACTAGCGTAATAAGACTTAAATATTGATTTTCTGATCTAAATACTCTGTACCCGATTGTTCTCTATATGTTATGTCCAGCTTGTTGTTGGATCCGTCGAAATTAACCTCCAACATTGAGTTATATGTACTACGTACTAGAGAAGCCATTCCAAACAAAAATTGTGTCCTACTCTATGTCTTCGCGCATGCGCGGTAGTAGTAGTCGCGCATGAGCGAAGACTTTAATTTGATATAAAATAAGATATTGATATAAAAGAAATATAAGAATTTATTATAAAATATCTTCATTTAATCTAAACAAACATATTTCTAAATAAAATGTAATAATAATTATTTTATGGAATAAACAAATCTTCAATTTACACAATATTTAGTTTGTATGGACTGTAGGGACTGCACTACAGTTCAGTTGAACATAGTCAATGTTCGGAATGGCTTCTCTAGTACGTAGTACATATAACTCAATGACCTCCAATAAATAGAAAAAAACGTTTATTTAAAGAAATTTGCGATTTAATTTCTCTGTGTATTTTTATTATTTTTTTTATAGTATAGGGTGACAAGCGAGCACACAGTCCACCTGATGGTAAGTGGTTGCTGTGGCCCATAGATATCTACATTTATCCTCGTTTGCAAATTGAAATACAGATGCGTTGTCAGCCGTGAGGACTAAGATGGAATGTCTCTTTTACAGTAAGAAGGGTCTCCGGTTCTCTACACTCACCATACGAAACACAGCAGTGTTAAGCTGCTATTTTACGCTGGTATTCTGTGAGAGCGTGGTCCTTCCCCGGTCGAGCCGTCCCATTCATGCCACAACTATACTACTAATATAGCTGCAGCCACGTATAGCACGTATACCACGTATAGAATTATGACATATTATGATATATTTACAATCTATTTTATTTATTATATTTACAAACAATATTATCTGTACATGGTTTTATAGCCATAACTGATCATACACGCGTTAGAGCTCTTCTGTATTGTGCAGTTTCATTGTTGTTTCTTCATAAATATCTAGCAGTGCTCAGAACCAAAGCGCTTGCCGTAAATTTCACAGTGCGTGAGCTACCTTTGTTCGATTACCGTCGGCGTAAATGAAATTGTTAATTGACCTTTTGATTACTGATTTACCACGTGCACGACGTTTAAGGGAAACATCGTGAGTAACTACATGTTTGAGAAATTAAAAATAAGAAGTATATTGAGAATGTGAAGTCCGGCGGACACATGCCTGTTGTAAACCCTCTAAACAATGAGAATTTATTAACTTAATAAAAATTCGAGAACGTATACACTGGTGCTTTTTAGTTCAAATATTAATTTACAAGTTGTTGATATTATGCATATCGAGACGAAGTCTAATCTTAACAAATGGAACATTAGCGCTGCCATGTTGTTTTTCTGCCGACTTCCAAAAAGGAGAACGTACTCAATTCGACTGTATGTTTTTTTATATGTGTTACCTCATAAATTTCTACTGGGTGAACCGATTTCAATGATTTTTCTTTTATTTCAAAGCTGGTACTTCTCACGTGGTCCCATATAAATTTTATCAAGGTCAGATTAATAGTTTTTGAGATATTCTTAATAATTTATATTGAAGTTGAAGTACAAAATTTTAAATTTTAAATTATTTGTTATAAGCCAGTACTTGACTGTTGTTCCACCCGTTAGTTGGTAGTAATGGTGTCATAGTGTTGTTTGATTTTAGTCTTGATAGAAGACTAGATAAGAGTAAAAAAAGTAAGAGTAAAAAGTATTTTACAAATAGTTCTGTGTAGATCCGTGTAAATTTTAAGCGGTACCCGAATTGAAGCATAACCTATACCTTTATCTATACCTTTACCATAAAAGCCTATAAAATCCACTGCTGAACATAGCCCCATAAATTGCCTCATACGGAGGAATAGCCTCGCTTCGCAGGCGGGTTGAAGGCTGCATTTTTATAATTTTGAGTTGTTATCGGGAAGATGCTACTGGCCATCTAATCATGCAATTATAAAAAAGATGTACATAATATATTACCTGTATAATTTTAAAAATTTTTGTCGAGTCTTACCTATAAATATTGTTTCTTTTTATTTATTCTCAAGTTACTATAAATAATCACGGCTGATATATTTTAGTGCGAACGCACCCTAACATAATGATGAGGTATGATTCGATATTTATCTAGATATCCGAAAAGACTAAGTAATCAGAATTTGCCCGATAATAAATGTTCAGACCATAACTCTCGAGCGCCATATTAATCAACGAAGTCCAGTGAAACTATAAAATAAGTGCGTGCCTCACGTCAATGTTGGAGTCCTTTTCCAAACTTGTTTATGAACTTGGGCTTATTTTTGCAGGTGTAATAAAATAATATATAATAGTAAAAGTTATCAAAGTGGCAATAACGTTTACTGTTCTAGTTACAAAAGTGATGTGTTTTTATAGTTACGTTACATGTATCAAGGTTTCACTTACGGAAAAATGTTCTTTTTTTTCTTTTTGTTCCAACCCCAAGTTATTTGGAGTTGACGTAGTATGTCTTCACCTTCCATTCTCCTCTATTAGCCGTCATGTTTTTACTCACTCCTTTCTAAAGCATATCATCCACTTTCATGGTCACTTACGAAAAAATAAATTGTGTGAAAATCTTCTTAATTTTCATCATCCGTTAAAAGTCCACTGCTGGATACGACCTCCTTTTGTTGTAGGGCAGATTTGGATCATCACGCTTGGCAGGCCGATTGAAAAACGCTGTTCCCGGTATATCTAGCGTATACGTGTTGATCAAACCGCCATCTATTGGAGACCATAGAGTTTTTCTGTTTCCTATAGCCGCCATTTATTTTATTTATTTATTTGTTTATTTCGACCAACAAGGATCATAGGGTAATATTACATTCATTCAAGTTAATTCTAACACTAAAATTATAACTCATTACTAAAATTAATATATCAAATGCATAAGTATTTATAATAATATTGAAAATATAATAATTTTTTAATATTAACAAAATAATATAAATCAATGTAAACGTAACTCACAACAGACCCGACTTAATAATATATTAACAAAATCATAAACATAACTTATATTAATGATACAATAATAATAAGTAATCATTGTTGCAGACCATAATTTGTTAAAAATGCACAGAAAATGTCATAAAATATATGTTAGTAAAAGTAGATAATAAATTAAATAAATATTTATGACATGAATGGGACAAAATTGAGTTGAAATAAATATTTATGACGTCTAGTTGCGTAAAAATCTTATATAAAAATAATGTTTGTTTGTTCGTATTTTATGCCATACCGTGCCGTTTATCAGATTGCGGTAAAACTTTGTCAACTTATTTCTTACACTTGCACGAAGGTTATGGGCATAGTAAAATTAAGTTACAGTAGGTGGCGCGCGTATATCTTTCAACTTCAATTAATGTATTATCATACCTTATTCCTATAACAATTCCAAAAAAAAAATCTCCATTAAAAATATAACTCTTCCAAATTTAAAACGATATCTCCAAAATTATTTTTTCTGCGGCTGCAACGTGCCGGTATAAAATATTGTACCAATTGGACGTATTTATGAACAAAGTTCCAGCTCACACTCGTGTCCAAACGAATAATATAATATGAATAATATATCAAAACGAATAATATACAATCGTTACTTTCAAATACAAAAATCAGCAACGGTCGTAGTCAAGGAAATCAAAGTAAGCCATATTCACTGAATACCGGTCGGAACATCAAACGTCATCTCAAAAGGAATTTTGTCCCTTTCGCGTAACTACCTTTATTTGAGCTCTTGGTTTTAATATTTTTAATTAGGTTAGTAGCATTTTAATAATTCGCTGGGCGCAAATGAATACGAATTATTGAAAAGTTATTAATTACAGCAACCTCTGGTTAAAATATAACAATACAACATTTATATTCTATGTTAAGACTACCTGTTTGTTTTAAAAAGAAACCCATCTTTTTTGAATAGTGTTTGTAGTTATGACATATTTTTTATATTATATATTAATAAACTCTATATGCAAATTTCATAGCGGGGAGATTCATATGATGTAACATATACAATGTTAGAAAAAAATGGGAATTAAATTGTTCATTAGTTGACTTAACACACTTCTTTTAAATCAGTAATTCCCAACCAGTCTTGCGCAAGTGCTTAAATATGGTTATAAAAAAATTACCTACCTAATCGTTTTAAATAAAACATTTACTATTTTCTCGTCATCAACACCGCGTGTCACGTTAGTAAGTACCTACTAGCTTTTACAATAAATATAAAAACAATACTGTTAATAAATGCTTCACTTCAGTTTATTATATAACTATGTTAAAAGTTGTGATAATCATTTATTGTTAGATTAACACAGTTTTTTTTCAGTGGTGGTCCCTGCTAACTAGGAAAAAACCAGAGTGGTCCCTGGTCCAAAAAAGGTTGGGAAACCCTGGTTAAATAATGGGATGTTTAGGGATGAAGCATAATATTATACTATTTATTTATTTTAGGCACACACAACACACAACATATTAAAATATATTTACGATAGCTTGAACTAAACATTAAAAGTTAGTTCCATGCGATTTTAACCAAAAATATGGATGAACATAATAAATTCGCTTGCTATCTCAACAATCTAATATATCAAAATTAATATTTAATTGTTCGCATTTTATGGACTGCTATACCGTTCTTCAGATTGCGGTAAAACCTTGTCAACTTATTGCTTGCACTTGCGCGAAGGTTACAGGCACTTAACTTATAGTAGGTGGCGCGCGTGTCGAACTGACGATTTGAAAATTATATTATATCATTCAAATTCAATGAATGTTTTATCATTCTTAATTAAACAATACAATTCTTCCAAATTTTAATCGATATTTCCATCATTACTTCTTCTGCGGTAGTTAACGCGCTGGGTACCAGGTAGCAACTAATAAAACTTACTTTTTACATATCCAAAAAAAATATTTGACGTAATATACTAACAAAGAAAGATTTTAATGTATGCGTATTAGAATTATTTTATAACAAATTATATATATATATATATTTTTAAATACAGCAAATCGATGATCGATAACATCAACTCCAGCTCCACATTCTGTACAAGTGATTTCGTTATACATGTGACATATCCCGACTACAGGATTATAATACAAAGTATTGTTTTTAAACGGTATTTTTAAGACCTTGAACTCTTGCGAATAATGATTTAGATAACTTATTAATTAAAAGTATTCAATCGTAAATTACAAAACGCTTTAAAATTGATATATTTTAAATGGAAACTACTACGGAGTATTTATTCATTCCCATTAATTCCCACTCCCTCCACTACTGCCGTAAAAACTAAAAGAAGCAGCGACACACCGAGTACAGTTCCCGCGCGACGTCGGAACTCGCTCTTAGCTCATTAATTTTCGTCTTTAAGACTACTACCTCACATAATTCTCTCTTGAGTGCTTCCATACTCAGTGATAAGGGCTTCTTTAAACAGGTTTTTTATTAAACTAAGCGTCAAGTCGCTCGACTGTCGACAGCTGATAGCGGGGCGCTGTTTATTCATAAAACAGCGTTTGTTCCGCTTAAAATATCGCGATTTTTCTCTCCGCACGTCCCGACGAGCCCGTTGTATTGTTTTCCTCCTTTCAGATGTACGGAAGCGTTAAGAGCGGCACCCGTATTTTATTACAAACGATACGTACAGTTAATTTCAATTTATTACCTCCCCTCGGATTACCAGTCGAGGACCTTCGAGACGAATTTAAAAATGTTTATTAGCAACTTGTTCATATGTACACTAAGGGTAAATAAATGAACGAATCTTATTTGTTTTGATTTCTTTTCTTTCTTTGATTTTGATAAAATATTACTCTATATTAAGATTTTTCACTGATTCGTGGTCTCGTTTTTCATAAGTTACACATGGACGAAAATCCAGACCTACTTTTGGGTCATACAGTTACTTGTTCCATGCGGGATTCGAATTTGCTACTCGCAGCGCTGCAGCATAAAGTTTAGCCAGTGCGCTACTGAATCATCAACAGATTTAAAATACTAGTGCTTGTTAGTAGTTCTCTACTTTCTTTTGTCTTAAAATTTTAATTGTACGCGAGAGGATTTTGTTTGAAACTCAGGTCGACACTAAAGAATTTGTTAATTGCCTCCACAATATAGCGAAGAAATTTGTATGATTAATCCATACATCCATATATTTCAGTCTATCAAGGTCCACAGATGAGGATAGACCTCCCCAATAGATTGCCTCATAGGGAGGATTTTCCCGTAGTTGTCATGCTTGGTAATATTTTAGTCAATTTTAGTATTGTGTAATGTAGTTAGTTTTTTTAAGTTGATTTTTCGGAGTGTTCCTAATGATTGCCAAAGCTTGTTTGCAATTTTTTTTATTAATATATTAGTTATAGTATACGAATTTGTGGTTTTATCTCTGTCCTACTCCTAGTTTTGATTTTATTGGGCGGCAAAGGTTAAAGTGATTATATTACCTTCACACATCTTACTATGTAGAGATAAGTAAAAGACGACTTAAAAAACTGAAAAAAATAATTTCACGTTCTAAAGTTGGTGCTAAATCATAGTGTATAATAAAATAAAAGCCCCGACTTCGGAATGTGAAATAATTTTATTCCTTTTAGTTATTTGACGTCTGCTATTACTTTCTATTTATTTTTTGACCCTTTAGAGTGGACTTAGGAATATTACAATCTCAAAGTAACATCTAGAATGTCGTCTAAATATTTACATTAAAACAACAAAAAATTTCCTCTCTTGGGGGTGGACTATTTCTAGAAATTTATATATTTTTAAGAAGATACCGGGCCAAGTAGCGCGCCTTGGGGGAGGCCTGTGTGAGGCTAATGATGATGATGATATATTTATTATTATTATTAATTAATACACAGTACAATTTCGCAACATAAATATGTTTATTGTGACACTATCTGCGTCATTCGCTAATATCGTTCTCACTTTTGTATGAATGCAGGGAACCCCAAAGTTATTGTTACTCGATATATATAATTAAAAAAAGAGAAAAGGTGCTCGAGCTGTATGGGCTATGGCTAAAATGGGGCCACATCTGAATTATATATAACCTACTTATAAAAAGAAACCATCATTTATCATTGTTTCAGATATCATCACGTAAGGGTGCGGACAGATTAAGTAACATGTTGTGTAACTTTTGTTTTATAACACGTCCACATAATGTTACATTGTTTTTCAACATTGCAACATATAACAATACTGAACACATTAGAATAACAATGCATTATAACAATGTTATATGACATTGTCGATTGTCGTTCTGCAGTGCTATTCACAATGTCGACACAAGAGGACGTTTTGCTAGCTGCTGCAGCAACTCTTCTACAATTAAACAAAAATAACAAAAGAAAAAACATAGATACTGGGTTCGTCCTAGTTTATTGAGTAGAGAAAAATACTCTCTAATTATATAACGTTTGTGTCACGTTATATAACACGTTTTATAACATTTAGTCTCCACGTTACTAAAACATCTTATATAACCATGTTATTGACATTATATAACATGTTATGTTATATAATATGTACCTATGCACCGGAAAACAGATACAAAATAAAAAGAAAAAAACATACAGTCGGTTTAACAATTTCATCCTTTATTGTAATAAAACAGAAATACGACAAACTTCTGCAAACTTTCTCCATTCATTATTTAAAAAAAAGTTAAGAAACAGGTTAGAATTCACCTTAAAATAAAACCGTTAAAAAGTTAACGCAGCATATCTACAAATCGATATTCTAGTGTCACTAAACCGAGCTAAATTGAGGACGAAAACATAAACGATCTTAGCATTCAGAATGAACCTGCAAATGCAACCTGCCTTTGGGAGTAACCAAATGGCACGGTAGCAGATTTGGCGAATGAAAGCTCTTTACCCACGGCTGCCTGCTTGCTATTCTATGCAAATGATCCTTCCCAATGTGCAACTAAACGAGCATTTTGAAGATGCAAGTTTTTATGCAAACAAGCCTAAGTTAAAGTATACGCCTTTGCATGGAACTCGCATACAAAAATGGTTAAGTGAACTAGCAGTTTATTTTTGCCTCGGCCCGCGCCCGTTTCTCTCACGTCCCCTCTGGCGACTCCACCTGAATATATATTGAACGGGCTCCCCACTCACTGAACGTTCCAATCCCCGACAATTAGGTTTTATTTGACTTTAACAGCGTCTGATTTCCGCAAAGCTAATGTGGATCGATCGGATTAAGAGACATCGATATGTTTTTGTCGAAAGTAAATTTTTCTTTAAATAAGCACGTTATTCTAATCTTTGTTCAGAAAACTACCTAACTTGTTTTTAATTCCAATGTGAAGTTGGCAAAATATAGTTTTATTAAAGTTTCTCTAGGGACAGTGAAAGGATTTTATCCGAGTTTTAGTAGACATGTTCAAACGTGACTTATAAAAAATATCAATTTTAGCTCGTTTTTTTACGAGATTAGTTTAACACGTGAAAGCCGTGAATACGTTATTTATTTATTAGATCCCTTTTTGATTGAATATTTTAAGCACATTTAGCACGAAGCCTTATGTGTGAACGAAAGTGTTATTTTAATGTTTAATACTTACTCATAAATTTTAAAATATGTATAATTCTGTCTGGAGTATATAAAAAATCAATCTAGAAGACGTTATTTATTTAATGAGTCCCTATTTCTGTCTTCTCGCAGATATCATGAAGTCGATTGAAGATATGCTACAAGAATGTATGACCCCATTGCTAGTAGATACAGAAATATCAAACCGAGAAGCTACGAAGTGACGGACACTAACTCTGCTACGTAAGATACCAAGGATTACTCGTAAATGCACCCAAATAGGAAGAAGATTCTACGAGTAGTAGAGCCTATAGGTGATATTTTTAATACGATAATTTATAATTTCGAATAAAGATTTCGAAAAAATTAACCTTAAAAAATTGTATGTAATATTCTTTACAATTTAAAATAAAACGATCTGACATTAAAGACTAAATTATAGTTTCATATAAAGTATATTTAATTATAACACAAAGTGATTTGTAATAAAATTGATAAAGTAACAAAATCAAACCATGTAAACCGAAAAGTGGCGGTGTAAAAATATTCAATATCCCATATGTGGGTGCCGTAAAAGGCGGCAGAGGGAAACTGAATGGCAATGGGTAGCTGAAACCAACTCAAAATAACAAACAAGCGGTTGGCAACCCGTCTGTCAAGTATTACAAGGTCTATGTTCAGCAGTGGCTTTTTGATCGGCTGTGGATAATGAATGAAATATGTAATAATACTATAGTGACAATATATGATTTACCGTGTAGTGGCGGTGTAAGAATATCGACTATCCCGTGGGTGTCGTAAGAGGTAACAGAGGGAAACAAACCAGGAGATGGACAGCAGCGTCTTCGTAATCTATATCTATACAAATAAATAAAATTGAAGTGTCTGTATGTAATGTTAAAATAACAGCTTTTTACTAAATGCATATAAATTTATATACGGTAATTATAACGAAAACACAATTTTTAAATATTTTGTCTGTCTGTCGGTCTGTATGTCTGTTTGTCTGTCTGTCTGTCTGTTTGTTCCGACTAATCCCCGAAATAGCTGATGTTCTAAGGAGTAACTCAGGCTACTTATATTTGATAAAAAGAATTAGGGTTTGGAGCAATATAATTAAAACCTTAAATTACACGCGGGCGAAATCGCGGGGAACAGCTAGTAATAAAAAAAAAACTGCGCTTGCCAACCCGCTTGCCAAGCGTGGCAACAATGGCAAATATCCCCCCTATGAAGCAAACTAACCCCCTAGGAAGCCTATATTCAGCAGTGGACTTTAATAGGCTGTAACGGTAACGGACATTATACAATAGTACATTACATTAGACATTAGTACATTATACATACTATAATGACAACACACGCTGATATAAAATAATAAATCTGAGGTGGATTGAACGATGTACAAGTTAAATGACAAAGTGCGCGTGTTTTGCTACGGAAGAATGATTTAGTAAGGGCGCCGTGTAAGATAAAATAAAGGATCAACACATTGGCCGAGTGCCAGACAACACTTTTACACTGCCGGGAAATAACACAGTTTAACTTAGTAGCTGATAGAGCACCGCATGTCACCAATTTCTATGCGAAAATTGCAATTTTTTATTGTTTTCCCTTTTTAAAACTCTTTAGTAAACATGCTGTATCTCGTGTAAGTTTTTGCGTGGGGATTTCTAACTATGAAGATAAGATCTATATACATAAAATTATAGAGGTTTGCAGCTGGGCGGGCATCACGGAAAAACTACTGCATAGATTTCAATTAGGTTTTCTAAGTTTTATTTCTTAGACACTTGGCCCTTATCTAAAAAAAAATTAAGTAATAACGATTTTTATACGGAGTTTTTCACCAGACAACCCAGAAAAAATATTTATTTTAACTACAAACGGAGCAACGAATAACATTGCATACAAATAAATTTTGTAAGCAAAGTATTATTGTTTGCTTGCGATCTTTTTGATGTTTTTTCCTTCGCACATACGAAAACTATGTTAATATATCAAGCAGCACGGGCAAACTCGCGGATACCATTTAGTATATATAAATAATTCTTCGGTACGTGTGTTTGCCACTGAACTTCTAAACGTCTAAACAGATTTTGGTAAAAACAAATTGTGGCCCCGGGAAGGTGCAGATTAACAATTGGATCTGGTAAATGGTGTTGCTGTCGTGATCCAGAAAGTACATCGTGAGATGATCCATAAAGTTAATTACCATATAATATATTATGAACACGAAAATATATTTTGCCTAAATTTGACGAACTTTTTACTTTATATTATTTTCGATTTAGCTAATTTTAATAACTATTTTAAAATTAATAATGCTATTTGAATCGGTGAATTTAATAAGATGTAGGAGTAGTACGTGAGGGTAATATGGTCATCTGGTTAATATAGTCACTTTCTTATAACTCAAAAACTACAGCCTAATTTGCATAGGTGGCTTTGTGATACGATAGCTCTTTATCAGTCATTCAAATAATAAAGTGTCAAAAGGCCGCCGCATAATCGACGCCATTTTGACAGTTGATATTATAGTAAGTACGTGAGGGTAATATGGTCACCTTAAGCTTTATCGCCCTATACGAGTAAAACCAAAATTAGGAGGAGAACAGAGACAAAAACACAAAGACGTATTACTATAACTAATATATTAAGAAAAAAAAATAGCAAACAAGCTTTGGAAATAATTAAGAACACTTCGAAAAATCTACTTAAAAAAAACTAACTACACTATACAATACAAAAAATATTATCAACTGTCAAAATGGCGTCGATAAAGGAGCGCCTTTTAGACCCTTTATTATTTGATAGACTGATCAAGAGCTATCGTATCACAGAGCGTTCTATACAAACGACGCTGTAGTTTTTGAGTTATAAGAAAGTGACCATATTAACCGGATGACCATATTACCCTCACCTACTATAGTTAGTTTTTTTAACTTGATTTTTCGAAGTGTTGCTAATTATTGCCAAGGCTTGTCTGTTATTTTTTTCTATATTAGTTGTAGTATACGACATTGTGTATTTGTCTTTGTCCTCCTCCTAGTTTTGGCGGCAAAGCTTAAGGTGCCCATATTACCCTCACGTACCTTAGTATGATTGTACAAGACATGGAAAATCTCGTGATAATATCACATTCAAAACATAATACTGTTTTAATTTTTTGCCAAAAGAGAAAATTACACAATATAGCCCCGATAGGTGGCGTTGTGGTCGAGTTATTAATAAATTGTACATTATTAACTAGCTGGTACCCGGCGTGTTGCTGCCACAGAACAAAAAATTGTGGAAATATCGTTTTAAATTTGGAAGAGTTATATTGTTTAATTAAGAATGATAATACATTCATTGAAGTTGAATGATCAACTTTCAAATCAGCTTGTCGGTACGATACGCGCGCCACCTACTTTAAATTAACTGTACTATGCCTATAATCTTCGCGTAAGTGCAAGCAATAAGTTGACAGTTTTACCGCTATCTGATGAACGGTATGGCAGCGCATAAAATACGTACAAACAAACATAAATTTTTATGTATTAGATAATACAAATATATTTACATTGAAAAAAGTCTGGAGTGAATTCGTAGCGACACTCGCGCCACCTATCGAATAGGATAGAATAACATCTGCGGAGCCAACTATAATATAGCAGAAATACTCGAATGTAGATTTATGCTAAGGACAGCCCTGAAGCGCCGCGCATTTTAAATTGGCAGCTAAGTAAATCTTATCCCTCTATACGTCGTATAGATCGGTTCTCACTAACGAGTGAATAATTACACAATGATCCCTATTACAAATGCAAAAATGGGGAACCCTGATACATACATAATAGGGTCTTGCGCTCTGGTTCGAGTACAAGGGGAATAATAAGTTCCATATAAATTAGCGTGGCCTACTTAATTGTTTTTTTCTTCAATTACTTTAATGGATTCATTTTAGCTATGGTAATTTATAAATATTTAATAATTTATAATGGGCCTACATGCGGTGTAGTTCCTAACGTAATGTATCCGCGACTGTTCGTTGCTGCTGTTGATAAGAGGGCTGATTCTTTCCTCGCTCAAAGGCTAATGCTAAGTGCTTTACTATACCGCGGGGAGTAAGACTGTATGATAATTTAAGTTTTTTGTTTTAGATTTTTTTATTATGGTAATAAATATTGTATATATTTGTATGTTATGTCAATATAAAATATAAAGAAAAACATTAAAACACGTTTTGCTTTGAACTTAGGTTTTATAATTTCTCACTTTTGGCTGATAATCATTTCAAAGAACTTTTCGACCGGCTCTATGGCGCAGTGGCTTAGCAATGAGTTGCTGCGCTGGTGGCTGCGGGTTCGAATTCTGCACGGAACAAGTATTTGTATGGCCTGCAAATAATTGTTCCGGGTCTGGATGTTTGTCCTTGTGCATTTTGTGTTTGTAAACTGCCTCCATGATAAAGGAGAAAATCCTAGTGGGGGGGGGGGGGGGGGGTAACGTTTTTTTTAAAAAAAGAGAGAGCGAGGCTTAATTCGATTGTATGTTTTTTTATGTGTGTCACCTCATAACTTTTTACTGGGTGAACCGATTTCGATGATTCTCTATTTATTGAAAAGCTGGTGCTTCACATGTGGTCTCATATAAATTGATCAATGTCTGACCAATAGTTTTTGAGTTATTCTTAATAATTTATATTGAAGTCGGTTGCACAAAATTATAAATTTTAATTATTGTTTCTTAAGGTGGCTATGAAATAGGGACTGTTTTAGCATTGTGGCGGTTTCATACAAGATATATTTAACGTATGTATGTATGACCCTTGCGGTGGCGGCGTATGTATCTATCACTCCATTTCGTCCCTTGGGCGATGTAATCCAGCAAATGAGTGGAATAATTTGTTGCCGTCTGTCACTCCGTCCGCTATGGAAGTCTTCAAGACAAGAGCAAATATGCTTTTGCTGTGCTTAAAAAGTGCGATTCACCACCACTCATTTCTAGTGATTTTAGTCAAGCACTGGCTTATAATAAGTAAAAAGAAAACTATGGCAAATGCCAGAAGAATCTCATGCCTTCGGATAGATGGCGTTACACGCGTTATCTCGTCGTAAAAACATCCAAACTGGCAACGTCTAAGTGGCGACACGTCTGGTACTGCAATCGTCAATGTGTCAGACAAGCGTGATTAAGGCAAAACCCTTTTAACGTGGCAGTGGCACAGTTCTACAGGCTAATAAAAGAAGGTATATGGTCCGTCAGCTGATTTTTTTTTATAGGATAAGGGTGACAAACGAGCACACAGTCCACCTGATGGTAAGTGGTTGCTGCGGCCCATAGACATCTACATCTATCCTCTATTACAAATCAAAATGCAGATGCGTTGTCACCCGCAAGGACTAAGATGGAATGCTTCATTTCCAGTAAAAAGGGCCTCCGGCCACCTGCATTCACCAAGCGAAAAGCAGAGGTAAGCCTCTACTTCACGCTGGTATTCTGTGAGGTCGTGGTACCACCCCGGTTCGAGCCGGCCCATCCGTGCGACAGCAAAAGATGCCGCGTGGCTCTACCACTGATATAGTCATTCTTGATAGATTCGCCTATAGTACCACCCTAGACAAGCAGGTTGAAAGCACAGAGGTGCAATCTTCGCATATATTCCTGCACTAATAATATTGTCCATCATCAGTTTTTTTTTTAATAGGATAGGGTGACAAACGAGCACACAGTCCACCTGATAGTAAGTGGTTGCTGTGACCCATAGATATCTACATCTATCTTCAATAAATAATCAAAATGCAGATCCGTTGTCACCCGTGAGGACTAATGTGGAATGCCTCGTTTCCAGTAAAAAGGGTCTCCGGTTCCCTACACTCGTGTTTAAGCTGCTATTTTACGTTGGTGTTCTGTGAGAGCGTGGTCCTTCGCCGGTCGAACCGACCCATTCGTGCTACAACTATACTACTAATATAGATGCGGCATGGCTCTACTACATATAAAATTAGTATAAATGTATAAAGTTAGTGGAATTAGTGTTACTGCGGTTTTTAATTAATTTTCTACCATCATTTGGTCCATCTAATCTGTCAAACAGCAGGGTACTCATTTAGATGACGCTGGCATTTTGTAGAAAAGGGAGGCACGTTCCTCTTTAAACGCAAAAGGATGTTGAAATAATATGCTTATAATTTAAAATATAAACAAATGAGTTTTTATTTATAACATAAGCAACACTATTTGGTAAAGATAAGATGTTGCATGTTTGCTTTACTCTCTCAGTTGTTTATTCCGGAATGGACTTGGCTTCACGTCTTTAGTCACCGGACAGGTACCGCGAGAGCTCGAGCATAGGTTAGGTCGTAAACTGTTAAAATATAAGTAAATGTATACTATAATTAAGTATTTTTGTCATATATTTATTATACAAGAATAAATGTAAAATTTTGAAAATATTAATATTACGAAACGTAACAATTTTTCTTAGGTGTACCACTTTCAAATTCAATATGGCCGCAACCTCTAAATTCGCCTATTTTACACCAAAGCATTCTTGAAGCCGGCGGGAGCAGTCCCAGCAAACATCCGCGGAGGTAATGACTGGACAAACAGACATCTGCATACAGTTCCCGTTGGAGAACTCGCTAGAGCAGAGTGCTCGCTTTTAGTGAACTTATCGGACGCCCGGCTCGAGTGCGCCGGAAATTTGACGCATTAAAATACGGCCCTGGTACTTATTATTATCTAATTTTATTATATATGCATTATACTAGATAACTTTAACATTACTTATGCGTTACACCTGTTATGCCTATAATCCCCGAAGGGACAGGGAGAGTCCAAAGAGCAGCAAGCTACTCGGACCACCTTTAGCCATAAAATATGTGTTTAGATGGTATATTGTGAAAGAAATGATAGTTGACTAGCCTAGATATCGTCTTTTATGACATGCTATGCATGTAAAACAGTTGGCATATTCTTTTCTGTTTTAAGTCCCACATAAACATGGGAACCTATACGTCCCTGACTAACATGGGCAAAGGCAAAAGAACTTCAAGTATCTTTAAAGTTTAATAATTGCTACTCGTTGAAATCGAGGATTAGAATCCATAGATTTCGTTCTTCTGAGTAAGAAAAATACGTAATGGTTTCTCATATTTACGCGAACACTACACATTTAAGTAAAACTAGTATTTCAGGATTTTATGGCGTATATTAACTTATTTTATATTCGCGAAGTTTCGAACACTTTGCAGGGACTTCACGGGGGAGACTGAGGTGTTTAACGTGCCTATGTCATAGTTAAGCACGGTTACCTCCAGATTAAAATTATTAATTTCTGTTCCGATATACGCAGTATGAACTTATATTACCTTGAAATCATGCAGTAGTGTGCTTGGGTTGGGATTTAATTTTTAATTTTTAAATAAAATATTTGTCATGTTGATTAAGTTTGTAGAAGGTTTAAGAAACAAAGCGCTTCATTATCCTCATCATCATCATCATCATCAACAACAATCCTCTTCCGATGGGAAGATTTACATACGAATTCTTTATGTCGTTACCCAACATCTTAGATGATGGTATTAATAATCTTAGACAATTTTGGAGCTCACTATTCCGTTATCTACTGCATTTTTAGCTCTTCGATGATCATCATAACTAGGCAAGATGATGAATTTTTTTTACGCAGATTACGCTGGCTGTTTCTTTTTAAGATTGAAAACGCTAATAATATATTCTTCGATTTCCTTCAGCCCTTGAACAAATTAGAGCTTAATTGTACTAACGAATGTTCTTGGAGGCAGCCTATGTCTCAACGGGATTTAGTATCAAAGATTACTGTTTGTGTCAATTAGTGATGTAAATAATTAGGTGAAAATACTTTTGTTATATCTGTAAACAATTCGGCAAGTTTACTTTTTGGAATTATAGAAAATTAAGACAACCTGTTGCCTTTGCCCTACGTACTGAATGTATATTATATTGATTTTGAATTTTTTATATAAACAGATAAGTTGTGATTCTATTGATATTTTTTTATAAAAGTGAAGTGACAAACGAACTTACCGTCCACCTGATGGTAAGCGACTACTGCCATCTATGGACACCTGTAGCCAACTTCGAAGAAGGATACAAATATTTGCCTTGAATTGCTCACAGCCATCGATCACTAATAAAAAACTAGATACACAATCAGTGACAAAAAATGTCCTTACAAAATGAACGTCCACTCCAACATTTGGGTGCGCTTTTAATTTGAACGTGGCTTTGTGAATGCAACTTTAGGCAATGCGTTTAAGGTTGAATTTACATTAATGTATATTTCGTCGCTTAAGTTCTAACACCACGTATGTCAAAAATAGCAACTTTTCAGGAGAGTGAAAAAACTGTATAATTTTACATAGACTCCGTTACAGTTCCATTATATAATTTGATAACACTTTATATTAGATCTAGTAACTATATAACCATTATTTTTTAGTAAATATTTATTAATATCCTGAATTTTTTGACTTGCGTAGTGTTGTCTTATTTTAACATGCAAACTATTTGACTTACGTGTTTTTGAAACAGCAATTGAAAAAAAAAACAGTGATATTAAATAACTTCTTTATTTTATTAAAATTCAATAAGTATTTTTTCTAACTAAACATGTATTCTTAATAATAAATACATTAGGTTTAATTGCTTTTATCATGTATTATAATCCTACTTTGTACTTAATGAGATCTGTACTAAATTACCAACTCAAATAAGTGAGTATTTTAGTATAGTTGGATAGTGTTACTTAAGTTTAAAAAAGTCTTATTGAAAACAAAACGAAACTCAATAACTTTTTAAGAAATTAACAATCTTACTGAAATATAAAATATTTGCTCAAAACAACTTGTTTAGAAATAAACTTCTGAAACTTTACAAAATATTATATAAGCAGCAAAGATTTGAAATCTTATTTATGCGGTAAGCCGTCGTAAAAGCTATGGCAATCAGCAGGAATTACGTGTTTCAATTCTTGTAAATGAGTCCACTTTATCTGTGATATTGGCAGCCTGCTTTGGTACAGCTTTGGTTTCGGCAAATTGCTTCTTGGTTTAGGTCTCCTGGGCAATAATACGTAGTCGTCATCATAGTTCAGTTTATATTTTATGAGCCCTTCTGGTTCATAAAGTAATACTCTTATATCCGTGACTACCGGGTCATCAGCTACTCGGCCTGGTCGAATTGAATTGTACATAAGAGATTTTGAAAAGTCATGGAAAAACTCATAGCTGAGAATATTAACATTATAGGGCTGCTGAGGACGAGCTTCTTTTGAAAGAGACCCATACTGCGATGGCAGGTAGATGTCTCTGTTTTTTATTTGACATTCTATTGCACTATGAGAAGAATCTACCTCCATCTGCGTATGACCCTTTTCGAGAATTTTTTGGATGATCTGGATGTTGTAGTCCATTGCCAACTCCAGCAATGCATTAGATAAAACCACATTGCGATTTTGTGCTGTGCAGCCATCAGAGTACAAAATTATAGGCAACAGCTCCTTGGCCAGAGTTTTTTTCAGACAGTCTATTATACAGGAAGCATACACAGAAGCCACCAACCCTGCAGTACACTCATCGAACCAATAACAATGCACATCCTTGTTTTCAAGATTGTACATAGTGAAGTTGTGAACACAGAGTTTCGTCTTATAATATATTGCACTAGCTTCAAGTTTAGGACATAGTTGTACCGATTGTAAATCATGTGTAAAGACATGCACTTCTTTATTAACAGCTCTTAATTTATCTTGATTTTTTTCTAGTCTAGCCCTTTCCTTTTTTAATATGTGTTCATGATATTCACCTTCACTGATGTTTCCTACATTGAAAGAACAACACACATCGCATTGGTCTTTCTTTGGCAAAAATATACTTAAATTCTTTTCTATGAATATTTGATCGAATAACCATCGAGAGACAGGCACCACTTGCTTCTCTTCACATTTCTCACAGTACAACTTATATAGTTTCGTTTTGCTCTGTACAACTGGTTCTAAATAAAGTTTTGTACTTGATGCCCGACAATAATGGGATGGCATTTTAGGTAACTCATCAAAAAACTTTTTTAGAAAGCTAACATTTTCTTTTGTTCTTCCCTTCTTAGCTGGTTGTGCCACTTCTTGTTTTTTAGTCATACCTTTTTCGGAATGCTCAATCCAATAACGCATAGAATTTTCTTTAATACCCAGAGTGCGTAAAAATGTGTTCATACATACTTGTACACGACCTCTAGACTCAGTGATTAAAAAATATTGCTTACTAACATTTCTTCTTGATTCATCTGTCTTCTTTATTTGTTTTTTACTTCCGATTTCAACATTAGAAACCACGTACTGCTTCCTCTGCGACCAGTCCATTTGCTTCCAAAAAATAGAAAAAATATCTTGTCTTTCTTGCTCCGTTATCGTGTTGCATCCGCGAAATTTGGACTTCGTACAGAAGTCGGAAGAGCAGCGAGGTCCCATTTCACGCGCAGGCCGCATTACGTCATGTAAAACTTTGAACTTTTTTTGTTTACCATCTCGCCGATATCCCATGTATTGCTCTCCCTCTAATCTTAGTTTCTTGCTTATATTTTTGGTCCACTTTTCTCTGGCATCTGACTTTAAGCCTTTAGATTTTCTCTTTCGTTTAGAATTAAAATCCCCGCAATATTCTTCGTTATGTGTTTTTTCGTTTTCACTAGTTATTATTGATGATTGCTCTTCTGTTATTGATGCTGGTTGTTCTTCTATTATTAGTGAAGATTGTTCTTTTGTTATTATTAATGGCTGTTCTTCTATTATTACTGATGATAGTTCTTTTGTTATTATTGATGGCTGTTCTCCTTCTGATCTAATTACTACTTCTTCCGAAATATTATTTAAATATAAGAAAGGCAAATTATTTATGTCCACATTTTCCAGATTTGTGAATATAGTATTTTCTTTAACAGGTTGATGTTTTAATTTTTTTTCAGGTATTTTAATTTTTAAATCTTTGCACAGTTCACGTATTATTTCATCGTCGTCGCTACTCATTTTTATTTTTTCCTATAAAAATAAAACAATCATTAATTTAAGAAGTAGGTACCTATATTCATGAAGTCGATGAGAAACTTTAATTAACTAATTATATTTAATACAAAATAAAACACGATTATCGTTCTTTGTAACACTACGTAACTCCCGATAAGTAATAGAATTAAAAGTACGTAAGTCACGCAAACACTTCTAACATAATTTTCTAACTAAAACAGGCTCTTTTTAATGTAAAAATGTCAAACTTAAAGAGTAAATGTATTTAGAAAAGCGAAACAACAAAATCGTTTAGGGAAATAATGCTATTTCTTACCTTTTTCAATTAATTCTCCGGAGCAGCTGGCAGTTGGTCAAACACTATGGAACAAAACTGACTTACGTGCTGTTTCTAGAGGTTACGGTTGTTTGATGGATGCCGTGCTGTTACTTTTTACTTTATTTTACGAGTTTCTATTGGATGATGCTTGTTTCTAATTGGCTAAAACAACGCGTCTTTTGATTCTCTAGCCAATGACATCAAAATGTCAAAACCGCCAAAAAATGACTTACGTGGTGTTAGAACTTAAGCGACGATTTATTTCAACTAGAATTACTTTAAAACAATTAGCGACAGAAGTTCTGCATGGGATTGTGTATCTAGTTAGGGTTCCGAAGCCAAATGGCAAAAAACGGAACCCTTATGGATTCGTCATGTCTGTCTGTCTGTCTGTCCGTCCGTATGTCACAGCCACTTTTTTCCGAAACTATAAGAACTATGCTGTTGAAACATGGTAAGTAGATGTATTCTGTGAATCGCATTAAGATTTCCACATTAAAACAGAAAAAAGCAGTAAATTTTGGGGGTTCTCCATACATAGAACTGAAACTCAAAAAATTTTTTTTCATCAAACCCATACGTGTGGGTTATCTATGGATAGGTCTTCAAAAATGATATTGAGGTTTCTTATATCATTTTTTTCTAAACTGAACAGTTTGCGCGAGAGACACTTCCAAAATGGAAAAATGTCGGTCGCCCCCCCCTCTCCCTTGTAAATTTTAAATAAGAGAATGATAAAACTAAAAAATATATAATGTACATTACCATGTAAACTTCCACCGAATTGATTTGGAAGAGATCTAGTGAGTAGTTTTTTTTAATACATCATAAATCGTAAATTATGTTAGTTGCTGCTACGGAACCCTTCATGGGCGAGTCAGACTCGCACTTGGCCGCTTTTTTTTATTATTGATAGATGGCCCATATCATTTAATTATACTGGTATAGAGAGCCAGTACCCTTCAGACTGGAACACAATTGTGTAACACTATTATTTAGTGGCAGAAATAAGTGAGAGTTTGAGTCTTACCAACTCATTCCTAGGCGGTAATGGAGACCTACCACCTAGTGAAAAGTTTCCTTATCTGCATAGCAATCTGTCTGGTTTATTTTATTTTAAAAAACGTTACCCCCACACTAGGATTTTCTCCTGTACTGTGGAGGCAGTTTACAAACATAAATTGCACTAGAACAAACATTTAGACTCGGAACAATTACTTGTATGCCATACAAAATCATTGTTCTGTGCGGGATTCGAACCCGCGGGCCCCAGCGCTGCAACAACGCTAAGCCACTGCCCCACGGAGCCGTCTGGTCTCTCACATATTCAAGCCTCTGTGCAGCAGTTAGACATGTGTCATTCATTTCTAATGACCCGATCATTCAAGTATTGATTCGTCGTCAAGGTCGTTCGGGTCGATTATTCAAATGGATCATTCCGAGTTTCAGTACTCTGTGATCTGTTAGACCCGCTCGACAATAAAAACGAGAACGAGATAATTTTTGGCCAACTTTAATATAATGTATTTCCGCAAAGTAACGCGTGATTCTATTAATTAACGGTCGATAATGTCGATCGTCAGATATTAATATACTCTTTGGTCGTACGTCTTGTGATTCCTTTGATCCGGAACGTTCAAAAATGTAATTGCAATTATTAATACTTTGATGCGACCTGGGTCAAATGAACGAATCATTCACGATTAAAACATGTTTAGGAACAGTGTATTTACTGCTGCTTTTGGATCTGAAAGATACGGAGTCAGCATAATTAAATATCGTGATATATTTTGCATATGAGGCAATCCATGGCTGAGGCATATGTTCAACAGTGTACTTAAAATAGGCTGCAATGATGATGATGCTAATGTTCCTTCCTCATCGTCCGAGATGACAACGTACCTGTAGCCTACTTTATTTCAAGTTCGTTGCAGATGTCTATGTCTGCAGTACACCCTCTCTGGACTAATAGCTTGTTTATCACTTACATGATATAAAAATATTGTATAAGTCAATATTTTCTATCTAACTCTTACGTTTATATAATATGTACGTGATACAAGTACTTGTGATATACATATTTTTCTTATTTTTTATTAAAAAAGTTACCATTTTGATTTTCTTCTGTATAGTGGAGGCAGTTTACATACATAAATTTTACTTTGACAAACATTCAGAAGCAGATAAATAATTTGTAGGCCGTACAAATACTTGCTCCGTGCGGGATACGAACCCGCAGCTCTCAGTGCCGCGAGTTATTGCATAGCCACTACGCCACAGGGCCGTTAAGGTATTCAAGATTATTAATTATCGAATATCCAGGTGTATAATACTAGTATTTTTAGAAATTTGCACGTGGTTTTGCTTATTTATATCAAATGATTATAGTATGGCTCAATTAAATAACAATAGGCCAATTTTCCTTTTAAGCCGCGTCTCCTCCCTGTTTTCGAGAGTCATTACGAATCTACTCGAGCGTAAGCTCGTCGAGATCGAGCTTCCGTTAAAGCGGTTCGCGAAGAGGTCTCAGTAGCTTAAATCGCATACCCTGCCTAGCATAGATCACAAACATATAGCTGATGGTATGGAATATGAAATAGAAGAAATAGTAAAAATGTTTTTGGAAGTAAAGACTTTAGAAATGAGTTGGAGGGTGACTGAAACTTTAGGAATAGTTAGTTTGACTATCCTATCACGTAGAGGATGTCATGGGCGTTTGATTTTTTTTATTATTTGATTTTAGACATTGAATAGGGGCAAAAAGTTCTCATTACACCCCTAGGGGGCAAAAGCAAAAAAAAATCTTTTTTCGGCTACAAAAATTAAAAATTCTTACTGGAGATCCTTTTGGGGTCGCGGGATCTTTCAAAGTCTTTACTACCCGCATCCCACTAGTTAAAGAAAAATAAAAATAAATGTGGCTTATTTTAAAGTTAAAATTCAATCGTAAATTATAGAGATAACTACATCAGCGATAAATTGACCGTCGGAAGTTAGAGTTTAAGATAAAGAAATCTTTGCCACTACTTTAGTAATATCGATGATGAAGCTTGAATAACAAGCAACAAGCTCAGAAACAAGAAAAAGATAACTACAACTGGGTACAAATTTGATCCAAATTTAGAAAGTTGTATGAGAAGATGAAGGTTTTACAATAGAAAATAATTACAAAAGATATTAAGCTAGTAGCAAACATCTATGACGAAGATATAAATTGGATGCCGAAATAAGCCTGACTGTAACACATAGGTACAGGCGTCCCATGACGTCATTTCTGAGTAGGTTTGTGAGAGGGTGTCGCACAATATGTCTCTTCATTGCTGAGCACGTGGTAAATCAGCACCTATTATAGTATTTGATCAGCATTTATAATTGCAGTAGATAATTTCATTACCACGATAGATCCAACCCGACTTGCTCGAGTACAATAAAACTTACTTACTTGTGGTAGCTCCGGGGATTAAACCCCGGAGCTACCACAGCTCTTTCTCACAATTACTTTATTTGGCAATATCCGTGGCTGCCGTTAGACGTAAATATAATGCATGTTTGCCTGCCTAATTGCGTGCTCTCGTATCCGGGGGCCGGGGGGCCTGCAACGCTGATTTAATTCAGGGGCGCCGGCGTAATATTATGCGCGGGCTCTCGGTATTCAGAACGAAACGGGGGTTAATTAGCCTTTGTTATTTTATGTTAATAAATTTCGTCCCGTTTACTGGAGCACTTGCTCCGTGAAGATTGCCTCGTGTTCTTTTGGTTTTGAGAATATGAAGCTGCGCGAGCACTATTTTGTTGCATTAGATTAAATAACAGTATAGATTCATTTTTTTATAGAATAAAAGTGACAAAGAAGCACACAGTTTTTACGTGGTAGAGCCATGCTGCAGCTATATTAGTAGTATAGTTGTATGGGTCGGCTTGACCGGGGAGGGACAACGCTCTCACAGAATACCAGCGCAAAATAGTAGCTTAAAACTGCTGTGTTTCGTATGGTGAGTGTAGAGAACGGGAGACCCTTTTTACTGGAAAAGAGGCATTCCATCTTAGTCCTCACGGCTGACAACGGATCTGCATTTTGATTCGCAAACGAGGATAGATATAGATGTCTATGGGCCACAGCAACCACTTACTATCAGGTGGACTGTATGCTCGTTTGTCACCGTATCCTATAGAAAAAAATAAGTAGATGATCTGACCCATAGACACCTATATCTATCCTCGATCAAGAATCTAAATGTACGTACCTTGTCACCCATGACAACAAAGATGGAATGCCTCGTTTCCATTAAGAAAGGTCTCTGCTTCTCGACACTCATCATACGAAACATCACATCATTAAGCTTCTATTTTATAATTCGTGTTTTAACCATAATATAGCTGCAGCGTGGCTCTACCATGAAAATGGTACTTACATAGAGTAAGAGCATACGAGTACATCAACTTATTTTGTACGGTGGGTATCTTAAGGGATTAAGGGAAATTTCAGAAATATATATATCTTTCTGAATATATCGTTAGTTGTTATCGAATTTCATTTGTCAGGTTACTGCTAGATGTAAGATAACGAGACTGACGTTGGACGGCAGCGTATTTAATGTGGACCATCTGGTACTGCGACTGTCAGAATAGCAATTAAGGCAAATAGGAAGTATTTGCCTTAATTGCCACTCTATTTATATAATGGGGAGGCTCATGTCTAGCTGTGGACTTGTATGGGCTGATGGAGAACTTTGGTTAAATCAAAAACTTACAACTTTCCGTACCACTTACGTTTAGGCGCCTGTTTGTCACGTCAAGCGTGTTTATTACGGTCAAAACTCCATTTTGCCTTTGTAACCATTGTGAGATTATTATCGAAGATAATTCTTTTATGGCGTTGTCCTTTGCGTAAATGTGTTTGTTTGCAGTTATCTCGTTTATACGGGCCAAGTCAACATTTCCAACTTCAAAATACGTACTATCATTGTTGTTCGTTGAAATATTGCAATGAAAATTGGTTCGTAGACATTATCAAGAGATTTTTTGCCGTAATCGCTACGCATGGTGATGTCTGATGACGTTTATAGGTGGTAGAATCATGCTGCAGCTATATCAGTAGTATAGTTGTAGTTTAACGTTGCTGTGTTTCGTATGGTGAGTGTAGAGAACCGGATACCCCTTTTACTAGAAACGAGGCATTCTATCTTAGTCCTCACGGGTGAAAACGTATCTGCATTTTGATTCGTAGTAGAGGATGGATGTAGATTTCTATGGGCCACAGCAACTACTTACCATCAGGTGGACTGTGTGCTCGTTTGTCACCCTTATCCTATAAAAAAAGTTATCAAAGTCGGTAATACACCTCTTTTGGCAAAGATTTCATTAACAGGTTGTTCTAGGTTAGTCTTATTCGCATTATTATACCACCGCCATGTTTGTTTTCTGCTAACAAATAGCAAAGCATGCTGCTGTGTTCCAATCTGCTATAGAGAGCCAGTATAGTAACAAGCTGTGAGGCATTCCAATTCAGTCCCCAGAGGTGGCAACGCAACTGTAGCTTTCTTTATTTGAAGTTGGCTATAGGTGTCCATAGCCTGCAGTAAGCATTTTTTTATAGCATCGGGTGACAAACGAGCACACAGTCCACCTGATGGTAAGTGGTTGCGGTGGCCCAAGACATCTACCTCTATCCTCGTTTCATCGTAATCAAAATGCAGATGCGTCGCCACCTGTGAGGACTAAGATGGAATGCCTCTTTTCCAGTAAAAAAGGTCTCCGGTTCTCTACACTCACCATACGAAACACTGAGTGTTTTGTATGGTGAGTGTAGAGAATCGGAGTGTTAAGCTGCTATTTTACGCTGGTATTCTGTGAGAGCGTGGTTCTTCCCCGATCGAGCCGAGCCATTCGTGCTACAACTATACTACTAATATAGCTGCAGCATGGCTCTACCACGTAAAGCTTACCGTTACTTAACATCTAATATAGACTTAGTTGCATAGATCAATAAGTTGCAATGAAATAAACGGATTGTTCCCCTTTTGTCCCGTAAAATGTTATTAAATTAATTTTGATGGTTCACATATTATGTTATATTAATTTGCCAAATGTGACAAGAGAAATGTTATTTTAAATAGTTTGAGACTATATAATTTGCCAACCCTATATTTTTTAGGTTAATTGAAACTAGTGTTACGAAGAATGAAGATGATGGACTGTAAGTTAGTTTATAACTTAAATTATATATAAATAATTTTTACACCATTTCTAAGTAAAATAGGATGTTTTTAAACGAATGGAAATATATTCGCCGCTCTCCTTAAATTCGAGTATATGAATGAGGCTACCGTCCACAAGATAAACAAACCAGCCGAAACAAATAGATTTCAATCTAAACTAAGTAATCGTGTGCGCCAAGCTTTGAGCAAGCGCGAGTTTGATTTGGGTTACAATGTAAAATATTACTGTCGTCATAACCTCAACATCACCAGTTTATGATACGATTGGTGCTGTTAATATATCGACGCCCAGTAACATAAAACTAATTTTTATGATTCTAGATACATTGTTGTCCATTAGGAAACATGAGTAAAGGTGTGCCGAAGCTTTATAGATTTTTATACATGGTAGAGCCATGCTGCAGTCATATTAATAATATAGTTGTAGCACGAATGGGTCGGTTGACCGGAGAAGGACCACGCTCTCACTGAATACGAGCGTAAAATAGCAGCTAAATGCTGCTGTGTTTCGTATGGTGATTGTAGAGAACCGAAGACCTATTTTACTGGAAAAGAGGCGTTCTATCTTAGTCCTCGCGGCTGATAACGCATCTGCATTTTAATTCACAAACGATGATAGATGTAGATGTCTATGGGCCACATTAACCACTTACCATTAGGTGGACTGTGTGTTCGTTTGTCATCCTAATTTTATAAAAAAAAATTGATAAGATTTTATCACTAAGTAACAGTTTACTGCTGGACATGTTTCTGTATCCCCAATTTTTGAGAATTTGTCCTTAAATCTTAATGAAATTTAATTTTCGAATTTATCAATTTGGCATTGGTGAATTGGCGTGCGTAGAGTGCTAGATATCCAGACCTTATGCCAGGTTTACACGCTTGCCAAATCTCGGCAAGCATACACAAGCACAAGCGTGTAACGAGGGCGTTTGCCTTGGCTTGCGTCAGCTAGTGGAAGCTTGTCACCGATCCGGTCTAGTGTCGGTTTTTGGACACAGATCAAAGGGCGCTTGCGGCAAACGCTTGCAACGCATTCCTACGTTGGTGCGAGTTTAGTAGAAATTGTGATTTCGCGACGAGCGCATGTTTAGTTCTTTATGAGTGGCTGGTCGAACGAAGAGAGTTTATCGTTTCTGGAATATTATTAGAGCGAATCATCTATCTGGCAAGCTAGTAAAGTAATTAAAAGGCAAAAAATAAATATTGACGACAAGTTTTCGCAAGCATTTGAAAAAAAAACAGGATTCGTCGAGCTTTCCTTGTTTTTGTATTACTTTGCTTATATTTCAAATAAAAGTATGTTAAACCAAACGCAAGAGCCGACACAAGTTCGGTGTCTGTCATGCTTGGGTGTTCGTAGCACACTGACGCATTCACAAGCATGAAAACGACTTCCAAATGCCGAACGAGATTTGTGGACGCAAACCCAACTTGAAGACGTTTGCCAAGGCTTGGCAAGCATGGCAAGGCACTTTTATAGTCCACCTTATGATAAGTGGACACTGCTAGCCATGGACACAACCTGGCACCAACTTAAAATAAGACTACAGATGCGTTATCGTCTCTGAGGACCAAGGTCGTCTCACGGTCTGTTATTATAATGGGTCTCAATACTCTTTAGTCCAATACACCGTAGTGCCTGCACTGCTCTTTGACGGCAGAAATAGATACAGGATGGTTCATATCCAGATAGAAACGTAGGCAGAAAAAGTTTAAATACCACTTAGTACAAATTACATTTGGTATATACGAAATGGTGCTTCTTTTGTTTGTTTACCAGACAACTATGGAAATAGATTTTTCTGGTTATTTTCCATATCGCTTCTTACCAATTCCATGGGACGTATGGCTAAATGTGTAAAATGGCCCTACAAGACCGAGTGACGACCTGGTATATGCAGGTGTCTCAGGATAGTGTTTCGTGGCGTTAATTGGGGGAGGCCTATGTAATGTTAAGGGATGTAATTATGATGGTGTTGCTGATGATGAAGTAATGTAAGTTCTACAGTTTATTACGTACCACATTTTTACTGTATCTTTGGTTTAGTGGTCGTAAGCGCGACTGTTGACCATGGGGTTTCGGGTTCGATTCCAAAATCAATTAGAGTATTGTATTTGTCAAGAAATTCCCATTAGTTTTTTAACAGTGGTAGAGCCACGCGGCAGCTTTTGCTGTCGCACGGATGGGCCGGCTCGAACCGGGGTGGTACCACGACCTCACAGAAAACCAGCGTGAAGTAGAGGTTTACCTCTGCGTTTCGCTTGGTGAGTGCAGGTGGCCGGAGGCCCTTTTTACTGGAAATGAGGCATTCCATCTTAGTCCTCACGGGTGACAACGCATCTATATTTTGATTTGTAATAGAGGATAGATGTAGATGTCTATGGGCCGCAGCAACCACTTACCATCAGGTGGACTGTGTGCTCGTTTGTCACTCTTTTCCTATAAAAAAAAAAAAAAAAATTAGCAGTCAGAAGTGAGGAGGTTGGCAGTGTTTCACATCGTATTCCGTAAAGCCGTTGGTCTTGTGCCTGATCTCTCTCAGTAGAGCCGGATTGGCATCCTATCGGACTACTAGAGTGACCGAATACAGAGTACGGCGTATGGACGGAAAGTAAAGTATGTGCTGTAGATGAGTTATTAATAAATTTTATATTTTAATTATAAAAAAAAATCCGCAGTGAACTCATCGCGCCATCTACCGGAAAAGGTAGACCACGTCTGCTGAGCTAGCGTTATTATATAAGCTATTTTCCAAGAAAATAAGCACAGGTAAGATATTGCTTTTGAAGTTATATATCTAAAACGATATTTCGTTTAATTTAATATTAATATTATATTTTAATTATGTTACTATAGGGCGTTTATTGCTCTTCTCATCATTGATAAGTGTGAAACGCGACGACACCACAAAACATGAATTACAATATTAATTTGCAAATAAATACTTTTTTTTATAGGATAAGGGTGACAAACGAGCACACAGTCCACCTGATGGTAAGTGGTTGCTGCGGCCCATAGACATCTACATCTATCCTCGTTTGCGAATCAAAATGCAGATGCGTTGTCACCCGCGAGGACTAAGATGGAATGCCTCATTTCCAGTAACAAGGGCCTCCGGCCACCTGCACTCACCAAGCGAAACGCAGAGGTAAACCTCTACTCCACGCTGGTTTTCTGTGAGGTCGTGGTACCACCCCGGTTCGAGCCGGCCCATCCGTGCGACAACACAAGTGCCGCGTGGCTCTACCACTGTTAATTAATACTTTGGAAAGCTGTTACATGTTTTAAACATAAATATAATAGGCGAATTCCAATAAGAATTGAGATTAAAATTTTATATTTTATGCGCAATATGTACGAAACATTTGGCAGGAATTGTTGTAACAGACGGGTTTTAAGTGCTGCATTATTAAAACTAACAAAATATTGTTGTGAAATTTAGAAATACTTGTAATCCAGCGCGCGTATTAAAGTCAAGTAGTTAAGATTTATATTCGCGATTGCTGTCACCCGGCGAAATTTCATTTTCCACATAAAAATATTATAAACTGAATGGCATTCCTTACATCATCATCGTAATAATTATAAGTTTTTGTTGTAAGGCTAATAAAATTATAATTCATTGGAAGCCTTGACTACTTCCTTAATTGACCATATACACACGATACTAACAAACATTTACTTAAAAGCATAACAGCATGGTACTTGAAATAGAAGAAGTCAAGGTATCCCCGTATAGTAGCGGGACGGCGTAAGAATAAGTAAGTACTACCCCATGTCGTCCCGTGGGTGTCGTGATATACTTCCTGATCGGCAGCAGCGTCTTACTAATTTCTTTTATAGGATATGGGTAACAAACGAGCACTTTTTTTTCTTTTTTCCTTTTTATAGGAGAGGGGGCAAACGAGCATGCGGCTCACCTGATGGTAAGTGACTACCGCCGCCCATGAACAACTGCAACACCAGGGAAGGAATTGCAGATGCGTTGTCGGCCTTTTAAAAAGGAGTACGCTCTTTTCTTAAAGGTCCCTAAGTCGTATCGGTCCGGAAAATCGCTGATGGTAATCGATTCCACAAGGAAGTCGTGCGAGGAAGAAAACATCTTCTAAATCGCACAGTGGTGGACCGCCAATCATCCAGATGGTGTGGATGGTATCGGGAGTTCTGCCGCGATGTGCGTTCGTGAAATTTGGCGGCTGGGATTAATCCGAACAATTCCTCAGAGCACTCCCCATGGTAGATGCGAAAGAAAATGCAAAGAGATGCAACATCTCTTCGCAGCGCCAATGAGTCGAGCCGATTGGAAAGGACTCGGTCGTCGACGATTCGAGCCGCTCTGCGCTGGATGCGGTCAAGTGGAAGGAGCTGGCACTGGGGAGCCCCTGCCCAGAGATGGGAACAGTATTCCATGTGAGGCCGAACCTGCGCCTTGTAAAGTTGCAGGCGGTGTGCCGGCATGAAATACTGTCCCGCTCTGTTGAGCACGCCAAGCTTTTTAGAGGCCAATTTGGCCTTCTCTTCCAAGTGACCACGAAACTGCACACAGTCCACCTGATGGTAAGTGGTTGCTGTGGCCTCGATTACGAATCAAAATGCAGGTAACCCAGTGTAAACCGTGAGGACTAAGATGGAATGCCTCGTTTCCAGTAAAAAGGGTCTCCGGTTCTCTACACTCACCATACGAAACACAGCAGTATTAAGCTGCTACTTTACGCTGGTATTATGTGAGAGCGTGGTCCTTCCTCCGTCGAGCCTACACGTGCTACTGATAAACTACTACTATAGCTGCAGCAAGGCTCGACCACGTATTAAAACGCAACGGCACCACAATAACTAAAAAAAAAACTACAGATGTTAACCCACCTGCCAAGCATGGCAACTATGTGAAATAACGTGGTGGAGCAATGATTCAGCTATATTTTGGTTGTAGCACGAATGGGTCAGCTAAACCGGGGAAGGATCACTCTCAAATAATACCAGCATAAAATAGCAGCTTAATGCTGCTATTGTGTAGAGAACAGGAGACCCTTTTTACTGGAAACGAGGCATTCCATCTTAGTCCTTATGGGTGACGACGCATTTGAATTTTGTTTTGTAATCGAAGATAAATGTAGATGTCTATGGGCCACAGCATCCACTTACCATCAGGTGGACAATGTGCTCGTTTATCCCTCAAACTCTACAAAAAACAGACATAGAGCTAATTATAGCTTAATATAAGTAAGCAATAGTCAACTGTTATAAGTTAAGGCCGCATATATAATTAATTAATTCAAAAGGAAATTAAATTTATTGTAAGTCTAACAGTATTTGGAAGAACATTGAACCCGTTCTAAAATAGCATTGGATATATAAATACAGTGATATTTACAAATAAAGGAAAATACGGATGTCATTTTTAAAATCAAGTGCTGCAAATGCCGACAGCGCATTGAGTCCGGCGGCGGGTGCACGTTATTGCGTCGCCCGTACGGACGGACAATTGAGTTTATTGCTATAGTTGACTCCTATGTGTTATAACATATGACAACACCTTATATATTGGCCAATAGTATTGCTCTAATTGTACAATAACATTTTATTGTGCAGCGAAGCAACGTACACCTATGACAATTGACAGTTTGATTTTTATACGTTTTGTTTTGTTTTGTTCGATGGCTTGTTAGATACTGCTGTGTTTCGTATGGTGAGTGTAGAGAACCGGAGACCCATTTTACTAGAAAAGAGGCATTCTATCTTAGTCCTCACGGGTGACAACGCATCTGCATTTTGATTCGCAAGCGATGATAAATGTAGATGTCTATGGGCCACAGCAACCACTTACCATCATGTGGACTGTGTGTTCGTTTGTCACCCTATCGTATAAAAAAAATATAACTTAATTCGTTTTCCCTATAGATTGCCTCATGGGTTTTTATAGAATAAGAATGACAAACGAGCACTCAGTCCATCTGATGGTAAATCGATGATATGACCCATAAACGTCTACGCCTATTCTCGATTAAAAATCAAAATACAGATGCATATACAGTAAAAAAAGTTTCCGGATCTCTACACTCATCATACGAAACATTTTACGCTGGTATTCTGTATATGTCTGGCGTATGTGGACTATGAGAAAGCCTTTGATTCCGTCGAAATTTGGGCGGTGCTGCAGTCCCTTCAGCGGTGCCAAGTTGACTGTCGGTATATCGAAGTGCTGAAGTGTTTGTACAGTAGGGCTACGATGGCTATCCGAGTACAGAACCAGAGTACGAAACCCATCCAATTGCAGAGAGGTGTAAGACAGGGTGATGTTATATCCCCGAAACTCTTCACCGCTGCATTGGAAGACGTTTTCAAGCTTCTGGACTGGAAAGGATGCGGTATTAACATCAATGGCGAATACATCACTCACCTTCGATTTGCCGACGATATAGTCCTTATGGCAGAATCGCTGGAGGACCTAAGCACTATGCTCAATGACCTCAATAGTGTCTCCCAACGGATAGGTCTTAAGATGAACATGGACAAAACAAAGATCATGTTTAATGTCCATGTCACACCTATGCCGGTAGTTGTTGGGAGCACTAAGCTCGAAGTTGTTGACGAATATGTTTACCTGGGACAAATAGTCCGACTAGGTAAGTCCAACTTCGACCGAGAGGTCAATCGACGGATTCAACTCGGCTGGGCAGCGTTCGGGAAGCTACGACACATCTTCTCGTCAGACATACCTCAAAACCTTAAAACGAAATTGTACAACCAATGCGTGTTGCCAGTGATGACCTATGGTACTGAGACGTGGTCCTTCACTGCTGGCCGTATGAGGAAGCTCAAGGTCGCTCAGCGAGCTATGGAGAGGGCTATGCTCGGAGTTTCTCTGCGTGATAAACTTAGGAATAAGGATATCCGCAGTAGAACCAGAGTAACCGACATAGCCCAACGGATTAGTAAGCTGAAGTGGCAGTGGGCCGGCCATATAGCTCGAAGAACCGACAACCGATGGGGAAGAAAGGTTCTCGAGTGGCAGCCTCGTACCGGTAGGCGAAGTGTAGGGCGTCCCCCCACGAGATGGAGTGACGACCTGGTAAGACATGCAGGAAGTCGATGGATGCAGGTGGCTCAGGACCGTGCTTTGTGGCATTCTTTGGGGGAGGCCTATGTTCAGCAGTGGACTTGTGAAGGGCTGTAATGATGATGATGATGATTCTGTGGGAGATATACCCCGGTTGAGCCGACCCATTCGTGCTACAACCATAATATAGCTGCGGCGTGGCTCTACCATGTATAAATTCTGTCATAATGAGGCAAAATATTTATTCAACTTAACATTTAGTCTCATATTATTTCCTTATTTCTTTAGTCCGTAAAAGCAGCTGGAGATTAACCTACCCCTGTTGTAGGGATTTGCGTTAATTGTTACGCTTGGCAGATGGTTAACAACGGCGTTATACCTCGCTCCTTTTTACGTGGTAGAGCTATGTTGCAGCTATATTAGTAGTATAGTTGCAGCACGAATGGGTCGGCTCGACCGGGGAAGGACCACGCTCTCACAGAATATCAGCGTAAAATAGCAGCTTACCGTGTTTCGTATGGTGAGTGTAGAGAACCGGAGACCCTTTTTACTGGAAACGAGGCATTCCATCTTAGTCCTTATGGGTGACGACGCATTTGAATTTTGTTTTGTAATCGAGGATAGATGTAGATGTCTATGGGCCACAGCAACCACTTGCCATTAGGTGGACTGTGTGCTCATATGTCATCCTTATCTTATAAAACAAACCTTAGAGGCTGTTTCCCGACGCAAGTCTGGATATTTTACGCCTGGTATAAACCAACGGAGAGAGCCTGTGTCCAGCAGTGGGACGTATATAGGCTGTAACTTTGCTTTTACTATGGTCTATATAATTAAATCGAAACTGATCGCAATTTTCGATCACAATTATTTAAATAAATATATTTTCCTTTGTGAGTTGAAAGCAATTTATTCCTCCTCAAACTTTCTATTGATACAACTAAACGTTCAGAAACTACGAGTATATTTACTTTTGAGAAAAGCTCACAAGAATCCCTTATAATGAAGTATTCCTTTCAATATTGTGATATGTTGGCATAAATTCCTTCCTGTTTGCATAGTAACTTTTGAAAGGGCCCAATTTGGGTCAATTTCCTCACGACTTCGTCCGTGCGAAACATCCGCCCGGATCCCGGGATGAACTTTTATTAGGCCCAGTTCCGAGTCCGTGGATGTCGTTTTGTTTACAACTCGTATGCATTTATACGCCTATGAAGTTAGCTCAGGGCGAAAGACCGCTCGGTTTATTAGTTTGCGTTTCATCCTGAAAGGGTTATATAGACGTCATTGTATGAACTAAATCAACTCTTAATGATTTCTTTTACGCAAACTCTACACATGACCGATGACGGTTACGTGGTTGTGGTTTAGTATTCAATTGAGTTAGTTAAAGTGATAGCAGCCTAATGGCAGGGTTCGGGTTGCAAACTCAGAAAGTCGTGGGTTCAAATTCGCAACTTGACTTCTGTGGTGAACCACTTCTACAAATTTATACAAGCATTTTTAAGCGTGGCTAGTATTATTTTAATTTAAATAATTAAAAAAAATGAGTTGCTACGCTGAGGGCTTCATGTTTGATTCTCGCATGGAACTAGTACTTATATGGTAAAGTACCGAAAACAACTTTTCCTCGCATTAAACTTTGCAACCACATGAGTTGATATGAATAAAACATTATTCATTAAATTTTACATAATTTCAACTCCCAACTTAAAAAAAATCGTGTAAGAATTGTTCCCGGTCTGGAGGTTTGTTCTTGTGCAATTTATAGCATGTGACTATTTGTGGTCGTGGAAGTAAAATTGGAGATGTCCCACCGGGCAAGGAAAGCGAAAGGGGGAGATCTTCCGCCGGGCAAAGTATTCTGCTCGGGGAGTGGCCAACGCTCCGGTGAGAGCTCGGAGTTTTTCTATATATACTGCTTAACTGAACTTTGATAGCGCGATTTAGGCCTCGATGTGATTCGCTTGTGGCGCGACGACAGCACCGCCACATATGTAAACAGTTCGCACGATACAGGAGAAAATGTTTTTTTGGTTGCAAAGTTTATTGCAAGGCATTTTTTTCGGTTTCTTCTGCGATTATTCATTATTAAAGTCTATAATAGAATGCCTCCGAAGGGAAAAATATTTGTCATAGTTGTGACGCTTGGCAGGCGAGCTGGCAACAGCAGTTTTTTCCTAATGTAAAAGCAAGACGCGGCTTTTTCTGCACCTACGAGACGATATATGGTAGTGGATATTCTTACACTGCAACTTCACATTTTTTATATCAACCATACGTAATACATGAAACGCAGAGAGCTAAGCGAAGACTACGAACTTCCATTTGACACGATCCTGACACACCTCTCTCGCTTCTTTTAAATGCATATATCTACGCTTCAACCATTATTTTAGTAGGATCAGGTCAACCAATCTTTCTTTTTAATTCAGTAGGGAAATAATCTAGTTTGCAATTTATGGAACTTGTTACTAAGCGGATTGCTATTGCAGTCTCTTTCATCATTCTAATTATGTCGCGCTTAGTGGCGAAACACGTGTCGTATTATCGAGTTGGTGGGAAACCATCCCAGGTGTAGAGGTTAGAGTGGTATTGGAGGGAATGGTGTTGGATTAAGTGGTGGAGTGATTGTGAGCGGTTGTGGGAGACAGAGTCAGGTGCTCACTAATATAGATAATACACAACATATTATTTATGCGAATCACTTCTAAGAGTTTTGGGACAAGGAATGTCCGCTATGCTGCCTCAATGCATGCTGACGGATTTCACTCGTCTTTTTTCCAATTTCTTTGTCATTCAGCTACAGAAACTTTCAGAGTCCAAGCTAAGGTGGCAAGATGCTAAGATACGATGCAATCATGTAATAAAGTAGTGCCTTGCCATGGCTAAACAAGAGAGGAAGACTGAGAACGGTCTGGATGATGAATGTACAAATGAAAATGTTGGGTGTGTCTGTTGACGATGCTTGTCAGAAAAGCAAATGGCGGTTCAGGATTAGGAAAATCAACCTCGGATAACGGGAAGAAGTGAAGAAGGTTTTATATTTATTTATAACTAAAATATCCAGATTCATGTTAGTGGTACTAAGCTCAATATAGTCTAGCGAATGTAATCACTACGCTCATCATGAGGTCCTGGGTTCGAATCTTGGTTTGGGCGAAAAATTATTTATTGAGTTTTTCTGTAAGAAAATTTTAGTAGCAGTTAGGAGTTGGGTAGTTGGCGGTGTTTTACCCCGGTGCCTCGGAAAGCACGTAAAGTAATTTGTCCTGCGCCTGTAATAATATAATAATCTCCGTAGCCGTGCCGGATTGCTGTCACATCAGACTATGACAGTGAGGAAATAGAGAGTGAACATGTGCTTGCGTATAACTTCGAGCATTATAATCCTGTCCTGCTCTGATGGCTAATCTCTGTTGAGACTGGCCGCCGTGACCATAATTTAGTCAGGACATTATTATTATTATTACTAAATCTATACAAATAAATAAAATTGAAGTGTCTGTTTGTAATGTAAAAATAATAGATTTCTATTAAATGCATATGAAATTATATACGGTACTCATAACAAAATCACAATTTTTAAAATTTTTGTCTGTCTGTCTGTCTGTTTCGGCTTATCTCCGAAACTACTGGACCGATTTAGACGGGACTTTCACTGGTAGATAGCTGATGTTATAAGGAGTAACTTAGACTCCTTTTATTTAAGAAAAAGAATTAGGGTTCCGCTCGAAAAACTAAAAACCCATGAAATCCAATCGTATAAAATTTCACACGGGCGAACTCGCGGGGAACAGCTAGTACAATATGAATTACATGCAACAAAATTAGGATTACAACTTCCTCAAACGCTTCACAATTAAATGAAGTGTTTAAGCAGTCGACGTAAATAAAGTGAAGTAAAAAGATCTAATATGGCCGTTTCATTATTTTAATTCCGTCTAATCTCATTAAAAGAAAATTGTTGTCCCGATTCGCTCTCAGTTTACACCTTGCCCCTTCACGATAAACGCCATTAGGGGCACAGAGTACTATTTACCGAGCTTATGGACGAAGCGAGCGCAAAATTAAGAGATTCTCTGTGGCAGTACAAACAGTACAGTACCCTTATTAAAACCGTTCCCATGTTGGGCGCAATTTTAAAATGAAGACGCGGCGATAAGACTCTATATTTGTTTAGGAATCAGCGCTCGTTCGTAATCACGTTGTAAAGTGCGAGGCAAATTTGTGTTCACGCTTCACGGGGTTGAGTGTTGGCTTGCGACTAGATGTTTTAATAATTTAGGCATGAGACAAAAAGGTAAATGTAATTTACTCTCAAGTTTATTTTTAGTTTTATAAAAGGTTAAATATTGTTTTCTAAGTTTGCTATCGATTGATTTGGTTTTTATATAACCCTTGCTGTTCCCTGCGACTTTGTTCACGTTTGATTTTCGATTGGATTTCATTCATGGGTTTTAACGTTTTTACGCGGAACCCTAATTATTTTTTGGAATATAAGTAGTCTAAGTAAGTTATTCCTTATAAAATCAGGTACCTGTCAGTGAAAGTCACGTCAAAATCGGTCCTGCCATTTCGGAGATTAGCCGGAACAAACAGACAGACAGACAGAGAAAAATTTTAAAAATTGTGTTTTTGTTATAAGTATCGTATATACCTTCATATGTATTTAGTAAAAAGCTGTTATTTTGATATTACAAGCAGACACTATAATTTTATTTTATTTAAGTATAAATTTACAAATCAGCTCGTGACAAAAGGTAACCCAGCTTATAAACCTCTATTGCCAATTACAAACAAAAGGTGTCAGCAATAATTTTCTGCCTAGGCGTCCGTCCGAGTAGGTAACACTCTCTTAGCGAATTCGTCGCCAAATAGCAGCCCGCCTGCTGTTCCGGTCTAAAGCGTTTCTTTTGACTTGAATACGTCTTTAAATCTGCTTCCATAGCGGAAGGCAATGAGGGCTAATAATTTTCTGCTCACCAGATGTCGCTAGTTGACATTGAAGTATTGTTTTTTGTTACTCAAGGTCATTTAATTGAGATGTTAGTTTCAAATAAAAGTATATCATTTTTTAGAGTATTATATTAATACACAAAACAATTCGTGATTGGTTTGCTCTTTAATTTCTTGCACATTTTTAACTTTTTTTTTAAATTTTCTACTTTTATGTATATCTGTGGCAAGGTTTTTATTTTTAATCTAATTAATATAAATTATAGCTAATAATACAGAAATAAACATTAACCTTTATATTTTCCGAACTAATTAACTCCCCCGGTATGAAATCTGTCAAATATCATACCTCACTTTTAAGTGGCGCCGCCCTGGTGGCAGAAAAAGTCGTGGATGCCCTCATTCACAAAACTGATGATAACAAAATCGACTGATAGAGTTTGGTGTTGCAGCTAAATATCTATCATCTACACCCAAAATTTAATTACACCACTCGATAGCTAAACGATCAAATAATTCGTTACGTTGAGTGTAGATTGTCGCATCGCGTGCTGCGCTTCATACAGGCTATTCACGTAAAACATTCGGCTATGTCCACGACACAGCCACACCCCGACTTTTCCTTTTTCTATAGAACTAGATATTCCTCGCGACTTCGCCCGCGTGTTATTTAGGGTTTTAATTTTTTTTGCGCGGAACCCTAATTCTTTTTCTAAAATAAAAGTAGCCTAAGTTACTCCTTGTAACATCAGCTATTTGTCAGTGAAAATCCCGTGAAAATCGGTCCAGACGTTACGGAGATTAGCCGGAACAAATAGACCGACAGACGGATAGACAGACAGACAGACAGACAGACAAAAACTTTAGAAATTGTATTTTTGTTTTTAGTATCGTTTATACTTTCATATGCATTTAGTAAAAAACTGTAATTTTAACATTACAAATCGACACTTCAATTTTATTTATTTGTGTAGATTAGGTTGACAAACAAGCTCATAGGCCACCGGATAGTAAGAGGATGCTGTGGCTTATAGACGTTTATATTTATCCTGAGATAAGAATCAAAATGCAGATACGTTGTCATCCATGAGGATTAAGATGGAAAGCCTCGTTTCCAGTAAAAAGGGTCTCTGTTTCTTTACACTTACCATACAAAACACAGCAACATTGAGCTGCTATTTTACGCTGGTTTTCTGTGAGAGCGTTGTCCTACCCCAGTCGAATCGAGCCATTCGTGCTATAATCTTATTGTAGCTGCAGAGTGGCTTCATCACGTGTAAAAAATCAATATGAATGCAAACGGAGTTGACAGCGTATCTGTAGCCCCTTTTTAGGGTTAAGCTTTTTAAAGTTAAGCTAAATGGCAAAAAACGGAATTTTTATGGATTCGTCATGTCTGTCTGTCTGTCCGTCCGTATGTTATAGCCACTTTTTTCCGAAACTATAAGAACTATGCTGTTGAAACTTGGTATGTAGATGTATTTTGTAAAAATAGAAAAAAATCTATTAATTTTGGGGGTTCCCCATACTTAGAACTGAAACTCAAAAATTTTTTTTTATTCTAAACCATACGAGTGGTATATCTATGGATAGGTCTTTAAAAATGATATTGAGGTTTCTAATATCATTTTTTTCTAAATGACGCGAGAGACACTTCCAAAGTGGTAAAATGTGTGCCCTCTCCCCCTGTAACTTCTAAAACAAGAGAATGATAAAACTAAAAAAATATATGATGTACATTACCATATAAACTTCCCCAGAAAATTGGTTTCAACGAAATCTAGTAAGTAGTTTTTTTTATAAGTCATAAATCGTAAACCGCAATTTACCTTTCATTCAATCAACTGAAACATAAAAATAAAAAATACACTATTATTAAAACATCGATCAATGTTACAACGAACTACAAGAACTTTTATATTTTATTACTTGCTGCTACGGAACCCTTTATGGGCGAGTCCGACTCGCATTTGGCCGCTTTTTTGAAGTTGGCTGCGAGTGTCATAGGCTGGAGTAGTCACTTACCATCAGGTGGATTGTGATTTTTCGATTTATCATGTAAGAATATCTAGGACTTAATATCGTCCCGTGTCGCAAAATATACACAAAAAAAAAACTATGGTTGCCACACGGCTGAAAACTATAGAAAATAACAGTGCACTTTAATAAGCTGAAAGGATCGATGAATGGATTGTTTGTTGGTCACTACAGTTGTATAAAAACAAAGGGAGTGTCAAATAGCGTTTAACGTTAATAACGTGTTAAAAGCATGTCAGGGTATTAAATTAAAATAGTAGTGTGTTACGCATAATTTTAACTGTCTGACGTCATTACGCATCAAATGAATCTAAATATATATATGTCTTGAATAGTTAGTGTGTCACAGAACGCCCTTAGCTTGTAATTGGCTGTCGGGTGGATATGTTTATCATATGCTACGGCCCCGTTCCCTCCCTTATATGACTTGGGAGCCGACGGCGTATATTACGTAGTTACGTGAACTCAAGTGGACTGCCCGTCCAGGTACGTATGTTGATATTAATCTGACTTGAATTATTTGGGTAAAGTAGAGTGGATCTGTGGAGTAAATTAAGTCATACGAAGAATTGTTTTAACAAATTAGTTTATTGATAAAGTCACACGTTTATTACAAATGAGGTGTGTTGAAATACAGATGGTTTTATTTCATAATGTAAATATAGTTTACTATGACATTCATAGACCACTCATAGACATTTTTTGACCGCATTAAATCTAACGAGTGACAGTAACCTAATGGTATGGTTAGGACTGCAAACTCAGAAAGTCGTGGGTTCGAATCTGCCAATTGACGCTGTGATGAACCACTTTTAACATACGTATTTTAATTTTAATCTTAACAGTGTTGCTAGTATTTTAAAAAAGAAAAAACTGTCGAAGTCACGTTTATACAAAAAGTAAAGTAGACAACATACGTTCAAACTTTTGGGCACATCCTTCTTTCATTCCTTATAGCGGATATATAATATACATACATATTTTCGTCATTCATTAAATTCTCAATTTTTTAATAATATTTAAAATTATATTACTTATTTACTCTTATTTGTCATTTATCAATTCATGATTATAATTTTGCGTAGCTTTTTTAGTCAAAAAATTGCCCTCAACCCATAATTTAGACAAGAGCTCTCGTATCCCCAGGGTACGTGTACCACTAATTGGAACACACTGCTCCGATCTATCACGATTTCTCACACATAATTCGTTTCTTTTGATACGTTGTAAGAGTTGCCATGTCTTTGACACTGGATCCAAAGTTTTAAAGTTGTATAGAAGTTTAATATACAATTTTTATTTATTTAATGGGTGTGTTGAGTAACTGCAGTTATAACAGTTACTATTATTAACAGCCCGCATATCATCTTATTTAATCTTAAGTAGATATCCAGGCTGCTAGAAATTTGAAGCAAATTATTTTAAAGGTATAAATAATAATAATAATAAAATATTTATTTGCATAAAACATGGTACATTTTAGGTCTTATAATATAGTGTGAACATGTATGTTTTACCGATTTATCGGTATGCAAATATTACGTCGACATGCAATTGAATAATTAAAATTACAAAACTACAAAGTTACAATAACGTTTCGTATCAAAATTAAAAAAAATAGTATAATGTCAATAAAGGACGGTCCATTTCTGGCCCAGTCTATGTACAATATACCGTAAAAAAGAGAAAAATTCAGGGATTTCGTTAAAAATAAAATGAGAGAATAAATCAAAATAAATAATTTGCAAAAAATAAAAATGCAATCCCAAGTTTCTTATCGTTTTACAAGATGGGGCACCATCTTGTAAAACCATAAGAAACTTGGGTCAGTCATAAAAAAGTAAAAAAGACCCGGTTATTTGTCAAATGTCATTTCTGTCAAATGATATTTTTATTAATTTCGAGCTTGGTTGTGTAGTTCAGAACTCTACTCTCTACTTCTTTGACTCTGCTTTTGTTTTTGGACTAATGATTTACGTGGGATTTTGATTTCGTTGATATCGGACATTTGTATTCTGTAGAATCACATTTTAAATCAGTAAGCAGGTATGTACGAAAAAAAAATGTTTCCTTAAGCTATTAAACGCATTTGAATGACATGTTTCTATCTATAGTCTGTTAATAATTATTAATGTCTACATAAGTTCATAATGGCTGCAAAATCTTAATATGATGTAATTATCTTTCAATTAACCTGTTAAAACATGTTGCACAGTTTAAAATGCGCTTCTGCAATATAGATAGTTAATTAAAATAAGATTGTTTTGTTCTAGATGGATGAAAAAGCACCAATATGTCCACAATGTTTTGCAAACGTATTACAAGAATTATCTGTCGGCACAAATCTTGAAAATGAGCTCCAGCGCCCTAATGCCAATACTATCAGTATATTGTATGTTTGGTATCAACGAAGACTGGGTAGCAGATAAGTTGAGACCCAATTAATATCATCCCAACAAGACTCTGTTTTAATAAGAGGCCGTATAACATTTCGCCATCACTCGTGCAGAGCTTATTATACATACGAGTATTATATACGGTTGGCGAGACAAGGGACAAGTTGGGATGAGATGATTGCAGGTTATTATTGCAGTTGCTCTTCTGGACAACAGACAGTGGGTTGCTGTGCCCACATAATGACCGTTGTCTGGTATTTGTGTTGGGCCCGGTATCAAAATTCTATAAACGCACCGGCCTCAATTCTGGATGGCATTTTAGTAAGAGAGAATTTTGAAGTAGGATAAATAAATAAAAATTAAAAAATGAAGCTGTTTTATTTATTTTTAGTATCCAAAACATGATTGACCTAATGTTTCACTTTATATAATTCATAGGACTGTTAACCTTTGTTATGACATTATCTAGGCTTCAAATGTCTGTCAAGGCTCAAGGCATACTCTGACACGCTGAGGACCTGTTATATGAAAGTATTTGTACGCCGGAAACGGCAGAATATTTAGGATGCCAATTCTTTTGTAACAACTGTAATGTACCATATTATAACAAATAAATTATATTATCTATGATTGTACCCTAGCACTTCAGCAGCCCAGATAGACACATATACTTGAACAGAAATTAGTATTCAGGATTATTCTGTTTATCCACCTTATAACAGCCACTCTAAGGTAAAATAAGTTAAATATATTCTATAAGATTAGTGCAATAAAGTAGTATCTCAGGGTGGATTTTGGGCTAATGAATGCAATGAAATAATTTTGTGCGTAGGAACCGTTGATTTATTCTCAATAATCTTCTTGTCTGGAATTAGGTAGTACTTTTTACATTTGTTTTCTCTTGAACTGCATTTATGATATGCAAATATCAACAAGAACGTTAGTTGTTTTAAGACCAAAAAAGCATATACACAATCTATAATACACTTAATTCGTTTTTTGATCAAAAATAAAACTTTTTTGCCCTACTTTCCTACTAGTTTCGAGACATTTTAGCTATTTTACATAATAAATCTACCTGATATGTAGGCTATAGGTGATATGAGTATATCACAGACAAGAGTAATTGTGTTCTGTGTCACAGACTAACTAGTAGATTCTACCCGAGAGTATATTTCAGAGATGACAGCTAACGTCAAATCAAAACGACGTCAATCCGCCATTAGGGTTGCATTTATTGGTGAGAATAAAATATTAATTGCACTGAAATTAAGACGAATTCGTGGATGTGAATGATCAAAAGTGGTTTAATATTTTATTTTAATTTATTTCCATACTAGTACAAAACTAGGCCTACGCTTCATACAATTTTGGACCGTCTCCTTTATGATGTAAAAAAGAGAAAAAATATATACAGGCATGGTCATATCATAATACATAATGTCCAACTAGTATATTGTCAATCTTGCAAATGCTAATTCTTTTGTCAATTTAAAGTTTCAAGTATCAACAACAATTCGCTTGAGGTGATCGTTTGGTGACCGTCACGGCAGAATTTGATAAATTTATTTACGTCATAAAAACAGGTTTCAATCATAGTCCCGAAAATAATTTATAATGGTGTTGCATTGTGCCTAAACGACCGAGCTAGGCATAAAATAATTGACTGCAGTATAAAATGATTACACCTATCAAAAAGTTAATTATTCCGTATTCTCCTACTTCCTGCTCCAGAATTGGAACGATTTTAATTTTTTTCATGAACAGTATAAGAAGGATTGTGGTTATGGATTGTGGTTTGTGATTGTGGTTGTATGATTTTTTTATTTTCTATGGTTTTAAATGTGTTTGTGAATGTCTAAGAACGGCGATAACATTGGGCAGTTGAAGTATTTTAGAAGGTATTAGCCACCAGCGATTTTTCTGGATCGATACGACTAAGGGACCTCTAAAATAATTAAATATTAAAAAAATTGTACAACCGACTTCAATGTAAATTATTAAGAACAACTCACAAACTATTGCTCAGACCTTGATCAAATTTATATGGGACCACATATGAACCACTTGCTTTCAAATAAAAAAAATCATCGAAATCAGTTCACTCAGTAGAAAGTTATGAGGTAACTAAAATTAAAAAAAGCATTTAGTCGAATTGAGTACCGGCTCCCCTTTGAAGTCGGTAGAAAAGAACCTACTCTTTTATAAAAGGACAGCAACGAACCTGCAACTTCTCTGGAGTTGCAGTTGTTCATGGGCGGAGGTAGTCATTACCGTCAGGTGAGCCGCGTGCTTGTTTGCCCCTCTTATACTCGTATATATAAAAAAGAGCACAGTAAACTGGGTGAAGTTAACAATATATTTCTTCTTAATTTATTAATAAAAAGGGCTTTGAAGTTTCCCTTCGAGAATATAGAATTATAAATAGACTTCGCAGATTGGTTCAGTTCGGTTGAAAAGTGAAAAAATTGCTATCGACTTTAAATCTCTTCCAATCTTCAGACTCGTCTCGGATCTCTTTTTGATGGCCGTCGATTTATGTAAAAACGAAAGTTTCGTTGACTTATTTTCAAAAAGCTTTAACGAAATTCAAATTACTTCGCGCCTCGAGTTAAGAGATTATGTTAAATAGTAGTGTAAAATGAAAAGAAAAATAAATAGGTTTACAATATTTAAGTAAACAAATTTTTTTATATTTATTTAAAAAGCTAGGTTTGTTATTTTTTGCACATGTGCGAAAATTAAATAAGATTTAGATGAAATTCTTGTTGTATTATTTTTAAGGTAACTTTATATTTATGTCGCTATTTTCATATTATGTAATGTGGAAGTGACTTAATTGCTTAGTTGTATTTTTCTTAAATTTGTTTCTATTTGAATGCATACGTTCTTTTATAAACATCGGCAATTTCAAAATTATTTAAAATAAAAACTCACGTGAGTATTTGTGATCATTATGGATCATTATCAACATCATTACAGCCTTTCCCAAGTTATCAAAATTAAAGTATAACAAAGTAAAATAAAAAATATTTCGAAGTCAGCAATTTACCAATGAGGGTGGGGTACACTTCTTTGCTCCCTCGTAGTTTATGAATTGGATGTAGCATTAAGCTTAACTTTTAAGAAATCCATTGTTGAAACTGGACTTCTCCCAAGAAATCTCACATAGCGCGGTTCTCAGCATCTGTCGACTTATGCAAGAAGTATATGCATGTCTTACCAGGTCGTTACTCCATGTAGTGGATGATCACCACTTACTGGTGGTCCATCACTTACTGATACGAGGCTGCGATGCTCGTTTGTCACCCGTATTCTATAAGAACGTTTCTTCCGTTTGGTTGACGGTTCGTCCAGCTATATGGCCGCTAATGACAACATATAGAACTGAGACGTGGTCTTTCACTGCTGGCCATGATAGGAAGCTTAAAGTCATTCAGCGAGCTATAGAGGGCGTAATTTGACATTCTACTTGGATGATAAGGAGTAGTGGATTCCCTTATGTATTTATAGATAAAAAACTGTATGTATTTTTTTTATAAGATAAGGGTAACAAACGAGCACACAGTCCACCTGATGGTAAGTTATTGCTGTGGCCCATAAACATCTATCTTCAACTACGAATCAAAATGCAGAGAAGCGTTGTCACCCGTGAGGACTAAGATGGAATGCCTCGTTTCCAGTAAATAAGGTGGATCTCCGGTTCTCTATACTCACCTTACGAAACACAGCAGCATTAAGATGGTATATTACGCTGGTATTCCGTCAGAGCGTGGTCTTTCCCCGGTCGGGCCGACCCATTCGTGCTACAACCATACTAATAATATAGCTGCAGCATGAAATTACCATGTATAAATATGTAATATAAAATACGTATGGTAAAATATTTTAATTACAATAAATCAGGTTGTTAATAATGTTTGTTGTTAAAAATGCGGATTTACACAACATGTAACATGTGTTACATGTTGTATAAATCCGCGTATGTATCTCTATTTTTTTTATTTAATTTTCTACCTCTTAACACAAAAATATGCAAAACAAGAAACGCCGCTTTATACGCCTAGGAATACACATTTACGTGCATTAGACTAAGTGTGATTTATTTATGATTCATACTTAGTTGGGTGACATTATTATTTTGGCATGTTATTTCAGGCCCTACAAAGTTTCTTTTCAAGTTGAAATTAGATTTATACGAGGCTTCATTTACTTGGGATCGTGATTTTTACAGAATTCAAATGTATGTCTGCAAAAGGTTAACTCGAGTTGTTTTATAGAATTGAGGTGACAAACAACCTTATAGGCTACCTGATAGTAAGTGGCACAAATAACCGTTTCAGTCCACCTGGTCAAGTAGCTACTGCAGTACATATCTCTCTTACAAAGCAATAAGGACCGTGGCCGAGCTCACTTGTCTACTCTAGCGCCATCTATTATCTATCTACGGAAGCGGTTGCGATGTATATCGATATGAAAATTTGACGCGCTAAATACATCGTTCTTTATTTAATACATTTCCATAGATGTCGCTACATGGTACAGCTAAGTAAGATTGACGAAGTCATTGGGCTCTAGTATACATACAATCAACTTGAAATGAAGGCTACAGATCCGTTGTCAGCTCTGAAATATGAAATGCTTCAAAGCCTTTAGTTATACCGGTTGTCCATATACATCATACCGGAACGTAGCAGTGCAGGCACATTTGTCGGCAGAAATAGTTAACTCCTAGACACTAGGCACGAACTCCTAGCACCGGTTTAACTCTAGCTGTTTCCTAATTATTTTAATTTATTTACTTTAAGGACTTTATAGTACCGTGTAGTGGCTGTGTAAGAATATCCAATATACCATATCGTATAGAGGCTGTCGTAAGGCGACAGAAGGTAATTATTTATTTATTATTATTAAGAATGGGTCGGCTCGACCGGGGAAGGACCATGCTCTCACAGAATACCAGCGCAAAATAGCAGCTTAATGCTGCTGTGTTTCATACGGTGAGTGTAGAGAACCGGAGACCCTTTTACTGGAAAAGAGGCATTCTACCTTAGTCCTCACAGCTGACAACGCATCTGCTTTTTAATTCGCAAACGAAGATATATGTAGATGTCTATTGGCTACAGCAACCACTTTTTTTTATGATAAGGGTGACAAACGAGCACACAGTCCACCTGATGGTAAGTGGTTGTTGCTGCGGCCCATAGACATCTACATCTATCCTCTATTACAAATCAAAATGTAGATGCGTTGTCACCCGTGAGGACTAAGATGGAATGCCTCATTTCCAGTAAAAAGGGCCTCCGGCCACCTGCACTCACCAAGCGAAACGCGGAGGTAAACCTCTACTTCACGCTGGTTTTCTGTGAGGTCGTGGTACCACCCCGGTTCGAGCCGGCCCATCCGTGCAACAGCAAAAGCTGCCGCGTGGCTCTACCACTGTTAATAAACCAACTTGCGATCAGGTGGACTGTGTGCTCGTTTGTCACCCCTATTCCATAAAAAAAAAAACTGAAGATGGGCAGTAGCATCTTTCTTATTTATTTCTTTTTATTTATATTATTAAAATAATAAAAACTGCGTTTAAAAATCCGCCTGCCAAACATAGCAACTATGGCAAGATCTTCCCGATGAGACAATCTATAGGACATTTATAGGCTGTAATGGATGGAAGGACTTTATATTAGAATTCTGCAAATGATACATGATTGAATACTCTCATTTATAAGAGGATGCGGGTGCTCAGCGGCCAGGCTTACGTCAGTTACTTTTTTACTGTATTAGAATAAGTTATATTTTATAATGGCAGTAAGTGTTAAGGGCGTGAAGAGCTCATGATGTAGGGAGTTAGAGATTATTTGCTGCTCTGTTTCATTTTTAGGGTTCCGTACCTCAAAACGAAGAAATGGAACCCTTATAGGATCACTTTGTTGTCCGTCTGTCAAGACCCTTTTCTCAGGAACGCGTGGAGGTATTAAGCTGAAATTCATATCAAATACTCAAGTCTGCTGTCTCTTAGAGCTGTGAAAAATCAAACTTCTAAGCCAACGCAATCAAAAGATACAGCCGTTTATGCCGTAAATTTTCGACATTCGCAAGGGAATCAAAACCTATAGAGTACTTCCCGTGAACTCAGAATCTTGAAATTTGGTACGAAGTAACGTATTATAGTGCAGATAAAGGAAAAATTGCGGAAACCATAAATTGCTAGTTACATCATATAATAAAAATATTTTAAATAATTTTAAACTTATATACTTACGGATTTTTTCAGAACCCTCGGTGCGCGAGTCCGACTCGCACTTGGCCATTTTTTAACTATTGTTGGCCAGTGCTTAGTTATTATCCCAATGGTGGTAAGTAGTGATGTAGCCGAAGATAGTAGAACGCACAGACTTAGCTTTGCAAAAGCCTATTCATTTTTGCCTTGAATACACCTACATGATGCTTACACAATCTATAAAACTATTGACTTTACAGTTTTAGAAGAACTGTATTATGTCAAGAATTTTACATTCACTTCTGAGACTAACATATCTATAACTTAATATAAATTTGGTTTGGGCTATTCGTACAATGTAACAATGAAAATTATAAAAATAGCTACCAAAAATACAAAATACAAAATGTATGTATGATGGCTCGTTCGACTTCGTTCAAATTCGACCGCCGACTGTTACTTTAATAAAACCTTAAAAGGTTTTTATATATATACTAGCTGACCAGCCAGACGTTGTTCTGCCCTTTTCGACGATCTTTCATATAAAACGTCCTTAAATTCGTAATAAAAAAATATTGAATGTCACTTATCAGGATAAAAAAATCCTATCTCTCAAGTTGGACCGAACTGCACAGAGTGTGCAAAATTTCATTGAAATCAGTTCAGTAGTTTAGAAGTTCATCGCGGACAAACAACGTGACACGTAATTTTTATATATAAAGATACATGTTGCTAGACCCAACATCCGAGTTTATAATTAGATCAGCTTCATGATACCATGTTATTTCATTATCATCGAAGTTACAAAAGTTTGTCAAATTTCAGGTTAGTCGGCTATCAGCAAGTATGTTCAAAATTGACAACTACTAATTTGATCGAAAAGACATGCGGCGTAACCAAATTAAATTATTATCATCATCATCATAACAGCCCTTCACAAGATAAAAGCTTGAAAAATCATATAATTTATTGGTAAATATCTATTAAAATCATCTAAAGCAACTCTCATTATATCATCTGTCGCCATTATTTTTGCCCAAAAGTTTACGTAGAGCGAATTCAGTCACACGACTCGAATTTTGTACCTACGTTATTTGCTACAAAGGCTTATTATTAAAGGAAACAAGTTTATAGTTCCCCATAAGAGTCAGTTTCCCCATAAAATATCGCAGACGAGGGGCCGTCGCTGGGTCGGTGCATTGTTAGACCGGTCCTTCCGTGACCCCGGGCGAAAGCACTAAAACTTTCTTTTAATAAGGAAAGCAAACGTCTTGACAGAGGGACCCAATTATTTGATACAGCAGTGTATTATTATAATGAAAAATTCCGCCTTTGTAAATTTCATTGCATTCTCTTTCTCTTATTAAGATTGTTCATTAGGTATAGTAAAGTTCTGATATGTGTTAGCGTAGACCCAAAAAAGGGATGACGGTGTCAAGTACATCGAATTTTAGAGTGCAAAGTTAGTACGCTAAATTACAAGATAAGTGAGTATATAGAGCAGTAGCTATATTAATAGTATAGTTGTAGCACGAATGGGTCGGCTCGACCGGGGAAGGACCACGCTCTCACAGAATATCAGCGTAAAATAGCAGCTTAACGCTGCTGTTTTTCGTATGATGAGTGTACAGAACCGGACACCCATTTTACTGAAAAAGAGGTATTCCATCTTAGTACTCACGGGTGACGACGTATCTGCATTTTGATTCTTTATTGAGGATAAATGTAGATGTCTATGGGTCACAGCAACCACTTACCATCAGGTGGATTGTGCGCTCGTTTGTCACCCTATCCTATAAAAAGAAGGCATGACGGTGTCGAGTAGATCGAATTTTAGGGTGCAAAGTTAGTAAGCTAAATTACAGGATAAGTGAGTATACATACATAAACTCTCAAACTTGTCACCCAGAGGGATAGGTAGAGACAATAAATTTCTATTTTGGCATTGATACCTACTTGCTTCTTTTACATACATGCAACTATGCATATATGCTCGTCAGTTAAGAGTACTCTTGATTTGGCAATCTTCAATATTGAAGATGACAATATATCGCCAATTTGGTCATAAGGGCGTCCCATGCAGACTCTACAACTTATTTCTGCAGCATAAATTTTCATTGTCACACATTTTTTATTCATTCTTTCTACGTGTCCAAACCTATCTTTTTGACTACATTTTAAAATATACTAATTATAATGCATAAATAAACTCATATATATGTGTGTACACTTATGACATTATTATTTCTTATATTTACGCAAATACTACACATGAAATATAACTTATTTGACGGATTCTATAATATCTTTTGTGAAAAAAGTAGGTAATAATATTATATGAGTTTTATTGCTGAGATTGCTACAAGAAATTTTGTTCATTCAAATTATTAAAAGTTAATAAAAATAAGAAATTGGACACACCAAAAGATAGTTATTTTCCTTTATAAATTACTGAAACAACGTCAATGTTTAGACCTAGGTGCTCTTTCGACGCGTACCCTAAGGGAGAGTTCCTTTGCTACTGCAATACTTGGCTCTTAATTTATTTGTTCGTTTACACAACGTTCAACAGTGGATGCTTCATAAAAGGCCTTTTTCTTTGTAAGATCGTGTTGGAAAGTAAACAAGGCAAATTTTACGTTACAAACGTTATTTCAAATTCCAGTCAGCGAAAAAACTTAACAAAAAAAAAAGCAAACGAAGTACATTCCTTCGTCAGCTTATTTTTTTATAAAATTACAAACTAGAACAGTCCCGTACCGGTGGTAGGTTTTGCAGAAAATGGAAACATACCTACAACCCATTTTAAACAAAATAGCCCACTGATTCGGTCAGTTTTATTTTCTAGTTAGATAACTAGAGAGACGCTGCTGGCCATCGTGTGGTTTATTTCCCTCTGTCGCTTCTTACGACATCCACGTGATGATATGGAGTATTGAGTATACTTATACCGCGAATACATGGTACTAGCAGTGCCTACTGGTGTGAAACATACCTGAATGATATGAATGGTTGCAATCCTATAATAGTTTAAAAATTAAACCAAAGAAAAAGGAAAGTAAATACTAAAGTATCTGTATTAAAGTCCTAAGAATTTAATTAAGATCTAAAATGTCACAAAATATTTGAACACAATATATCTATCGTATCGAGTGCAAACTATCCGAAAAGTGTTGACAAGGCGAACAGAGGCAGGTCGAGGGTGATTTTGTCGAAATCAGAATAGAATTTCGACTACGACCTCTCTACCCGATAATTCCTTTTACCGTGCGATGACACAAAAGCACCCTCCCACCCCCCGGATTTACTCTGAACTCCGCTTAATGACGTTTTTGTCTGCCCCGTCTTCCATACCTTGTAATCTTGTATTTCGTGCAAATATTGATTTACTTCTATGAGGACACAGTAGGTGATAACGCAAGGTGGCCCGATCTATTTGTTATTTACGATCCTTTCTGCTCGATGAAATTGAAAATGGATTGTTGATATTGAAGGTGAGAACTAAATTACTTTGAAAGATTCCGTATTAATTGTTAAACGTTTAATGTATTGATTAAAATAATTACTGAAAACATATTAGTTATTGTGATATTTGACCTAATGATATTTTACCGAATAATGGTATAAGAACCGACAACCGATGGGCAAGAAAGGTTCTCGAATGGCAGCCTCGTACCAGTAGACGAAGTGTAGGGAACACCCTAAGTGCTGCAATGATACGATCACATAAACGTCACAATCATTATCATCATCATTACAGCCCTTCACGAGTCCACTGCTGAACATAACCTACCTAGAAGAGATGCCACAAAACACGGTTCTTGGTCATCTTTTTCCATCGACTTCGTGCATATCTTACCAGGATTTCACTCCATCTAGAGGAGACTCGCCCTACCTACACTTTATCTTTCTTCTCTATCGGTTATCGATTTACAAACTATATAACCGGCCCATTGTCACTTCAGCTTACTGATTCCATGGGCTACGTCGGCATTATAATGTTTATTTTATATCAAATTGTTATTTTAGGTCTGAAATCATAGTTTTTATATTGTGGGAAAAGTATTATTTAAGTTCGTATAGTTCATACGTCTAATTTTTTTTTGAAAATTAATACGAATATATCTATTGGCGAATGATTATTATCGTTTTAAATTATGATTATTATTGAAGCTAAAAGTAAAGTTTCAGCCCATAATACGTCCCACCGCTGGACACAGGCCTCACATATCTGAACGGGTTATTGAATAATTAGACTGCTGTGTACACCTATGTGTGCTAGCGGATCATCACATGTCCGAGGAGTACGTAATCCTCAGATATGCTGGTTTCCTCACGAAGTTCTCCTTTACCGCTTAGCACGTGATAAATCAGCGCTTAATATTGATAAACTTTCATTGGCACTGACGGGAATCGAACCCGGTTTGCTCTGTACCGTGAAATAAAGACAATCACATAATCCCTTAGTTACTATGGATATATTTTTTTATATTACTTAAAAGGAGTTATGACTTTAAACACAGTAGCCAGCAGAAAGTAATTCTTTATTCCTCATACTATCATTGTCAGAACACATTATTCAGTTTACACAAAGAAAGCGCACGAGACATTTCTTGAAATTAAACAAGGCACCGCCACGCATTTGCATGAAGAATATCGAAGGTACATTAGACCGGGATTTCGAAACCATTATCATAACAAAGTGAGTCTGTGAGTAGTGGCTTCTTCTGGCTTTGTCCGTCCGTAGATGCGATTACGCGGAATTACCTTTTATTAGAATTAATATAGAGATTTTGTCTGCGGCGAGGAAGCTACAGAAAGAACATTTCTAACGAGGGCTTCGAGTCGCTGGCGCGGATTAAATATGCTAATGGATAATGGCATGATTCTCTTGTACGTAGAGCTAGTGATTTGACGAATGAATTTATAAAAATGTAAGGATTTTTAGTGACGTAATATGTTTTCTTAGGTACGCTAAGAACACTTTTATAATTTAAAATTTCTTCTTCTTCAAATAATTTGAACCTAATACGTTTTAACAGTTCTCCAAATCCAGTGCTGGACAAATGACATGTTAGGGAAAATTTACCTTAATCGTCACACATGGAGGATTGTTGATCTTAAAACCAGATGTACCTATACATCTCGGATCTTTGACGATACTTTTCTTCGACCGAGCCGTGGTAGCTCAGATGGTTAGCGCTCGCTGTAAGCTTCACAGTACTCGAGCAACCCGGGTTCGATCCCCGCCGGCACCAATGAAATTGTTAATTGCAATTTTAAGTGTTGATTTACCACGTGCTCGGCGGTGAAGGAAAACATCCTGAGGAAACTTGCATGTCAGAAAAATAAGAAAAAAAATATTTCGAAGACATGTGAATTTCGCCAACACGCATTGGGGCAGCGCGGCGGACATTTTTTTGCCCTAAAACCCTCTCAGAAATGAGAGGAGGCCTGTGCCCAGCAGTGGGACGTAAATAGGCTGCAAATTTACTTTACTTTCTTCGACGGTCTGGGTATTTTACGTCTGGCGTAAACAAATGGTTACACCGCCAGCTATCGAAAGTTATGACATTTTTTTGGCATTTCTCAAAGTCTCTACGAAGAACTGGAATGGAATGATGGATATTCTTACGTCGTTATTACTTTGATACCTAATCGAATTATAATTTAATAAATAATTAACTACTAGACTTTTTGGCAATTGATTTATTTTAAATTCGAAACGTACAGAGTGATTAGATGCATTCAGATTTTGGGGAACTCGGGCATTTAACATGTTATCATGCAACAGTCGTCCGGGCATTTATGCTTTCATTTAATTTGACCTGATCGTCGGATAATTATTTACTTAAAAAAATGGATGACCTACTACTTACTTTTGATATTTTGATGTTTTTTTTTTGAGTTAATATGAACACAGAATACGTTATTAAACAGTAAATTGCAAAGGTAGTAGAACCGAACCTTTTTTATAGTATATGCGTGACAGACGAGTCACCCTTAAACTATACGAGTAAATATATACACAGTCCACCTGATGATAAGTGAATGCTGTGGCCCATAGATATCTACTTCTATACACGAATAAGGCTTTTTACTGCTCTGTGGCGCAGTGGGCCGCGGGTTCGAATCCCGCACGGAACAAGTATTTGTATGGCCTACAAATTATTGTTTTTTTTTTAATTTTTTATTTGATATTTGCCCTCGTGCAATTTATGTTTGTAAACTGCCTCCACGACACAGGAGAAAATCCTAGTGTAGTAACATTTAAAAAAAGAAGAAAAAAAAAGAAGAAATAAGAACCACAAAACAGATGCGTTGTCATCCGTCAGGACTAAGATGGAAAGCCACTTTAAAAAGGGTCTCCAGTTCTTCTCACTCACCATACGAAACTCAGTAGCATTAAGCTATTTTACGCTGGTATTCTGTGAGAACGTAATCAGTCGAGCTAACCCATTCGTGCTACGACCTTAACGCTTTCACTCTCCGGTTTTCAGACACAATAGTAAGACAATAGCAATGACCTAAATGTAGTGCACGGGACAGCGAAAGGGTTAATATAGCCGCAACGTGGCTCTACCACGTATAAAACAGTCTTATAGTAAACTAAAAAGATTTGTAACTGGCTCATAACCTTGGTTTGCGTCAATTATTGGAGGAAGCCTTTATTACGATACCAATGTGTTGCATGATGTAGTTGACAAAGAAGAGATATAAATCTCTTCTAATCGTTCTTCTAACAGTGAGTCGAGATGAGTGAGCCAGGTTAGTTTTTCTGAGCATGCACTGCCCATGAAAATTTGTAACTCGGTAAGGACTGCAGGTGAAATGCTGGCTTTTTAGAAAGTCCCGAGGTCGTATCGGTCCGGCAAAACCGCTGGAGACAGTAGATCATTCGGTAATGCACTGCGGAACATTGAGATGATATGGATGGAATTTCAAGTTCCGTTGCAGTGCACGCTGAGAGTTTTTGAGATAGGTTGGCTTTTCATTTATTATAAGACTAAATATATGTTTTAAAATAACAATAAATTGATGGTAAGTACAATTACTCTGCTGCTCTAACAGAACTCACTCCTTTAATCGATAAATTCGATTTTTGAACCTCAGAATCTGCATTTTGATTCTCTACTTTATGAATCAGTTCTTAACTTTATGGCTTCTCTTAATAGAATTCTTTCAATATCAATTTTTTTTCGAGAGGCTTTCACGCTATACCCAAAATAGAAAACAAACATTTATTATAATGACCAAATTTCAATCCAAATTTAAAAGCCTATATGACAAGCATACCGACAAATACCTCGTTTTGTTTTGATATTTGGTACGAAAATTAAATATTAGCTGTCATTAGATTTTATTACATAGGCTGCACTAAAAGTATCGGGAATGGAATATTTCCACTGTTCCTGTCATATTAAAATCTTTTTAATTGAAAACTTCTTGGTTTTAAAAATCGAATACCATTTATTTATTTAAAAAAAGATTCTCGGTCTTGTCACAAGGTTTTGTCAAACTTGTTTAGTCGTTGAGAAAATGGAATTGACTCGAGAAAATTCAAAAGCGATGATTTATTATGACTTTCGAAGTGGTTTAACACAAAACCAGTGTGTTGACCGGATGATTTCTGCATTTGGTGATGAAGCCCCATCCAAAACCACAATTTATCGGTGGTTTGCTGAATTTTAACGTGGACGTGTCAAGCTCAGTGATGATCCCCGTTAAGGTCGTCCAAAAACTACAATCACCCAAGAAAACGTTGATGCTGTGCGTAAGCTGATTGAGGAAGATCGACATGTGACATACCGCGAAATTCAGGCAACTTTAGACATTGGCATGAGTCAAATACAAATAATCTTGCATGAACAATTAGGTATAAAAAAGTTGTTTTCCCGATGGATACCGCATTCGCTCTGTTCTGTGAAGAGCAAAAAGCGCCTCGCGTTACTTGGTGCGTCAGAACTCTCGAAAGATTCCACGCAGGATCCTCAAATGCTGTATACAACATCGTATTAGGTGACGAATCCTGGATATATGCGTACGAACTCGAAACAAAAAACCAGTCACGAGTTTGGGTGTTCGAAAATGAGTTAAAGCCAACAAAAATTGTTCGTTCACGGAGTGTTGCAAAAAAAATGGTGGCCACGTTTGTCTCCAAAACCGGCAATGTTACGACTATTCCTCTTGAGGGACAAAGAACGGTTAATGCAAATTTCGCGGAGAATACTTCGAAAAGCAATAAATACATTTTTAAATAGTAATGTTGTGTCACTTCCTTGATTCCCGAAATTTTCAGTGCCGCCCTCGTAATGAATTGATTGATTTCCGTGTAGTTGCGGGTAAGAATACCCACTACCCCATATCTTCCCGATGCTGTCGTAAGAGGCGACAGAGGGAAACTGAGGCAGAAGATGGGCAGCAGCTTCTTTCTGATAACAGCAAAACCACAATAAAAAAACCACCACCCCCCATGATGAGAGTTACGAAGAGACGGCTCCCACTCCCCGGCGGCCCCGCTATTCCTGGCTACGGTGGCGACCATGGTAATGACGGGGCAGGGGGTGCTAAGAATCTAAGAATCCGGTGGAGGTTCGTATGCCACTTACGACGACTCCACCTGACAACATATAACGCTCGCATCCTGAGGACTGACGAGAAAATACTGGAGCTAGAAGAAGAGATAGACAAGTTGCGCTGGAATATTAGGGGGGGCAACTATGTGTCCCAAGGAGGTGTCGGATTTATCGTCCACAAGTCTCTCGTTAAGAACTTTGTAAAGATTGAGAGTGGGTCGACAAGGGTTGCGTAACTTATAAACATGAATCGCCAAACGGTATTCGCTGAAGGTCATACAGGTTAACGCACCAACCTCGGCACATCCCGATGAGGACATATCTAGAGCCATGCATTCATCCAAAACCACTATACGGTGTTAATGGGAGACTTAAACGCAAAACTAAGCACAAGAGAGAACGGTGATGTGAAGGTAGGGAAATTTGGAATAGGGCAACGGAACCCAAGGGGCCAGCAGCTGGCCGACTTCATGGACAAAGAGGGATTCTTTATGATGAACTCTTTCTTCCAGAAGTGGCCCCACAGGAAATGGATCTTGTCGAGCCCCGACGGTTGGACAAAAAATGAGATTGACTTAATTATGACGACCAGACCACAACTGCTCAGTGATGTCTCAGTGATCGCGAGGGTGAAAATCGGCAGGGATCACCGAATGGTGAGAGGCATACTCAACCTAAACGTTAAGTTGGAGAGGTCACGTCTAATGAAGTCAACGCTCCGTCCTCCTCGTGCTCTAATCCGAAGTCCCGAAACCTTTCAGCTCAAGCTACAAAACCGTTTCCAGTACCTAGAATATTGCAATGCAGTGGACGATATGAATAACAAGCTCATGGAAACTGTCTATGCGTTCGTAGCTAAGTTTTGCAAGATCCGCCGCAGAAGAACACAAAAGCTCTCCAATCACTCTTATGGATGTTAGACGCAAAGTGAAGCTGCAGTCTTCAGTAAATTTGACTGCGTACAGGCAACTGAACAGACAGATCTCCAAATGCATGCGGCGGGACTTATGTAACTTTAATACTGCTCGTTTTGAAGAAGCGATCGAGCGGAACTAGGGCTCCAAAATCTTTGCTAGAGATCTGTCTGCCAAAAAGAGCCAACTCTCGAAGCTGAAGACCGAGTGTGGCAGCGTCGTTTCTGGGACACCAAAGATTTTGAGTGAGATTGAGAGGTTCTAAGAGTAGATGTACACATCTTCGTTGGAGACACACGCAAGTGTGAGTAACGATTCAAAAGCAAGTCACAAGCAAGTTATCTGACATTATTACGATGATATTCCGGACGTCAGTCTGAGAGAGATTAGAATGGCTCTCCAGCACCTTAAAAACGGCAAGGATAGAATTACAGCGGAGCTTCTGAAAGCAGGTGGAAAACCGGTATTTGAAGTCCTTAAGAAGCTCTTTAATTTCGTCTTCCATGGTGGCACTACACCGGAGGCGTGGAGCAGAAGTGTGGTGGTCTTGTTCTTCAAGAAAGATGACAATGTTCTCTTGAAGAACTACAGACCAATTTCCCTTCTGAGCCGCGTCTATGTGTTGTTTTTGAGAGTCATTACGAGTCGTCTCGCATCCAGACTCGACAACTTTCAGCCTCCCGAACAAACCGGTTGCTGAAAGGCTTTAGCAGTATAAACCACATATATACCTTTCGGCAAATTGTACATAAGTCCGAGGTTTGCCACTATTTCTGGCGTATGTGGACTATGAGAAAGCCTTTGATTCCGTCGAAATTTGGGCGGTGCTGCAGTCCCTTCAGCGGTGCCAAGTTGACTGTCGGTATATCGAAGTGCTGAAGTGTTTATACAGTAGGGCTACGATGGATATCTGAGTACAGAATCAGAGTACGATACCTATCCAACTGCAAAGAGGTGTAAGACAGGGTGACGTTATATCTCCGAAACTCTTCACCGTTGCATTAGAAGACGTTTTAAAGCTACTGGATTAGAAAGGATACGGTATTAACATCAAGGGCGACTGCAACACTCACCTTCAATTTGCCGACGATATAGTCCTTATGGCAGAATCGCTGGAGGACCTAAGCAATATGCTCAATGACCTCAATAGTGCCTCCCAACGGATAGATTTTAAGATGAACATGGACAAAACAAAAATCATGTTTAACGTCCATGTCACACCTATTCCGGTAGTTGTTGGGAGCACTAAACTCGAAGTTGTTGACGAGTATGTTCACCTGGGACAAATAGTCCGACTAGGTAAGTCCAACTTCGACCGAGAGGTTAATCGACTTATTTAACTCAGCTGGGCCGCGTTCGGAAAGTTACGGTACATATTCTTGTTAGATATACCTCAAAACTTGAAAACGAGACTGTACAACCAGAGCGTGTTGCCAGTGATGACCTATGGAACTATGACGTGGTGCTTCACTTCTGGCCGGATGAGGAAGTTCAAGGTCGCTCAGTGAGCTAAGGATAGCGCTATGCTCGGAGTTTCGGAGTCCGCAGTAGAACCAGTGACCAACATAGCCTAACGGATTAAGCTGAAGTGGCAATGGGGAACCGACAACCGAAAGGGAAAGAAGGTTCTTGAGTGGCGGCCTCGTACCAGCGGATGAAGTGTAGGGCGTCCCCTCACTAGATGGAGTGATGACCTGGAAAGACATGCAGGAAGTCGATGAATGCAGGTGGCTCAGGACCGTGCTTTGTGGCATTCCTTGGGGGAGGCCTATGTTCAGCAGTGGACTTGTGAAGGGCTGTAATGATGATGATGATGATGAATAAATTGATTTACTAGTATTCTTATATTTATACCTAGTGTATCTTACGTTAAAAAATAATTGTATATTTTTATTATTTTTATGATAAAATTTCAGCTCCGCTAATTAACGTTTAAAGCTTTCATACTCATTTATACAATAGTTAAAAAATACTCGAATTTTTTTGTTTCTCCAGACATTTAAAATAGCAATCTGCGGTCATTATTGGATAACGAACATGATGTGATCAACAAAGTTTTATCGAATCTACAAAGTAAGGGGACGTGGGCAACAGAGTCACTAATTAAAAGTTAAGCGGCTGGCTTGGACAGTCAATTTTAGGACTTTTTGTTGAAACTCCGCCTGCCCTCAAGTCAGCAGTTACACGCCGTGCATGTTTACAGCTGGTTGCAATTTGCTTGCCGGCGGGTGTATTTTTTTTAGTTAACATGTCGGCTGGTAGCGCTGATTTCGAACTGAGCGGCGATCAGCCGAGTTGGCAATTTTTATTTCAACGCCCGTTACGTAAGCTTTTTTGTGGAAAAGTTAAAGAGAGTTTTATCGAAAATTTAACGTTAAAAAACATGGTGGTTTTACTATTTCATTTAAAAACGGTAAGACTTGGAAATGCTAGATAGAATTTATTATAATACAAAATTAGAACAAAACTTACAAACACTGTCATATTACAAAATCACAAGTTCGTACCGTCACAAGTCTATTGCTGAATAAAGGCCTCCCCTATTGCCACAAACTATGATTCTAAGCCACCTACGTCCATCGACCACCGACACCTGAGTGTTTTAGTGTATAACTTAGCACTATAACTTAAATAGTGTATCCCAACGGATAGGTCTTAAGATGTACATCGATAGGACAAAAGTTATGTGTAACGTCTATGCGACTTCGTTGTTTAGTTGTTGGGTACACTATGCTCAAACCAATTTGAAACTTGTTATTTTTCTGTTTCGTGTACTGTTTTATAGTATGGGTCTATATCACGATATTGTAATCACGAGACAAACATATAAACACCGTTACACCAACAAATAGAATGTCTGTCATAGCATTCCGTATCTTCTCAACATAGTATAATATAACAAACTCGCTTCCCACCGTCTGTATGCTTGTATCTTTTAAACTACGTAATGGACTTTAGTGTGGTTTAGATCAATAGATATGATAATTCAAGAAGGCTTACATGTATAATACATGCATATTATATATTATACTAGGTGACCAGGCAGACGTTGTTCTGCCCTTTCCGAACGACCATTTGCTTTCCCAAAAACACTCCTGAAATTAGCAATAAAAAAATTGAGGTTCACTTATCGGGATAAAAACTATCCTATCTCTCAAGTTGGACCAAACTGCACACAGTCGGCAAAATTTTTTTGAAATCGGTTTTATCTGTTGAATACTTACAGCAACACGTGGTAGTTATACTACTAAATTGTAGCTTATATTAAACGTATGCATTTTTAACATAGCGCCATCTATTAAGTATTTACTCAATACAGTCAACGGATATCATCTGACAGAATCGTTTGGAGCTAACAGATAATTGTGACTGTCAAATAATAGAAAAATAATTTTCAATAAAATAATATTGTATTGCGACTATAAATTGAGATGTAAGCTATCCTATCTTTTAAGTTGGACCAAACTGCACATTGACCAAAAATTTAATTGAATTCAGTTCAGTAGTTTAGGGAGTCCATCGCGGACAAACAACGTGACACGTACTTTTTATATATAAAGATAATTCTTCTGTTCGTGTGTATGTCACCGAACTCCTAAACCGCTGGAATGATTTTGATGAAATTTTATGTGTTATATGTAGGTATGAATTGAGAAATTGGACCGGATTGGTGGCGTTGTTGTCGAGATCCAGAAATTAACCGTGCGAAGCCGGGGTGGATCGCTATTTTATGGTGAAATCGGCTTACTTATGAATATTTTTTTTTAATTTTGGTTAACGTATTTTATGACTTCTTATATTCTTATTTACTTAATGGCTTCTTATAATCAATTTCTGCTACTATCGAGTTAGTCATGGGAGTGACAAAAGAGAAAGTATATGAATCGATTTACTTATATTCTTTTACTCAATAGAACTTTCTTTATAAAATAGATTTTATATTTTTTAATTCTTTGCTATAATCACGAGACAAACACATAAACTCCGTAATGTGGCAAAACCAACAAATATAATGTCTCTCGTAGCACTCCGTATCCGTATCTCCAATAAAAACATCGCGGTGACATCGGCTTACGTAAACAATTCAGAATTCGTCCGCTCCGCGGCGGCCAGCCGTGTTTAACTAACGCACTTAAATATTTGTCCATCTGTACGCAGCGTTCGCAAACAGTCACTTGAAATGGAATACAAGTTGCCCAGTGTTGACATGAACATTGTAACTTCGCGTGTTTACTAAAAATACTCTGTGGCAGTACGGCCCGCGTGGCCGAAATTTGTATTGAACGGGCCTATGAAGACTATGGGAGATTTTTTGGATATATTGTTATTAGGTAGTTACTTATAAATTTTCTTTTTAAGTTTTGGAAACTACAAACAATTATTTTCATTATCAACATCATTACAGACCGTCATAAGTCCACTGGTAAACATAGGTATCCCCCATGGAATGCCACAGAGCACAGTACTGAGCCACTTCAACTATCGACTTTTTCTCATCTCTTACCACCGTGGACCGTCACACTTTGCTTAACGGTACAAGGTTGCCACTCGAGAACCCATTTGCCATTTCAGCTTACTGATCCGTTAGAGTCCATCGGTGACAATTTAATTATATTTAATTATTCAGACTATCGGCTATTACTATCGATGTCACTTTTCTAATGGACGGGAATCGATTACTTCGGTAAATGAGTTTTTCTTCGTCCCACCGGATTTGAAATTTTTACGAAAATTATCTATTACTAGCTCTCCGCCCCGGCTTCGCATGGGTGATTTCTGGATCTCGACAACAGCGCCACGTAGGGTCCAACTGAGTTTTTAAACCATCCAGGGACCCATTTAACAGACAGACGGCAATTGATTTTTATATTTGGAAGTAAAGACTAGAAACGAGTTGGGGGGTGACTCGAACTTTAGGCCTAGTTAATTTGAATAGCCTATCATGTAGAGGATGTCATGGGGGTCATGGTTGAATAGGAGCAAAAAGTTCTCATTACACTCCTAGGGGGTCAAAATGGCCAAAAACCAAAAAGGGGGGGGGGGGGAGAGGTGGCTCAAACTTTAGGCATAGTCAGTTTGAAAGCATATCATGTAGAGGATGTCATGGGGGTCATGGTTGAATAGGGGCCTAAAGTTCTCCTTACACTCCTAGGGGGTCAAAATGGCCAAAAACCAAAAAAAATTAAATTGCTATGTTTACATAGGCTATAACTCCGCCTCCTTCGGAGGTTGTTACACAGTCTTTATTTCCCGCATTCCACTCGTTATATTTTTTTTATAGGATAAGGGGGACAAATGAGCACACAGTGCACTTGATGCTAAGTGGTTGCTGCGGCCCATAGACATCTACATATATTCTCTATTACAAATCAAAATGCAGATGCGTTGTCACCCGTGAGGACTAAGATGGAATGCCTCATTTCCAGTAAAATGGGCCTCCGGACACCTGCACTCACCAAGCGAAACGCAGAGGTAAATCTCTACTTCACGCTGGTATTCTGTGAGGTCGTGGTACCACCCCGGTTCGAGCCGGCCCATTCGTGCGACAGCAAAAGCTGCCGCGTGGCTCTACCACTGTTAACATATTATAAAGGATTATATATAGAGATATCTATTAATTTTACATGCATTCAGTCTTTGCAAAAATTTAAACTTCAACACCTACTTTTCAACGACTGCTTTGGTTTGTTGTGTCTTTGGATTGTAGAGACTAGAGATCCGCTAAGTTTAGAGGATTTTTTTGTATAGATAGAAATTTGGAGTTCTATAAATCAGATCCATTGCAACTACTTTCAGATGTAAAGATTTTTTTATTTAATGAATAATACTGTTACCACTTATGATTAAGGTGGAATGACTCAATCAGTAATTATAAATACTACCTTCTGATACACTCTAGACCGGAACACGCAGTACTGCTTGACAGTAGAAGGAAATACAACGCCGTACCTACCCAATGGTTATGCGTGGGCAGAAAAGGAGTATCAAATAGTTAAAAAAAAACGACGGGTTGCACTCTGGGAGTGCCGGCAGAAGTGAACACTTGAATATTAACGTTGTGTATTTTTGATATTTTGGAATGGCGGAGATTATTTATTATTATCCTATTTCATTTATTTTCATTCGAAATTATTTGTTTGGTAAACCTACACCGCACATGTGCTTATTGTGATGTTATGAAAATATAGGTTTATTTTATTTATTTTATTTTAATAATTTTAATAAGGATAACAACAGCGTATATCACTAAATACAATTTTCAATTTCACTTCAAGTATGCCAATTCACATATTAAATTTAAAAGTAAGCCAGGTACAATTATAATAAATAAAAACAATGCAAATTAGACCAATTAAAACAGCTTAAAAAAATAACAGTAATAAAATTTAAGTAATTTTAGGTTTACTAACACTTACACTAATATGTAAAAAAAAGGCTTAATAGCCTTACTGATAAATTGATATGCGATTTACTTCTCGAGTATTTTTTTATTAATTTATTTATATCATGGCATATTATATTATATCTATTATTTATACACACATATACATACATACACATACATACATACATATATATATATACATACATCCACATATATGCATACATACACACACATACACACATATACATACAAATACATACACATACATATACATACATATTCTAAAATATTATATAGTTTATTTATTATTTAAATATATATATATATATATATATAGCTACCTACAGAAAGTGTTCTTCATAATGTACCTTACCTGCATCTTACGTAAATGGTTACAAATACAGGTAATTCAAACAACAGAAGCTGTGTTCAAAATGCATGCACGTACCTTGTTTATAAAATCACTTTTACTGCCTATAAAGGGATCGATGGTATTAAATGTTTTGTTATAATCTGATAACAATCGTGTTATGATACTATTTTTACCGTAAAGTGTGGAGTGACGAGGAATACTAAACATAGTTCTCTTGGTGATTCTAGTACGTTTTCTTAGCACATTAAACGTGACAGTATTCAGTAAATCCGGACAGTCAATACCATCGCGTAAAATATCGTATAGAAATCCCATATCTAACAGTCCTCGTCTTTCTTCGAGCGTAAGAAGGTTATAGTGTCGGCAGTCATCTAAATATATTTCATAGAAATAAATTTATATTGAATTCTTTCAATATTGTTAATGTAAATTTTAAAAAACGGTGACCAAACCTGGCATGCATACTCAAGAGTGGATCTTACATACGAAAAATAAACTATTTTAAGACTTAGTAATTCCGTAAATGGAAGGCATGTGCGCATGCCAAATCCAAGATTACGAAAAGATTTACTACATATACTATTGATATGATCTCGCATGGTCATGCCGGCATCAAAGAGTACGCCTAAATCTCGAACAACTGTTACCCTCTTAATTATATAATATTTTCGACGTGGTAGAGCCATGCTGCAGATAGTTGTAGCACGAATGGGTCGGCTCGACCGGGGAAGGACAACGCTATCACAGAATACCAGCGTAAAATAGCAGCTTAATGCTGTTGTGTTTCGTATGGTGAGTGTAGAGAACCGGAGACCTTTTTTACTGGAAAAGAGGCATTCCATCTTAGTCCTCAAGGGTGACAACGCATCTGCATTTTGTTTCGCGAACGAGGATAAATGTAGATGTCTATGGGCCACAGCAACCACTTACCATCAGGTGGACTGTGTGCTCGTTTGTCACCCTATCCTTTAAAAAAAAAAAATTAATTCCATTAAGATTATAGGGAAATACTATTGGATTCAATTTTCTGGTGAAAGAAATACACTGACATTTAGATATACTTACATTTATACCGTTAGCTACGTAAAAGTGGTATAAATAGGCAAGATCTTTTTAGGTTAATGCTATAAAGTATAAACATATTACAAATATTACATCTATAATGTGTAAGTACATATGTATCTATATTAATAATTTTGTCAAGCAGTACAGTAGACTCGATCGAAACCTAATCTTAATAATAAAATTATATTAAATAATAAATGAAAATTAATTAAACCTAACTTACTTCCTCTCCTACGCCGCGCCGGCTGTCTACTCTCCGTCCGTCTAACGAATTTTCGATCAGGACACGTGACCTGACGCGAGTTTAACATTGTTTACCCATTACAAAAGTGCACAACGCCGCTAAAGAAGTTTTCACTTCAAAATACAGTTGACGATATTGAAGATTTAAGTTTGTTGAAATTCTTTCCAACGCCGCCAAGATCGTTTGAATCGGTCAAGCCGTTCAAAAGTTATAAGAGATTTACATATACGCACTCATACACACATATTGACATAGTGACATCCTCGTAGGAATAGTCAGAACTTTTTCCTAGGACTTCAAAACGTCGAGATCTGATGAAAACTCGATTTTCGATAACTGGGGTGAAACCAATAACTTCCCGTTATTTTCAAAATGATTGTTTTTCATGGCGGGAAGTTAACAATTAAAACCATTAAATATAACTAAAACATTTATTAAATATAAGCAATAGTAATAATCAATCTAAAGATGGTGTAATAAGAGTAAAATAGAGGAACGTATAAGTTTTAATTTGAGAATATTTCAATTTTAATACATATTTTTATTGATTATATGCGTGAACGACACGTCTAGGGCATGTTCTAAAGCTTATGAAGCGATAATATTCGAGTTTGGAGTATAGTTCTGCTTAAAATTATTTATTGTCGAAATGTGAAGGATTTCATTTGATAAAACGGGACAATAAACGTCCCTTATATTCCTCATGCGGAATGTCCCTTTCAAGGCTCTAGAAAAGGGACGTCCCGCCTATCTCTGTAGGTAAGTATAGTTGACAACCTTACTTACGACACAACACGAGATGATATTATAGATTATGTTATATTGTCACCATACATATAATTGAATTTACAAATTTAAATGAATGACTAATTTAAATCTAAAAACATTCAAAGTATGTAGTACGTGATAGAGTCATAATGTATGTTATAGTTGTAGCTAAAATGGGTCGGCTCGACCGGTGAAGGACCACGCTCTCACAGAATACCAGCGTGAAATAGAAGCTCAATGCTGCTGTATTTCGTATGGTGAGTGTAGAGTACCGGAGACCCTTTTTAATGAAAACGAGACATTCCATCTTAGTCCTCAGGGGTGACAGCGCATCTGCATTTTGATTTTTGATCAAGGATAGAAGTAGATTTTGCACTTACAAACACATGGAATGTGTGCTCATGTGTCACCTTATTCTGTAAAAAAAACAAATCACTAATAAGTGAAACTAAATCAGTTATTGCAAGTCGGCTTAGTCTAGGTCATGCCAGAAGTCTTAATTAAAAGATAAGACCGAAATAGTACGGATTCTATATTACAGATATTATTCCAACTTTATCAGAGCCGAGCAGCAACAGAAGTAGCCGAATTAGAGTTTATTATATGTAAGCCAGTGTTTGAATACAGATGTCTATGGGCCAAATCATCCACATACTGTACCATCCGGTTGACTGTGTGTTCATTGTTATCCTTATTTGATAAAAAAAACATGGAGCCAGCCTGTAATCCCCGTGGAGGTAGACAGAGTCTAAGCACCAAAGAACTAATCAAACCATATTTAGCAAAAAAAAAAATTGTAATATTTTAATCTATATATATATAAAAATCAATTGCTGTCCGTTAGTCTCACAAAAATTCAATTTTTTTTGACGTGACAACGTCTTATAAATCGATGAAGCTGGCGGCACGCACGAAAAAACATGACTCATGCGGCGTTACCTAGGCGTTCCATTTAAAGTGCAAGCGAGAGCGCGGAACGAGCGACAAAGAAGATAATGATTCTTTCGATATTAAATATTTCTTATGACGTTGTCACGTTCAACTATCGTCAGTAAACCGACTTTACAGACAACCGATTTTTTAGTGTGTTTTAGTGTCCGTGGTTGATCTAAACGATTCACAATTCTACCCGGTAGGTGGCGAAAACCCGTGCAAAGCCGGGACAGATCACTAGTTTATTAATAATTTTCCTAATTATTTATGTGTATATATGTACGTTTATACATAAATTCATTTAACGCATATTCGTTTCTGTATCTATTTAGTAAAATTATAAATTTAAGTGCCAATAAAAGCACCGTTTCATATTAAGCTATTTTCAGTTCCGGAACAAGCGTTTGGAATGTAACTAAATTAGAAGCACTGTCTGGAATGCCTGAAGTCTCGTCTAAAAGCCGTACCCTCGTTTCAGTTTCATCCAAGTTTCCGTGTCCTTGAAGTTTCAATTGCTACAATATGGATCGTGACGCTAAGTGATTATGTTTGGAATGTTCTAAGTGACGTTTCTACCTGAATACTGTCCCGGCATATTGTAGTGTTGGCGTCGTGTAGATCAATAAAATACATGAATTGTTTAAAATACGGCATATCGTTGCCGTATTTTAAACAACTTTAACTACTTGGTCATTTTTATTTGTATAGAATATAAGAATATATATTTATTTTCTCACTACAAACATGTACAGAGTTATTGATGACAAAGATAGGTTAAATTATAAACGTAATGTACCCTAGTTATTGAAAGACTCGTGCATAATAAAGGTATTTAACAATACCTGTTCTATAGGCCACCATAGGTCACCATCTCCCGGATTATACATCTATTTATCATTATTCATTATTATTGAATTACTTATGAAAAAATCAGTATTTAATAAAAAGAAGGATTAATATGACTGATATAGCTTTTAAAATTTGTGTGTAATAAACATTCATTCATTAATTCATTACTTCCTTAAATCCTTATCAAAGTCCACTGCTGAATGTAGGCCTCCCAATAGATTGTCTTATATTATTTTTTTTAAAAACGTTACCCCCATACTAGGATTTTCTCCTGTATCATGGAGGCAGTTTACAAACATAAATTGCACTAGGACAAACATCCCGACCCGGAACAATTATTTGTAGGCTATACAAATACTTGTTCCGTGCGGGTTTCAAACCCGCGGTCCCCAGCGCTACAACTCATTGCTAAGCCACTGCGCCACGGAGCCGTTAATATGTGGCCTATGTTTAGGGGCCGGGTATATGGCATAATTGCTACGATTAGTAGACAGCTTGGCAACTACAGTTTTTTATTTCTTAGTTGTTATAAATAGCGGCACGAAAGTCTAGTGGTGAACGTTATTGCGCATAAGTCGCGCTGATTGGCTCGTGCGCATTTTCCACACGCGCTGATTGGCCCTCCGGTCGCATTCGTGCAACTCAATTCGTGCGCGTCCCCTCGACGTTTCGTTCAGCTCTAGACTTACGTGCCGCGACTTGTACTAAGAAGATTTGCTGATGCCTATCTCTTTGTTTGTTTCCCTCTGCAGCCTTTTACGACACACACAAGTCGATATAGGGTAGTGGATATTCATTCTGACACGGTCATGTAACAAATATTGGAAAAAAATCTATGATTACAAAAATATATTATCTGTTAAATAATTTGTAAATTTTAGATTTATAACGATTCAGTTTGTTTGGCAATTCAGTTTTATATAAACAAGTGAAATTAGAATAAGAAGAGCTTGATTTCCAAGATGATTTTGTGACCAGGATTAAGAAAGGAATGCTTCGATGGTTTGGTCATGTCGAAAGAATGAATGAGGAAAGAGTGACAAAAGCAAATTTATGGTATAAAGGTGAACAGCAGAGTTGGGAAAGGATGCCCTAGGTGAAAGTTTATCGACCGATTTGACGATATATTGAAAATGGGCCAAATTAAGAGTACCCTAAACCAAGTATGCGTAGTGTGGAGGAGGCAAGAGAGGTGTGTCAGGATCGTGCCAAATGGAAGTCCGTAGTCTCTGCTTACCCCTCCCCTTACCCCTAGGTATGAATGAATGAATGAATTAATGAATTTATTTTTCTCTTCACAATAGGTAAACTTAATGCTAAGTATTACAAAATTGCCAGACTGGTACCTAACTTGTGAGAGAGTGGTGCCTGATGTAGGTATAAAAACCTGTATTACAATTCACCAGGTATGAGTGTATATGTTTATGTTTTAATTGAAATTAATAAAATCCCATATTTCTACATTGTCATCCGATTCTGATGTTAATTTGATAATTACTAAATTCAGTCCGATATAAACGAAAGTGTCTTAATAAAAACGTGGTAAAAAGGCACTTACCGGCATAGTTTGACTTCCGTGCAAGCTGGTGATGGCTGCTTGGGCTTCTTGATGTGAACTGAACTTTACAAATGCACAGCCTGCAACAAAGAAAAACAAATATAATTAAATCGTAGCTCAAAATAATCGTACACTATTATTACAGCCTGTTAATTGTCCACCACTGAATCTAGTCTCCCGCATAGACTGCATCATAGGGAGGATTTTGCCATAGTTGCTACGCTTGGCTGGCGGGTTGGTTTCTTTTCGATTGTTGTCAAGAAGATGTTGCTGTCTGTCTCCAATTTTAATTTCTCCCTGTCACCTCTCAAGACACCCACGGGATGATATGAGGTAGTTGAAATTCTTACACCGCCACTAAACAAAACGATATAAACATAGGTAAATAAGAAAAACGTGAACAAAACATCAAACCCATACCATACGATATATGTAGTAGAGCCATGCTGGAGCTATATTTATAGTATAGTTGTAGCAAGAATGGGTTGGCTCGACCGGGGAAGGACCACGCTCTCACAGAATACCAGCGTAAAATAGCAGCTTAATGCTGCTGTGTTTCGTATGGTCAGTGTAGAGTACCGGAAAAAGAGGCGTTCCATCTTAGTCCTCACTGGTGACAACGCATCTGTATTTTGATTCGCAAACGAGGATAGATATAGATGTCTATGGGCAACAGCAACCACTTACCATCAGGTGGACTGTGTGCTCGTTTGTCACACTATCCTAAAAAAAAATTCTACGGACTAGAAAATGGTTGCGGTCCCACCAAACACATCTCACCAATTCACGCCAATTCAACTGAAAGAATTGACGAGTATGGGCAATTCTATCTTAAAGTTAATTTAAACAGGTGCATTCTCAAAAAGGTCCAAATACAGACATGGACTAAATAGGCTCATGATGACGAAGAAAGTATTTTATAAGTGAGATCGATAAACGAGGAGCTTTTATTTTCGACGCTTACGTACTTTTTAATGTTTTGTTCAGCGAATTCTCGGAAACGGCGTACCGGTTTAAATAATTACTTTCTTATTAAATAGATTATAATTCAGGGGTGGGTAGGTAATACCTCGGGGGTGGTCTTAAATAAATTTGAAGAAAAGATCCACCCCAAGGGTGGAAAAATAGAGATTGAATAATAAATAAATAAAGTTTAAAAGCAGTTTTTAATATAACTGTTTAGACGGCATTTTAATTCTTACATTGAACTTGTGATGTTCCTTGAAATTAAAGTTATGTCTATATACGTCCCACTGTTGGGCACAGGCCACCTCTCATTTCTGAGAGAATTTTAGGGCAAGGAAATGTCCGCCGCGCTGTCCCAGTGCGCGTTGGCGAACTTCAAATGTCTTTGAAATATTATTTTTTTCTTAATTCTCAGATATGCAGGTTTCCTCACGATGTTTTCCTTTGCCGCCTAGCACGTGGTAAATCAGCACTTAAAATTGCAATTGACAATTTTATTGGTGCCGGCGAGCATCGACCCTGGGTTGTTCGCGTACTGTGAAATTTACAGCAAGCGCTAATCATCTGAGCTACCACGGCTCTTATTCGTCTTATTATGATATTCCTTAGTGAACTCAAAAGTGTAAAAAAACCTATTTCATTAAAAATTTAAATTCGACTAAAGAACTAAAAAAATGTAATAATTTTCGCGTAATAGCTTTTAAAGTTCTAACTTTCATTCTTCGATACCTTATGTCTTAGAAGTGAATTTAGAAGCTGTTATGAGATATTTGTTTTTTATTCTTTTTCGTTTTTGAAGTCTTTTTTATAAGATAAGGGTAACAAACGAACACACAGTCCATCTGATGGTAAGTGGTTGCTGTGGCCCATAAACATCTACATTTATCTTCAACTACGAATGAAAATGCAGATGCGTTGTCACCCGTGAGGACTAAGATGGAATGCCTCGCTTCCAGTAAATAGGGTGGATCTCCGGTTTTCTACACTCACCATACGAAACAAAGCAGCATTGACATGCTATTATACGCTGGTATTCTGTGAGAGCGTGGTCCTTCTCCGGTCGAGCCGACCCATTCGTGCTACAACCATACTAATAATAAAGCTGCAGCTATATGACTCTACCACGTATAAAAATAAAGTCTTTTTTATTTTATATTAAATGTTTATGTAATTTTTATATTAAAAGGTATTCAGTTTTTTTTTTAATTAAAAACTTTTTGGTTGTATAACTTATTCTACGACTTTTAATATTAATAAAGGTTTTGGGCTATCTTCTGGTAGTAGTAGTTGCTGCGAGGGGGTGGTGATCACTTTCCATCAGATAGCCACGAGTATCTTTCTCATATACTTGCCACTTTTTCATATTTATAAAAAGGACTCTGTGGTCACCACTTTGCCTGCCCAGTATGTATTCAACGAATGTGCTAGAAATTTCAACAAATACGCTGTTTGAGAGTTGATTTCGAGAATGAAAAGTTTTATATTTAGTAATGGATTTTAATGCTTGAGATTTAAATTTAGAGTCTTGAGAGTACAGATATATATAAAAAAATCACGTATTTATTTTAATAATAAAATTTAGTTGAATCACGTTTACTTTTGCAAATATATATAAATAAGATGATATCGGAATAATTAAACCAAATTTTGGAATTGAAAATTAAAACTCGCTTAAAGTTAAAAAATTGGGGAGAAACTAAAATTGACACGTAATTACCAAAGTTTAATAGAAACTACAAAACTTTTTAGACGTACATTTTTCGGAGCGGCGCGGCGTTCCGAAATCCACTCAATTTCCATTCGTCGCTAAAAGCGTACCCTGGGAATAAAGCCGTGCAAAATCCTGAGCGTAGAAAAAAAAAGAATATCTTAAACAACACGGCGGCGCAGCGGGATTATCGCTCAATTTTTCAATAACAAGCTGTCAGAGCGCAGTGGTTGCTGCGGCGGGGACCATATCAATCTTGGTGCCCGCAGGTGAGGAAGGAGGGACAAGGGACAGAGGGAAGGGGAGTGGGGCGAGGGTTCACCCGCGTCATGTCCGCGTAATGACGACTGATGGATCTCCCGCTTATGAGGATAGGATTACTCAAAGCCTCCAACTTGGGCCCACAATTAAATCAGTTACCGAAACTTGGGTTGATGTTATTATAGAAATATTAGAAGACAGCGACGTATATAAAAATAATTTTATATTTCTTTTATTATTATGTAGTTAGGGAGAATAAGATGTGTTTCTAAAATAATATTTTAAGATATTAGTCATTTTTATAAAGATTTGTATGCAGATATTTAAAATATATTACTCGTTCCAATACTTTGTTATCTGTTTTTCTATTTTGTTGACTGCTGCATTTATTTAATTTTATTAGAGTAAATTCTTTTTAATTTACCTCACTGGACTGAATGAAAATTTCGTGAATGAAAAAAAACGCAAAAGCCTTGCCATAGAAATTGCAATGACTTTTTTATCATTCGCAGCGCGAGTTTTAAGTCCATTTATTCGAGATGGGCTTTCATTCGTTATATTTTTTGTTGGATTAAAGATTGCGGTGGTTTCTTATAGGCGCCTCGAATAAATTAGGACTCATTCTTAAAGGCCCGGTCTGTTTACATCGCCGCCAGCTGGAAAAATACTGACAGCGGGCTCGAGAATAGGTTATGCTGAAAATAACAAAAATGTTTCAATATAGATGTATTTTCTGGAAAATCCGGTTGCGTAAAATTAAAATATTTGTTTTCTTCTTTTAATCATTCATCATTATCATCCACAACTAATAGTCCACTACAAGTTCAATGCTTAACATAGTTCTCCCCCTATGGAATGTCACCTGCCACCATCGACTTCTTGCATCTCTTACCAGGTCGTCAGTTCTTCTAGTGGGGGTGCACCCCACACTTTGCTTACCTTGCTAGCTAGTAAGTTGCTGCCACTCAAGAACTTCGAGTAATATGGCCGGTCCATTGCAACTTCAGCTTCATGATTCGTTGGGCTACGTCGAATATTTTGATTCTACTGCGGATATCGGAAATCTATCACTAGAAATTCTGAGCATAACCCTCTCCATATTTCGCTTCGCGACCTTGAGCTTCCTCATAAAGCCAGCAGTGTAGAACCAAGTTTCAGATCAATATGTCATCACTGGCAATACACACATTCTTATTTTAAAGTTTCTTTTCCGTTGCTCGCAGCCTCGACGACTTAGAGCCTCCCAAACAAGCCGGTTTACGAAAAGGCTTTATTACCATAGACCATATACATACTTTTTGGCGGATCGTACATAAGATTGAAGACTACAATACTCGTGAATGTATGAGAAAGCCTTCAATGTCTTTGAAATTTAGGCGGTGTTACAGTAGCTATGACGGCTGTCCGAGTGCAGAGCTAGAGTACGAAACTTATTCAACTACAGAAAAGTGTAAGGCAGGGTATAACTTCATTATATACCCGACACTACTCACCGCTGCGTTGGAAGACGTTTTCAAGCTACTGCACTAGAAAGGATACGGTATCAATATCAATGGGGAGCACATCGCTCACTCACACTATTTGACGTCATTATGGTAGAATCACTGGTAGATAGTAGCACTGTGATCAATTATTTAATTATTGCTCTTTATGGATAAGTCTTAAAATGAACATGGACAAGAGAAAGTTCATGGTCATGTCACACCTAAGTGGAATCTATTAGGGGCATTATGCTCGAAGTTTTTGGTAATTATGTTTGCCTAGGACAAATTGTCTGACTTAGGTAAGTCTAACTTCGACCGCGATGTCACTCGACGGATCCAACTCGGTTGAGATGACAGCATTCGCGACATTACGACACATATTCTTGTTACGTATATGTATCTCAAAACTTTTATTGAATTATATGTCTATTTATTGTCGATTCTTAAAGTTGTCGATTTCGACCATCAGGCGACAAATTAACAATCAAAACTTCTCGTAAACAAGGCGGTGCTACAATGTTAGGCGTAATTTGTTTTAGCTTTTATCGCATCAGGGAACGCGCGAGTGCACGCAGTACCGATGCACGGAGTGGGAGATCAGGTAACTTGGCCGCGAGCCAAGGATCTGTTTTCTCAGTGTCGGTGAACTTGCAGATCAGTTTTTATCGCCCGAAAGGCCTTTATTGCCAAACCGATGGCGGGCGTCCCAATCTGAAATGTTTTCGTCGCCGCCGTACAAATATTATTCGATGGTTTTATGTATCGGAAGCATTATACTTTGAAAAGTTTGGCACTCGACCGACAAGTCATGGGTACGTTTTTTAACCTGTTCCCTTTTATTTGTTACTACTATACTAATGTTAGAACTAAATTCATAAATCTTTATGAATGCATGCTTATTGAATTTCCAAATCGTTTAAGACCAAAATAAAAAGAATGCCAGAAAAATATTGTTGCTTTGTAGCTTTGCTTTGCTGTTGCTTGTAGCACGTTATAGGATATAGACCATTGCTGGACATGAGACCCTCCCATAGTAGGAGGGATAGACCACAAACGGCATGCCTGGCGTGGATTCGTGATCAAGTACCAGAAGTTTCTCATGCTTTCTCTTAAATTCAATATTCCGTAGTCGTTCACGATATTTATTATCTGTATATACGAGATTGATATACCTCTTCAGATGCTATGAGATTTTTGTGACTCTTTCTTTTGTCGTGTCTACGACACCGACGGGAAAACTATTGCTCCACCACTACATAGACCTTTAACATGGATTAGTTATCTTAAAGTAGTAAATTAGAATTATTGGTATTTAAAATAAGCGTACAGATACCCGTATAAGTAAAGAGTGGTTTGAGCGGCTTATCTCGAATCACACGGTACTGATAATAAATTATGTTATAAACATGACTGTAGACAAACATTCCTGCCTGGCAAATAGCTGCTACAGACATCCAATTTGCAATAGACCAATATGTGTGGCGCTCTGAAGCTTACAAATGACTGCAAATGGATGATTAACTATGACTGAAAGAATAGTGCAGGTGACGTTGGTCGTTCTAGACCAGAATTAGGCTCTATCTTTATTACATTTACAACCTATTAAAAGTTGACTGCTGAACATAAGCCTTCCCCAAAGGATGCCTCTTGCGGGACATTTGCCGCAGTTGCCGCAACTTATGTTATGTTGAGTTATTATTAGGAAGATGCTGCTGTCCATCTCCTGTTTTATATTCTTCTGTTGCTTCTTACTCCACTCACGGGATAGTAAAGTATATTCTTACATCGTTACTACACGGTGATAAAATCTGGGTCAGTTCTAATTCACTTACCATCAGGTGAACCGCATGCTCGTATGCCACCTCTTATTTATATAAAAAAAAGTAAAACGCGTGTCCACATGCTAAACTAAGTGGTCTTCGACTATGAACAAAATATTACCACAGCGTGACTCCCAGTCGCGCGACTGGTTGCTCTCAGCTCGAGAAAACAGACTCATATATTCGAGTTTTCATGCTCTTAGCAGCTGCGTTCGATTGTCTTTTTATAGCCTAAGGCGCTGCGCAAACTTAGAAACTTTTTATTACCGACAAAGGACACCATCACAGGAAACTATAGTTACTGTGTCCGGTAGCGGCAATGGGACACAGTTACCGGTTGCTACTTCTAGTCACTGGTAACAAATCCTTGCTTGTTTTTCGTCATTCCACGATGGATGTCGATGAAGAAACATTACCTTGTAAGGAAATTTGTTAATGTTGCTTGTGTTTTCAACTGACTACTTTTAGTTTCCAGTTACTTACACCGAACACTTTTTAATTGGCTATCATGTCGAGTGTGTCATGGCAAGTGGAAACAACTGGACACAAAAAGTGTCTCCGTTAGCGCAGAGAGTGGCTGATTTCATATTGATTATATGAAAATAAAATATCCTCTGGTAGCTTGTATCCCACACAAGACATAAAAATGTCTACGTTTGCGCAGCGCCTAAAGCGCGTGACGGTAACGGCAAATCCTATCAATTTAGAACTTTCATAAACCAATTATGGTGATAAATACAATTTTAGCTCATTTTAAATATTTATTAACTGTTTTGATAGCTAAATGTACACAGAATTTATCAACGTAGTTATTTCAAAAACATATATTGTAATTCGTCAAAAGTTCTCGTAAGAATAATACGACAAAGACATATTTGCGTCTTTTAACATACGTTTTCTTATTAAGTAGAAACGTTTGTACTATTAAGTTGAGAACTTTGAGTGCCTACAAGAATTTTCTTACGTTCTCGCGGGGTTATCCTGTCATAAGTTTGAAAGTGTTTGTGTCTTTTTATTGAATATAAAATTAATATCTTTTATATATTATTCTGTGAAAAAAAAACAGGGTTCGTGTGGTAGTGACGTAAGAGCTACTTTTTCCCGAGGGTGTTGTTAGAAAAAAAACGGTTATACCTTCTTATAGACGGTGGTATAACTATCTACGCTAGACATGAAGTGTTCAGACCGGAGATGGACAGCAGTGTAAATGGTGCAATACGTATCGTAGTGCTGTCGTCAATCCTTGGTTAAGACAAATTCTTTCTGCAGCGGAAGAGGCCCAAGTTCAGAAGTGGAATTTTACGGACTAATGACAAACAAGAAGAATAATTAAAAATTAAAAATTTTGTACAACCGACTTGAAAATAAATTATTAAGAATAACTCAAAACCATTGGTCATATCTTGATCAAATTTATATGGGACCATATGAGAAGCACCAGCTTTCAAATAAAAAAAGAATCATCGAAATCGGTTCACCTAGAAAAAGGCTATGAGTAAACATAAAAAACATACAGTCGAATTGAGTACCTCCTCCTTTTTGAAGTCGGTAGAAAAAACCAGGGATGAAAGTATTGTATAATAATTATAATTCAAAATAACAACCATTTTTACCACGTGTTATATTAAACGTTTACCTGAGTTATATTTAAAGTTTCAAACTTCTAATTCATCGGGTAGTTAGTTTAAAATTGATTGCTAAATTTGAACTGAAAAGACAAACAAACAGACAAGAAAGTGAGTTAATATTGCATTGTTATCCAGTTCTAAGCTATTTTTGAAGTTTCAAGAAGCGAGTTAGTAAAAACGTGGTTAAAAGATTATTGTAACTTGATTATTTATAGTTACTTGAGCGTAGATTCAAGCTTACACAAGAAATATACAATATCAAACTATTTGGAATCCGTTTGATACTATTGCCTATTTTGACTGCAGCACGAATTCGTCAGGTTGATTGAGAAAGGACCATATCCGTATAGGGGTACCAACATAAAATAACAATACAATGTTGTTGTATTTAGTGTAGTGGGTGACAAAATAATCAAAGACTCTTTTTACTGGTAAGTGGCATCTCATCCTGACACGATTGATAACAGATATGCATTTTGATTTCTATTCGAAGATCAATGGACCACTACCGGGAGGACAGTGTGTTCATTTTGTAAAGCTTAATTATATTAATGAAAAAAATTGAATAATCCATCCAGAGGCTAAAGTAAATCATCAAATTCAGTGTCACAGTGAGATGGTAACTAAAGTTGGATGAAAGAAAAATTGTCCTTAAAACAAAAACCTTTCAGTGCGAGCCGAATGCATTCTGATAATCAAAGGTGGTTAAGTTGGTGAAATTCAATAATGCCGCCGTCTGTGCCTCGAATTTTCCAATCCTTCATTTTGAACTTCTCCGTATAAAGTTTGTACCTCGGAGCAAGTTTGAAAGTGCGCCACGCGATCAGTGTAAGCAAAGCAGATTCTTTGTCTTTCCCATTGATTACTGAATCAGGATTATTTGTTTTACACGACGTTGTATAAACTTCTTCTTCTCAATTCGTAAAAGTCTACTGCTGAACATGTGCCTCTCTTCTTTCATTCATTTATTCATTACAGCCTACTCTCCCTCTCTCTCTCTCTCCCTAATACGATACCCACGGAACGATATGAGTACTTACATTTCTACTATAGGGTGAATTCTCCACTCCTATTGTAAATTTTTTAATATATTTTTTAAATGAGTGTTTATTACTTTTGTTTCAAATAATATAGCTAGCGAGTTTTTTTTAACTATTATATGTCTAAAGCAAAATAGCGCTGATATACTAAGCTGTTTTGCTATTTGTGTAATAAATTTAAAAAGTGATAACCCACAGCTAGTTACTTCCTTTCTATCATTATGAGGAAATTAATAGAGTTAGAAGTGTCTACTGTGCTGCATTTCTACTTCCTGTACATGTAAGTTTTGTCGCGATGTTTCTCTTTAGCGACGAGCACTACATCAACCAGTAATTAAATTGCAATTACCAATTTTAATGATGCGGGATTGAACTTGGATGTTCGTGGAATATGACGTTTAAGTTTCGTTTGAAGTTCGTTCGTTCATAGTTCGCGAGTGCTACTTCTAAGCTGCTGAGGTTTAAATGTAATGAAGTAAAATTGTTTATATTGTCGCGTAGTCGGTGTGCTATATGACGGATTTGCACCGAACCACGAACTAAGAAACCCAAGTCACTAAATAGATGTTTCCGAGTAACTTGCATACACAGATGTATGGCTATTTTTCAAGCTAAATACCTTGTGTCTTTCATTCATCATTCATTTCAGTCTTTTACAAGACCACTGCTGAATAAAGGCCCTCCCAAAGAAAGCCATAAAGCACGGTCCTGAGTCCAACAACTTTCTGTATCTCTTACCAGGTCATCACTCCATCTAATAGGAATTCTACACTTCGGTTACTCGTACGAGCTTACCACTCGACATCCTTTCGTCCTCTAAACACACACACCTTTGTAAACACCTTACTCTGCGTTAAATCTCTATTATTTCCACGGCTATATTATTGTTATCAATAATTGTTAAATAATTCCTATTTTGAATCATTAAAATAATAATTGTGTAATTATCGTTTAGTTTTATATTATTATTTTTTAATTACAAACTTAAAATATATTATAAGTCATTGTATTGTCATAATAATTACCATTGATAATTTTTTGTTTATTTTTAATTTAGAATTTGAGAGATTTGCAAAGAATATTGTATAAGTAATTTCATTTTCTAAGCAATTATAATTAATTAACTTATCAGTAATAATTGTAACAGTGGTTTACGTATTTTCATAATATAAAAGTATTTGAATTGTATAATTCTTACAGGTTCTATTTGCTAGGATCGATTTTGATAGGTCATGGGAATAGGCTACCACCATTGTGTGATATTATTTAAACGATTGCAATAATTATTGAGGGACTTTTCGTGATGTAAAAGTAGTAAAGGAACCAACAAATAATCAGGCGTATTATTAATCCTTTCTGCGGCTCCTGTAATATCATAAATTACTTGAAAAATTTATCTGAATGTTAAGCATGGTTTTCGTGATTAAAGTTTGATGAAAGTTTAAGAGCTCTTTAACAAAATTAAAAGTTAGTGTAAGCATTCGTCTCAAGAATATCCTCCATACATAATTATAGTATGCTTAAATAATTAAAATCTCATTAAAGCAAGATGAGTTTCGAGAAAATGAACATAATTAGTGTAATATGAATAATGTTGCTGGAGTAATTTAATGGCGACAATTGAGGCGAGTTTGCGCGTCACAGTGGCGCCGGCGACTACGCCACAATGGAAACACTCGGCCATTACGCGATTGTCAGTCGACAAGTGAGAAGTTAAAACTTTACCGGTAAACATGGAACTATTTACTGCTTGCATTCGGCGACGTGTGCTTCGAAGTTAGGCGTAATTCGTTCACCCGTTTTCACGTTGGGGAATGTGAGTGTGCGCGTTGTCGGTGTGTCAGCGGCTGCACAGGTACCTTGGCACTAGGCCAAGGTATTGTTTTCTAGACGGCGTCGAACTTGCAGTTCAGTGTTTGTCGCCCAAAAGACTTTTATTGTCCACCGATAGCTGGGTTCAGCAAGATGTGTTTCGGGTTGGCGCCGTACAAACATGTTTCGTTAGTTTAATGTATCTGGACAATTAGAATATAAAAATATTTTTATAGTTTCACATACTTCTTTAATTTAGTTATTATTGGAAACTGCCAAAATAACGTGAAAAAAATATTGTTATAATTTCACGTATTTATTTAATGTTGTTATTAGGAAGTGTCAAAATCACATCAGTTACGGGATATTTTTATATAAATCAATTAAATATCAGTTTATCATTTTCTTGTACATAATTTTGGGTACTTACAACTTCGAATAATAATTCGTAGTTGTAAATACCTGCAAATAAATGTTATACATATGTATTATAGTGATAGGTAGAAATAGGATGTTACATCACAGACAACTTTAAAATATGTAATATAATATACATACGAGATATAGAGCTATGATAGCTCAGGGGGTTAGGGATCGCCGTAAATATCATAGTACGCAAGCGACCCAGGGTCGATTCCTGCCGGCACAAATGTAATTTTGAAATGCACTTTTAAGTGCTGATTTATCACATGCTCCACGGTGAAGAAAATCATCGTGAGGAAACATGTACAGTGACTCCTGGTTAATTGGGATCTCAAGGGACCAAGACATATATGTACCAATTATTGAGGGTTTCCAATAATCCAGTTTTCCAATTAAGCAGGTTTAAATTATAGTTGTCTCATTTACAGAGGCCCCCGTACTGACAAACAAAGCATGCGCGAAAGACGATGCGAAATATATGTAAACAAACATGTCAAAACGTGTTGAAACCAGATTAATTTGTCTCACTTATACAGGTAATTGAGCTACAGAGTCTCAATTATAGACGTAAACACCGAAAAATTCTTAGAATTCAAATCTCATTTAATCAGGTTCAAATAGTCCCATTAACAGAGGTAATTCAATGAAAAAGAACCGGGACCTCATTGCAATTCTCAATAATAGAGGTTTCTCACTTATCCAGGTCCCACTTAACCAGGTTTCACTGTATCTCTCAGAAATTAAAAAAATCGAAGAAAACGCGGCGGACATTTTCTTGCCCTATAATCCTCTCGGAAATGGTTTTCATAAGAGACGACAGAAAGAAAGTTAAACTGAAGATGGGCGGCTACAACTTCCCGATAACAACTCAAATATAGTTAATAAAACTGTAGTTGCAAACTTTGCTACTAAGCGTGGCAGCTATGGTAAATATATCCTCGCTCTATGAGACCTATGTTCAGCATTAAACTGTTAATAATAATGTAATAAAAATAATAAATTAATGAATGAATGTTATTTTTATTATTTCTTTAAAAAAGGTTATACCACCGTTATCAGGTGAGCTGTATCATCAATCTTCGGTATGCGAAAGGTAGTTACGAATTTCTATTGAGAACAACGGCAAAATGTCACGACTACGATACCCCTCATCTACATTTTGATGTGAGTTGGCAACTCGGCGAATATCAATTCAGCGCGCAGCCAAGCGGGCATGGCGGGTGTCTCAGGGGTTAATGTGGCATTCTTTGCCTCCGCACACACGAAAACAACCCGCGATCGAGTTTTGCTCGTTAAATTCCAAAGACATTAACCGTCTCGATTGTGGCAGTAAACATAACGAGCACTCGATGGAACTTCGAACTTGGTCAGCGGCGGGCATAAAGAGTTACAGGTAAAACTTTCATCACATAAATTTTGTCCGCAAAGAATATAGATAAAATTTCAAAAAGAAATGTATTGCTTATAGAATTTATTGCGTAAGTTAAAAATAAATTAAAGTTCGTTTTTTTTTATAAAATGAGAGTGATAAACGAGCACACAATTTACCTGATGGTAAGTGGATGCTGCGGCCCATAGACAGACATATTTAAAATGCAGAAGCGTTGTCACCCATGAGAACTAAGATCCAATGCTTCGTTTCCAGTAAAAAGGGTCTCCGGATCTTTACACCAACTATATTATTCTGGTATTCTGTGAGAGCGTAGTCCTACCATTCGTGCTACAACCATAATATAGCTGCAGCGTGGCTCTACCGCGTAATAATCAACAATTTTATAGTTGTTCAATTTAATTTTGCATTAAAATTTGACAAACTGAATCAACAAAGATCGATCAACCATTCCCACAAAGAAAATAAGCGCATGGCAGATAAATGGAAAGGTTTTTCAAAATATTTACTTGTCAACTAATAATTTTTATTTATAATTCATCAAAGGTTCTTTGTCCTCAGTGCGGTACTTGTTTCAAACGAGGCATATTTAACATCTTTGACATAAGTCACCTTGAGGGAACAAACGTTTGCAAAATTTGAATTGAGTGCCCATATGCCATTTCAATAAGTTCCGCAACTTCTGTGTCATGCCCTTTTTATTTTAACATAATATACATATTGCACTGTCCTTTCGATATAGCTAACAAGTAAATGTTTCTTTGTTTTGTATAGAGATTTTTTATTAAAGAAGTTTCATTAAGCGAGCTCAAAAATTCGAGAAGGTTATATGTTCGGTGCGTATGTTTTTTATTGTATGTGCACTAATTCCTCGGAAACGGCTGAACTGATTTAAAAAAGCATCCCTAAGGAATGAAAAATAGAGAATGAAGATTTTATGTATCTATTTAAATGACATTCTAGTTATTAAGTTGAACGCGTGCTATTTTTGAACCCTTCTAAAAGGGTTAAATAAACTTCTTAAACGACTTCAAAAATAAATATAAATTAATTTTTATGTAATAGCTTCTGAAATCTGAACTCGCAATTCTTCGATACACTATGTCCTAACTTCTGCAGAAGCTATAACATGTGGAAATATATATTTATTTAATTTTTAAGACGGTTCTACTATTTAAAAATAATTATTTTAAACGTTTTTAAAAGAATTGTTATTGTTACATTATTGAAGCTGTAGCTTAAGATTAAACAATTTAGTTCTATTTTTATGATTTTCTTTATACAGAATCTTTTGCAAATAATTTTTATTTATAACCAAAAAATATATTATAACATAAAATAAAATTATATAAAGGACCATGGATGGACTTGTACGATCGTCGCAGGTCTTGCGAACTTTGCGTCTAGCAACTGATAACAACTCGAATGAAACACTCAACTAACTTCTGTTCCGTTATCGGCGAGAGAGAATTTGTTCGCATTGAATTATCGTCGAATTTTTGACATCCGAAAACATGGCGCACTGAAAAAGTCAGTAAGTTAACGCTAAGCGGAAATATTAGTCGAAAAAACAGTGATAAATTAAGCATGTTAACAAATCTTGTAACAGTGTAACATAAAACCGCTTCTAATGTTTCTCAATTCAGTAGAGTACAGCGCAGTTAGTGTAGTTTGGAAGAAGGCTTAAGAGTGTAACGAGAGTAATTGTCAAAATTTCAAATGCATTAAGATATTTTTTAAATTACTTTTTTAATTAATTAAGTTACCTAATAATAAAGAGACAATTTAAACGTGGTTTAAACACGCTGCAGCTATATTGTGGTACGAATGGGTCCGCTCCATCGGGAAAAACATTTTGTTTAGGCTATTATTTAGTTTGGTTTCAGACAGCGAAAACTAAGGCGGCTAAAAGGGTGCGAAACACAGCTCGCAATACGAAAGTTGGAGTCAGCTCTCGTCGTTTAGCAACTAGTTACGTGGTCAGAAATTGTATATACATTATATTGTGGACAGCTACATAGCTGCATTGTATCATCAGCCCTTAACAAGACCACCGCTAAACATAGGCCTTACCCAAATAATGCGATTAGGCACGGCTTTGAGCCACATGCCATCGACTTTCTGCGTCTTTTGCCACATTGTTACTCCATTTAGTGGGGTGCCACTCTACACTTCGCTTAGCGGTACGCGGCTGCCATTCGAGAACACGAACTTTCTCCCCATTGGTCGTCGGTTCTTTAAGATATAGAATAGTTTTTATTTAACAGCAACATTTTCCAACAACTAATTTTATTAATATTTTTTTGTTATCAAATTTGTAAAACACGCAAGCATTTGTAAAACATTTATTAGTTTATCAGTAATCACAATAATCTACGTACCCGATCCTATAAAACATCACATAAATAATAAGGATTTCGCCAGGGTTACTGCGATCCTTCAGAGAATAATTAATGTTATACGGTGAATATTAGCTTTTCAATTAGCTGTCTTTTAGTACCTTAATATGGCTCTCCAGTTACTCGAGGGCGACGGGGAAGCGAAGGGAGCGGGGGGAGGTTAATTCTTTGCCCGTAGCCCGAGGTACATGTAAGACGATAGTTAATTAAATCCGCACCCATGAGATTTATACCGCGGGTCGTGCAGCCTCCTAAGCGTTGCCTATAAAACATTATTAGGTAGCGCATAAGAGAGCCTCTTCGAGGAATTTCTGTGCCGTTGAAATATTGTATTCATGTTCGGAGTGCAGTAGTGCACTCGACTTTTAGTTTGTATGACCTGCTAAATACTTATGTAGCGAAATTCCCAATGTTGAATGGATTTTTCTTCAAATGAAACATTACTTGTTAATAGCATTAAAACTTTTTAGGTTGGTAAAAGTATTTTATTTTATGTTCCAGCGTATAAATGTCTGAGTAAATATTGTTTTAAATTACACGTAATTACACGTGGTAGAGCCATGCTGCAGCTATATTAGTAGTAAAGTTGTAGCACGAATGGGTCGGCTCGACCGGGGAAGGACCACGCTCTCACAGAAAACCAGCGTAAAATAGCAGCTTAACGCTGCTGTGTTTCGTATGGTGAGTGTAGAGAACCGAAGACCCATTTTACTGGAAAAGAGGCATTCCATCTTAGTCCTCACGGGTGACAACGCATCTGCATTTTGATTCTTTATTGAGTATAAAAAATGTGGATGTCTATGGGTCACAGCAACCACTTACCATCAGGTGGACTGTGTGCTCGTTTGTCACCCTATCCTATAAAAAAATATATTTATTGGAACGAAGTTCCTTATCGCAGGCGTTTTGCTTATTTTACATAGCATGCAAATATTTTTAAATAATGTCAATTATTTCCTTAGCTATTTGAAATACTAATTACTAATCACCTGATTTAGTTAACAACAGAATATAAAGAAATACATACATAGTATAAAATCTTGTACGATGGTACGGAAGCCTTCATGCGCGAGTCCGTCTCGCACTTGACTGGTTTTATTTAAGTAGTTATTAGGAGGCCGCTAATGCCCATCTCCTGATTACTTTACCTTTTTTGTCTTTTACAAAACCTACTGGTCGATATGGGGTTGTGGATATATTACCATTTTATTACCTACCATTACACCGTCACTTCACGATTAGGAACAAATTAGGAACTATTTAATAAAATATATTAACATTGGTTAGTATTGTGTTGTTTTGTTAACTTAATAACATGTGTTATTTAGTTGCCGTGACAAGTTAAGAACTTTTCACTTTAAAAATCAATTGAAAATATATTCATTGTGTTGCATTTATAGTACATAGCAAAGTTACTTTTAAAAACAAAAATACTATGAAAAAAGAAAAAATAAAGGAAATATTTATTTCCCAACAAAAGAACGTCTTTTCTACAATAAAAAGTGACACGTCTTGAATAGTAATAAGAAGTTGCAGAATGACACGAAAAAGGGTCACACTTAAGATGTGCAATACTGTCAATAAAATATAAAAGCAGGTTCGATGAATTTAACAACCATTTTGTAAAATAAAACTGGCAAGATGAAATGTCAATAACCTTTTGTAAAAAGAAATTTAAATGATAAAATTCTATTTATATTTGTCGGAAACATGGAATTATTTCTTTTTAAATATATGTTTTCTTAACATAGCATTTGTCGTAGCGAACGAGGTCCGCTGGTTTTCAAAGGAAAATTAATCGTCTAAATAAGAGCTTTGCTGTTCATATCTATTAAAGCTAGACTTATAAACATTTTGTTTATACTCTGCTTCCCCTTAGTATCCCTGATTCACTTTCAGAGTTGTACGTCACGACAAAAGGCTGCCGCTCTCGAGTTTCTTCAAGACCGCTTCTTTGTTTCGCAACCAACTTACATAACAACGTGCCGTTCCAAACAGAAACAATGGACACTCGAAGACGTAATTTTAAACTTTATTAGATCACGTGTTCCTTTATGAAGACCGAATTCGACAATCTACAAATGGTTTGGCTGATATTGCATCCGACTTTTTAATAGAAAAAGGAAATAAAACAAATATGTATTCACTACCAACATGCAGCAAAAGGTTTTAAAAAATTACATGCGTTCAACAAAAACATCGTATGTACATAAAATCTGAACGAGGTAAAACAAGGAAAAATAAACAAAGAAAGTTTTAAACTCTAATTAAAGGAAACCCTGGCATCAACTGAAATAATTGACTAACAAAATACGTAAATAATGCGATATTAAAGAGGAATGCTATGGATTATAACTTTTTTAGGTGTAAGATATGTTTTGCTTGCGTCTGTGTCCGCTAAAAGGTTCTCATTTACAAAACTGTAGTTTCGGAGCAAAAATATCCACTACCCCAATGCGTCCCATCATTTTCGTAAGAAGAACAGAGAGAAACTGAAACAGCAAAGGGGCAGCAGTAATGTTCTGAGAGCGACTCAAAATTACTGGTATTACAGCAATTTACTTATGGTACTTGTAATCATCCCATAATACTTCAGGTATCGCTGATGAAACCAACGTCCAAACGTGTTAATTATGGGAAATTATTGCTAGTAAAGGAGAGGAGGAGAACCAGCATTTTGTTGTTAAGGTGAGGATCACAGGACACTAAATATTTCACAGAAGAAAGTGGCCATAAAAATTTTTGAGAGAAATATTTATAACAAAGTTTGTAAGAGCTTCAGACATGTTAAACTGAACAAAAAACTTTTTAATATAGCTATAGTAATAATTTTTTTAAATAAATTAAAAATATATAAAAATGAATACACATTTTTTCACACCATCTAATTTACTAATTTGCTAACTGTTCCTATTATGGTAAGTACACGTAGCTACTGCAGCTCGTGACAACAAACTTCAAATAAAGACGGCTTTATTTGCATTGTCACCTCTGAGAACTAAGATGGATTGTCTATGTTTGGTCTTTTTAAACTGTACACAACCACTATTAGCCACCATATCTGGGTATGCTGGCTAATAGTGGTTGTTACCTGGGTGTCTTACCTGGGTAAGAGGGTATGCTGCCCAATAGTGGTTATCTGCCTAAATGGACTCCAAAGCAGAAAAAGAACCTTATCACGTAGTACATATATTTGTCAAGGATTCAGCAGAAGATCACAATTTTGTTCCCGAAAATAAACATAGAAAAAGTGTGATAGTTGATGTTCAACTTGCTCTCTTGCTTACGCAATTAATCATTATCAGTAATAAGACAGCGTAAATGCACTATACATTCAGTATAGAGCAATTACAGTTTGACCACACCGTAACACGTCTCCGCCACAAGCACACACCAGTGTAACGCGAGGGACGTAGTTACATGATAACACCAAAGTATGCAAACCAACAGCAACACTACTTATCTCAGTGTAACAAAGGGCATTTTCTCAGCAACACCATCTTCCTTGCCTGCACTAGGAGAACCACTACAACGGATAGAACTACGAAACTATCTTAGCACTCGTAGAATGACTTCACTCGTAGAATGAATCTCTCGCGCACGGCACCTACAGTGAACTTTATACTGCACCAACAAGTGGGGTTTTCTCGATATACCCTATATCGAGAAACCTTTCCACCTCGATCTAACATGTATTTTATAGACACCCAGACATACTTTTGCATTTAAATTATCGCGTATAGTAGAATAAAATTCTTTATTTCAACATGCCGTTCCGTATTGAAAGACCTAGAAGACATTAAACAAAAATCCCGTGATCTTCGATGAATTTTCTAATCTTCATTCTTGTACTGCGATTGTCGTATAATGATAAAACATTTATATGTGACATTGTAGAATTAGATCTCTAAGCGAGTCATAATTAGGAAAAGTAGCGGTTAGCCATCACAACTTTAGAGGTGAAACACGTCTCGTATTATCGGTGGTAGTTCGGTGGTGTGTTTTTTCAACTGTATTGATGTTGAGGGCGTTATGTTGGATTTAGTGGTAGGAATGATAGTTCTCGCTATTGTGGACAGGTGCGCTTTAAATTGGATAAGACAACGTTCCATTTTTTACGGTGATCTTAGTTAAAGAATAACTTTGACGTCTTTAATTGCCTCTTAACCTTTCTTTTTTCAAGTTTAAATACAAGTTGTGAGCAATGAGGAATGGGTTGCAATAGCCACTTATCATCATGTGAATTGTTAGTTTGTTTTCTTCTATAGAATAAGGGTGACAAACAGCGCATAGTTCAGGTGGATGACAGCGGATATGGTAAGTGGATACTATGGTTTATAGGTAGGTATCTACATCAATCCTCGTTTAATAATCAAAATTCAGATGCGTTTTTACCCCTGAAAACTGATGGAATGCCTCGTAACCTGTAAAAGGGGTCTCTGGTACTTTACGCTTTTCATAGGAAACACAGCAGCATTATTCTGCTGTTTTCCACTGGTATTCTGTGAGAGCGTGGTCCTACCCCGGTCGAACCGATCCATTCGTGCTGCAATTATGTTTAGCTAGTATAGCTGCAGGGAGGCTCTACCAGCTACTTTAATGTAATATGAAAAAATAGAGCGTTAGCGAATGTGTTTTTAATAGAATTTTGTACTTAATATAGTGTATAAGCAGTCAATCAATCAAAAGAAAACTAAATTATAATATCTTTTAAAATTATCTTAAAACATAGTTTAAGCCCGACACTACCGATAAACTTCGATTTGTAATAAGACCGAATATTAAATTTTAACTTCCATGTAGGAAGTTAAGATTTAAATCACCTTGTGCTATGGGGTGAACGTCTATGTTTTCTTGGTTATCAGCAGTTTAAAACATTTGTTCGAGTTTGCCATTTACCGATTTACGCACGATTGGTGAGCCATAAAGCGATAGAAGTCGGGGTCGGAATGACGTCATCTTTATAAACCTGCAGCGCCCGAGCACTCGTAACTTATCGAAAATTGCTTCGTTAGCTTCGCTATCTCTTTTGCTCATCCCGAAAATTGCTTTGCAAGGTTTTTTTTTCATCCCTTTCATCCCCTATTATCCGAATCTCTTTGTTTTCGCGTAATCGCTTACGGGTCGTAATCTCTAATTCGTGTTCGATTATTTAAGAACTTAATAGCGTTAGCTTTTCTCTTGTTTACTTAATTTTTTGATTTATTTTTATTCTGCTTTATAAGGCAATTGAAGATAAATAAAAAGTTCCCATAATGATATTGAGAGTTGTGAAAACTCGAAAGCGAAGGATACGCGAACTAGTATAAAGTTATTGGCTATATTAGTCCCACTCTTAGGCAGAGACCTCTTCTCATCTTGAGAGGATTTTAGGACACTTTCATCTCTTTATATTTTTGTTATTTGTTTATGTGTAAATAATCACATAGAACTATTTTTATTAGATCATCAAGCTCGATGCAATATAACAGGAGTTTTCTATTTAAGTGTATCAAATTAAAGTTTATAATAAAATTCTCACAGATATAAATTTTTGACGTTAATATATTTTAAAACTAAATTGTAAACAGTGATTTATCTCATAATTTTTATGACATAGATGATTTTTATTGTATCTGAATAAATTTTAGTTTTTAATTTGTAACATAAATAACTTGATCATTTTGGTTTTGGTTAAATTTAGTAAAAGAAATTCCTCGTCTATTTCTTCCTCTTCTCTTCTTGGTTAAATAGTATTATTATAATTTAATTATTGTTCTTTTAATGAATTTCAATCCATATTACTTTCCTTTCTTTATGTATTGTCTGAATATTTAAATTAAATTAAATTAAACATGTTATACATAGGTATATTTACATGCTGCAGATCTAAAATGGCCAATATGAATGATCAAAATAATCATTATAAAAAACCCGTATCCGTAAACCCACATGTCAGTGTATACAAAATGTCAATGTATGCATGTAACAAAAAAAAAGATTTACCATGTTCATGATACACATGTACATGTACCACAATACATGATAAATATTTTTTCTTGTTTTGAAGCGATGCTCAAAATAAAGAAAGATTTACCATAACTGCTCTGCCCCAATCCGATTTGGAGTATTGCAAATGTCTTTAAATATATTTTTTTAATTTCCCAGACAGGTAGGTTTCCTTACACTGTTTTCCTTCACCGCCAAGTTCATAGTAAATCAGCTTAGGTTTTGATTGTAATTAACAATTTCTAGTTAATCGAATCCTATGAAATTTGCAGCGACATTTCAGACCTCAAATTAATACTGTGTTGCATATGTGAGTAAATATACCCTTCTTACTGATAACGAGGCATTCTATCTTAGTCAAAAGTCAAGCCAGTCACAACGGAGACTAGGCATCTGCGCAGGACAGGATTATAGTGCACGAGTGTGTGTCCAAGCACAGGTGCTCGTGATCTCTATTCTCTTACTCTCATAGCAAGAACGGAGATAGATCAGGCGCAGGACCAACGACTTAACGTCTTTTTTTTATAGGATGAGGGTAACAAACGAGCACACAGTCCACCTGATGGTAAGTGGTTGCTGCGGCCCATAGACATCTACATCTATCCTCGTTTGCGAATCAAAATGCAGATGCGTTGTCACCCGTGAGGACTAAGATGGAATGCCTCATTTCCAGTAAAAAAGGCCTCCGGCCACCTGCACTCACCTAGCGAAACGCAGAAGTAAACCTCTACTTCACGCTGGTATTCTGTGAGGTCGTGGTACCACCCTAGTTCGAGCCGGCCTATCCGTGCGACAGCAAAAGTTGCCGCGTGGCTCTACCACTGTTGCTTTCCCAGTGACTTTCGAAGGAGGCTGTTGAGATTTTTTTGACAGAAAACCCAATAACTGATTTTAAGGCAATATAACAAGATAATAAGACATAATAACATGACCTTAACAGAATGCGCTTAGTGGAGCAGGAAGCATGGCATCGTGGTAAAAATACGTTCTTCTTTTATAGTGTCTTGAGTGGCCTGCTCGAGTTGTGTGGGAAGATCGCCAACACACAGCTATCGCCATTGAGAACTTAGACTAGTGCCGGTATTCAGAGACAATCTTGGGTTTAAGCTTAAACTCTAAACAGAGCGATTAGAGAAAAGAAAAAGAGGAATCATTCTGGGCGACTTCAATATAGATTTGATTTCTGATGAATTTGATAAATCGAAATATTTGGATATACTACGAAAATCTGGATACAACTTTATGAATAAAATTCACATAATACTGCGCCGTGAAACTGGTACTAAGAAGTCCATCTTAGACCACGCTTGTTCTACTCTAAATGAAAACCCTTTCAACTTTACTATAATAAAAACGCACATGGTCGAACACAAACAGATTATTTTTGAACTGCTGAAGCAAAATCATGCACACGAGAAAAATACACATCTATAGACTATAATCAATTATATAAGACTGTCAGTGAAGCTGACTTTGAGAACAAAAACTACATATAATATGAGAACTTGGAAAACTTTAATAAGATAAACATTGCAGAAAGCAGAGTCACTAGAGAAAAAATCTTAAACTTACCTAAAGAGGATTGGATTAACAAAGAAATTATCACAGAAATCCACAAAAGAATTTTACTACGGAAACAACAGAAAACAGACCGGACAAAAAGAGAAAACTTTGTAGCGTGTGTGTCTTAATCAAGGAAACCAAAGAAAAATACTACTATAACGAATTCAAACAATATGGAAAAAATTCTAAAAAAAGGAACATTACATGGAATTTTATAAACATCTTAGCTACTAATAAAGTCAAAATAAATATATTTGTGCTCCCCCAAGACACACGATGGATTTAAAATTTGTGAAATATTTAATGATTTTTTCTTGTCAATCGATGTCACACTATCGCAACATATCCCTAAAACGTTCCAATTTAATTCGACACCAATTGTTACTTATGCAAAGAGTATTCCTATTGATCAATTAACAGAAATGACTCCAAGCACTATAGATGAGGTTGCTAAAATAATAAATGATCTAGACGCAGACACGAGTACAAGTATTGATGGAGTAAGTAGTAAATCAACTAAATTTATTACCAGTCTTTTGACTGAAAATGTAACAATAAATTAATGCCTAACTACAGGTTATTTTCCCGATAGACTGAAAATGTTAAGAGTGACCCGTATTCACAAATCGGGTACTAAAACAGACTTCAGTAACTATAGACCAATATTTGTCTTGCCCGTAATATCCAGGGTCTTCGAGAAAGATTTGTAGAATCGAATAAATGATCACTTATTCCCAGTACGGGTTCAGAAACAAATCGAACACACTTTCAGCCACCATAGAACAAACCAAAAATAAAAACAAATATTAACCACAAAAACCTCTGTTTAGGATTTTTCATGGTATTGAAAAAGGCGTTCGACACAATCAGCCACATTATCCTCATTTGTCAACTGGAGAACTTAGATATTACGGGAAATGCACTTAATATTCTTGAATCATACTTAAATAATAGATTTCAATATGTAAAAATAAGAGATTATTACAGTAGCCCTCGACTTATAAAATGTGGCATATCGCAAGGATGAATACTAGGGCCTCTGATATTTTTAATATATGTTAATAGTGTTACTAAGATAGGGGTAACAGGAAACATAACTTTATATGCGGACGATTTCCCTTTTATTTTGGTAAAGACATTAATGAAATTATTAAGGAAGCACAAAAAGATTTGAATCTATAATAACTGGTGTCGTAGTAATCTTTTAACTAGTAATGCAAAAGAGACCTCTTATATAGTATTTGCAGCTAAAAACAAAACAATCCCTCAGCACACACCACTAACTATTAAAAATGAAATGAACCATCGCTCGCACCAAGAGCAATACTTAGGACGGCATTTGGTTGATAAACTCACTTGGAGATGTCACATCGAAAAAGTTAGATTTAAACTAATTGCTTTGGACGGTGCGTCACGTAGAATAGTTGGTTGCATACCGTGCAGGGTTCGAATGACCTTGAATAACTCGCTCGTGAAATCGCATTTAGAGTATCTTGTTGAGGTGATGTGCTGCACAAACAAACCTTAAAAGCTTACGAATATCACAAAATAAAATTATTAAAAGCCATATTATATATGATTTGATTGACGGTGGTAGAGCCACGCAACAGTTTACGCTGTTGCACGTATGGGCCGGCTCGAGCCGGGTTGGTACCACGACCTCACAGAAAACCGGCGTGAAGTAGAAGCTTTGCTTCTGCGTTTCGTCTGGTGAGTGCAGGTGGCCGGAGGCCCAATCCCCCCCCCCATCAACATGGTAGCGGAATTACACAAAAGACTACCCCAGGAGGGTACCAGTACCCCTGGAGAATCCCTCGCTGAGCATCCACGACCATGTTATTCTAATCCTGAGCGTGGGTGCTCAGGCTGCCCCGCGTATTCTGGGGGGGGGGCAAAATTCCGCTCAAAAACATAACTGCTCGGGGCAAACTGAGCAATAATACCAAGGCGACCCCTGCCACGCTATCCGTGAATTTCTGCAACATCAGGGGACTTCACTCTAACCTGAACGCCGTCCACTACCATCTCGAGACGGCAAAGCCGGCCTTGCTCTTCCTGACCGAGACGCAGGTTTCCTCTCCGGCTGATATTTCGTATCTCTCCTACCCGGGGTACAAATTGGAGCACTCCTTTGTGCCTCGGGCTGGAGTTTGCGTGTATGTCAGAGAGGACATCTGTTCTCGACGCCTCGGCAGTCTTGAAGGTTCGGACCTGTCCATCCTTTGGCTACGCGTAGACAGCGACGACCATCCGCGCGTCTACGGGTGCCTCTATAGGTCCCATAGCGGTAATACCGAAACAGACCGACTCATCGACCACGTCCAAATGGCTACAGATTCCTTGCTACAACAGGTCCCATCCGCAGAGATCGTGATCCTTGGCGATTTTAACGCCCACCATGCCGAATGGCTGGGTTCACGTTTAACCGATCATGCGGGGAGAGCTGTTTATGACTTTGCCTTGGCATATGGTCTGACACAACTGGTTACTTCGCCTACGCGGATTCCAGATGTGGAGGATCATACACCTTCCCTGTTGGACCTTCTGCTGACCTCTCATCCGGACGGATATCAGGTTTCCGTCGATGCCCCTCTCGGCTCTTCGGACCACTGTCTGATCCGGAGTGTGGTGCCACTCACGCTCCCTTCGCGGTTGCGTTCTGCAGGTTGCCGCCGTGTTTGGCATTACAGGTCGGCGGATTGGGACGGAATGCGGTCTTTCTTTGCATCCTACCCATGGGGGCGGGTTTGCTTCTCGCCGGATGATCCCAGCGCTGTTACTGACTCTGTCACTGATGTGGTGCTACAGGGAATGGAACTATTTATTCCATCATCTGTGGTACCCATCGGAGGCAGATCTCAGCCTTGGTTTGGTCGCTCCTGTAAAACTGCATTACGCAGTAAGCAGGAGTGTTATCAAGCCTGGGCTGCGGCATCGGCGACTCGGGATGTAAACACCAGCATACTTAAAAAGAAGTATAACTTCGCCTCCAGGTCCTTCAAAAGAGTTATTGCCAAGGCAAAGTCAGAGCACATAGGCAGAATTGGCGAGAAGCTAGTTCGCCTTCCTTCGGGAACCCGTGCATTCTGGTCTCTCGCCAAGGCTGTCCAAGGGAATTTCTGTAAGCCATCACTACCATCTTTGCACCGTCAGGACGACTCACTGGCCCATGACGCAAAAGACAAAGCCGACCTTTTAGGCTCCCTTTTTGCGTCCTACTCGAGTCTTGATGACGGGGGGAAAACACCGCCGACCATCCCGCGGTGTGAGTGCTCCATGCCGGATGTGCTGTTCTCACAGCGCTCGGTTCGCAAAGCACTTCTCTCCCTGGACATCCAGAAGTCGAGTGGGCCTGACGGAATCCCCCCAATTGTGCTGAGGACGTGTGCTCCGGAGTTGGCACCGGTCCTAACGCGTCTTTTCCGGTACTCCTACTCCCAAGGCGTAGTCCCGAATTCATGGAAGACAGCTTTTGTCCACCCGATCCCTAAAAAAGGTGACCGCTCAGACCCGTCCAACTATAGGCCTATCGCGATCACCTCCTTGTTCTCCAAATTAATGGAATCCATTGTTAACTGCCAGCTCATCCGGTACCTTGAGGATCACCAGCTGATTAGTGACCGCCAGTACGGTTTTCGTCGGGGTCGATCAGCTGGTGATCTTCTGGTCTACCTGACCCATAGATGGGCGGAGGCAGTAGAGTCCAAGGGGGAGGCGTTGGCCGTTAGTTTGGACATTGCGAAGGCCTTCGATCGGGTTTGGCACAAAGCGCTTCTTTCGAAGCTCCCTTCCTATGGGCTTCCCGAGAAATTGTGCAATTGGATCACCAGCTTCCTTGCAGATCGGAGCATCAAGGTCGTTGTAGACGGTGCATGTTCTGACTGCAAGCCTATTAACGCTGGTGTTCCACAAGGCTGTGTGCTATCACCAACGCTGTTTCTTCTGCATATCAATGATATGTTGCTAACTGGTAACATTCATTGCTATGCGGATGACAGCACTGGTGATGCTCTATACACCGGCCGTGCTAATATTTCTCGGGAAAACGTCTCCGAGTACCGGAATAAACTTGTGTCTGAAGTCGAGTCTTTGCTGGACAAAGTCTCGGACTGGGGGCGACTAAATCTAGTCCAGTTTAATCCTCAGAAGACACAAGTTTGCGCGTTTACCGCTAAAAAGAACCCCTTTGTCGTATCTCCTCAGTTTCAAGGCACTCCCCTAGTTGCCTCAGCCAGTATCGGAATCCTTGGCGTCGACATATCGAGTGACGTGCAGTTTCGTGGTCACTTGGAAGAGAAGGCCAAATTAGCCTCTAAAAAGCTTGGCGTGCTCAGCAGAGCGGGACAGTATTTCATGCCGGCACACCGCCTGCAACTTTACAAGGCGCAGGTTAGGCCTCACATGGAATACTGTTCCCATCTCTGGGCAGGGGCTCCCCAGTGCCAGCTCCTTCCACTTGACCGCATCCAGCGCAGAGCGGCTCGAATCGTCAACGACCGAGTCCTTTCCGATCGGCTCGATTCATTGGCACTGCGAAGAGATGTTGCATCTCTTTGCATTTTCTTTCGCATCTACCATGGGGAGTGCTCTGAGGAATTGTTCGGATTAATCCCAGCCGCCAAATTTCACGATCGCACATCGCGGCAGAACTCCCGATACCATCCACACCATCTGGATGATTGGCGGTCCACCACTGTGCGATTTAGAAGATGTTTTCTTCCTCGCACGACTTCCTTGTGGAATCGATTACCATCAGCGATTTTTCCGGACCGATACGACTTAGGGACCTTCAAGAAAAGAGCGTACTCCTTTTTAAAAGGCCGGCAACGCATCTGCAATTCCCTCCCTGGTGTTGCAGTTGTTTATGGGCGGCGGTAGTCACTTACCATCAGGTGAGCCGCATGCTCGTTTGCCCCCTCTCCTATAAAAAAAAAAAAAATGATCGCCTAACGAAAACGAACCAACTATATGAAAAATTACACATACGCAACTTGCATTCTAATACAAAACATTTTAACAAACAAGATTCACTCCAAAATATCTTTCACAAAACGTACCTACTTACAAGAATCATTTAAGAAACACAAATAAGATTTGTTTGCCGATACCAAGAATTAGTCACGGTAATAGGAACATAATGTTTGAGGGAGCACAAATATACAACAAATTACATAATGATATTAAAGATTGCAACTCATTTGACCTTTTAAAATCAAAATTGAAGCAGCATATTTACGACAACATTTTTTAATGTTCCAAAAAAGTGCGATGTGCTGGACAAATTTAAATATTATGCTTTATTTTCTGTAAAATAGTTTATAAGTTCATTATAAGTGAACTATGTTCTTCTATGAGTTAGTAAAGTTCTGTAAGCTGACTCCACAATGTCAACGTTTATGTTAGAAAGTATGGTCTGATAGATGCGCATGCGTTTGGAATACACGCGAAACTCTCCGCTCATTAACATAACCTATGACTCAAAAACTGTTTTAGTTGTCTATTCCCTTTGGTCCTTGTAATATGCTTCCAAAATACATCTCGATCACGAACGCACGCCTTTTATTTAACGCTCTTTTCTACAAGTTTTACACTAACACCGCTATTTTCATAAATTATTTTTATAATGTAATAGCGGCCTAGGGTTGGTTGGTAAATAGGTCTGTTCTCAACCAATTTAGATTCAATTTCATTTCCTATTAAAACTGGAATAATTTATGTTCATTTTAATCCGACTTCAAAATAAAATTCGTTTACTATTTTAAAATACGAAATGTAATGTCCCAGGGGTTAATTTAAAGGCGTTTACTTGGGCAGTGGATTTGCATAAATTACAAATCATTTTTTTATGGAAGAGGAAGCAAACGAGTATACAGCTCACCTGATGGTAAGTGATCACCGTCACTCATGAACATCTGGAACACCAGGGGAATTGCAAATGCATTACCAGCCTTTTAGAAAGGAGTAGGCTCTTTACTTGAAAGTGAATAAGTCGTCGGTTGTTCCGGAAAAACAGCTGGCGACAGTAAATTCCACAGTGTGGTCATGCGAGACAGAAAATTTCACGTAATTCGGACTTTAGTGAACCGCTAGCCATCATCGAAAAATCTGATGATTTATGATTGACTTAATTTAAATCTGTTTAGTTTTTTTTTAATAATTCATCTATTAATTTTACGAAATAAAAATCTATTCTAACAGAAACTCACCTCAGAAACTGAACTATTGCGTGACCGGTAATCGTTGTGTTATCGCGCAATTGCCTCTAGCAAGCCGTCTTACTGTACACCAGGCAACATCATTACCCAGCTCGCTTCACCTCTATTTGAACTAACATCGGTTGTACGTCTACGCAATACCACATATTTTCCTACACAAAGTTCAACATTGTTATGATGCCTATGTTGCTTGTATCCCTCTGACAACTTTATCTATCATCGCTCTTCGGCTATTAGTAACTGTATATTGTGATTAGGTTTTCAAGAAATCAAGCAAGTGTTGATGTTTGTACGTGAAGTAAAACAACTCGGAAAATTATTTATTATTTCAATAACGATTTTAAAATATATCACGAATAAATATTTTGCTATAACTCGAAATAAAAGGAGCCTTGGTAACGCTAAGCGCTAGTTGCGAAAAACCTAGGTTCGATCTTCGAGGGCACTAATAAATAGTTAATTGCAGTTAGTAAGTAATTAAATAATATTGTTGATTATGTATTTGCATGCTATGTACTATTGTGAGCGAACCACGAGTGCACTGGATAAATTGTAACACCTTCTTGTACCGTGATTCTTGCAAATAAAGATTTATGATTTATGAATTTTAAGTGCTGATATACTACGTGCTTGGTGGTAAAAGAAAAACACTGTGAGAAAATCTGCCTGCTTACTGTTGTAATTAAAAAAAAATAATTCGAAGACGAGATGGCGGAGAAAACATTTCTAAGCTTCATTTATTACACAGCCTATCAAATGTTACTCCTTTGTAAAAGGCCGACAACGCACCTGCAATTCCCCTGATGTTGCAGTTGTTCATGGGCGGCGGTAGTCACCATCAGGTGAGCCGTATGCTCGTTTGCCCCATCTCCTATAATAATATCCCCAGCTGAACTTACGTAGTAACTGGTCGCCGAACCTAGCCCTCCTCCATAGCTTGCTTTTTATTGTTTTTATTTGTCTTTTAATTGATTCATAAGGGGGGATATTGGTCATGGTTGCCACGCTTAGGCAACCACAGTTTTTATTACTTTGGGTGTTATGAGGAAGATGCTGCTGAACATCTCATGTTACATTTACCTCTAGCCCTTTTTCGACACCTGTGGGATTACATGGGACAGTCGATTCTTTTACGCACCACTACACGTCGAGTGTTTTCTGGTCTGGATGTTTGTCCGTGAGCAATTACGATAGAGAACATAAGTCTGCCCATAGATTGTTTCATAAGGGGAATATCTGCCATAGTTGCCACGCTTTTATCTCTGTCACCTCTTACAACACTAACGGAACGATATGAGGTAGTGGATATTCTTACACCGCCACAATGTACGTAAAAACCTACACGATACAAGAGAGAATCCTTTGTGTGAGGATAATAAAAAAAAGAAAAGGTATCCTCTGAGAGTTAAACGGTCGTTACCTTTAAATGAAATTGATATATTATATGTTTTAACGAATAAAGGATTTCTCACGTGTAGCTAAAAGTGACTTTAGGTTAACGAGAGGTAAGCTCGTATTTAGGTTAGGTAGGGTTGGCACTTTGTTTGTAAAGGATTTAAATTAAAAAAAAATTGAGAGCAAGAGATTGAGAGAGGCTTACGTTAATCAGTAGGCTCCATAGCCTGATGATGTCAATGATGATGATGTAATGCAACGAGTAGATATGACGATCTCTAATAAAAATAAATAAGCGCAGTAGAATTTGTATATAGTAGAGCCACGATGTAAATGTATTATGACTGCAGCACGACCGGGTCGCCTCGACCTGGGGAGGACCACACTCTCACAGAATACCATTGTAAAATCCCAGTGAAATGATGTCCTTGTTACGCGCTTCTAGCAAAGACAGTGATTCATGTGCATTACCGAATATTATACATACATATATGTATGTAACAGAAAGAACTGGTAACTGATGGGGAAGGAAAGTTCTCGAGTGGCAGCCTGGTAACATCTGCCACCTGCAGCCTGATAACTTAGTATGCAAAGTGTAAGGCGGCCCCCCACTAGGTGGAGTGTGACTTGTAGGTGATGCAGGAAGTCGATGAATGCTGGTGACTCAAGACCGTATTTTATTCAGTAGGATAGATCTATGCTCAGCAGTGGATTTGCGAAGGGCTGTAATTATGATGATAATGATACGGTACCCATGTGCACACATTTCCAACTAGTTGTTAAAACCATTTTGGAATTTCAAAAGGATAATAATTGCAATGCACGTTGGCCTATATGCCTTATAACTCTTACCCTGCAATAGACTGTGAAGCAGAACGTCATAAAATTTTCAAATATCAGACAAAATAAATAAACACATCAGTTTCTCATAGTCATTGTGTTTTTATATGCAAAACAATGTTTTCTATACAACATTTTAATAATCAAATTTATCAGTACAGTAAGGCAACATTTTAATACTGAAATTTGTAAGTAAGGCTTCAGTTTCATACGTTTATATTATACAATTGTTTCTGCAGGTGACAACCCTAACTTTAAGACCACTTTATAACCACTTTGCAACCGCGGCAGGCCACCTAGCGCCCTTAATAAGGCAGTGAAAAGATATAGCTGAGCACAGTCGCACTCGCGCGGAATACGAATTATGTGAGAATGGAACGTTCAGATGGACAGAGTTATTGCGGTCGGTTTTTATATTGAGTGTACTTATCGCGAATGGAGGGAGGGCGAAGCTGGGGGCGTTAATGAGCAGATGCAAGATCGTGATCTCAGATTAAGACGGAATACTTAGGAAATATTTTGCCGTCGAAATCGTTTGAAAGAGAGTGTAGATGACCGTTAATTTATGTTCGCTATATTATCTATGTATATATATTAATGCGTGAACTTTGAAAAATTGTCTTGCTATTAAAGTATTTTTTTATTATAATTGGTTGGGAAGGAAATTTATATTATTAAAAATGTACAGTGCCATAGATAAGTAGAAAAATCATGTGTGTATTATGTTTGTTGTACGTTGTATATTAAGACAGGTAAAATAAAGCGGCGTATTTAAAGGTTGATATATACGATAAAACATTTGAGTAGAAATGCTTTACAGCTTTTATTTATAAGAGTCTTATATATGTATTATCTTGTAGCCTTGCATCTTCGAATTGGGATCAAAATGCAAATACTTTTTCATCCTGACGAGGATACAATGCCTGCAATGCAGTTATGGTGTAGCAAGAGTGTCGGCTTGACTGGGGTAGGACCAAGCTTCACAGAATACCAGCCTAAAATGACAACTTAATGCCGATGTGTTTCTTATGGTGAGTGTTGAAAATCGGATACCCTTTCTAATGAGGGCTAATAATCTTCCGCTCACCAGATGTCGCTAGTTGTGACTGAGGTAAAGTTTTTTGTTACACAGTGTCAGTTAATTGAAAAATTTGTTTTATATAATAGTTTATCATTACCTAGAGTATTATATTAATACACAACACAATGCGTCAGTGGTTTGATTTTTAGTTTTTTGCACTTTATAACTCTTTTTTTTAAATCGGCTTTTAGTTATATTTATAGTTTGGTTTATTCATTTCTAATGTAATTAATATAAAATATAACTAATAATACAGAAAGAAACTTTAAAGAATACATTTTCCTAAGAAATTTTCGTCCCCGCTATGAAATCTGTCAAATATTTTACCTCACTGTAAAGTGCCGCCGCCCTGGTGGCAGAAAAAGTCTAGCCTCATTACTAAAGAGAATCCCTCTTTAGTTATGAGGCATTCCATCTTAGTACTCAGAATTAGGAACTCATATATAGAGATTTTGCATGAAGTTCGTTGCAGGTGTCCACGAAGACTGCTGTAGCCAAGTGCCACTTCCCATGAGGTTCCACTGTAAGTTCGTTTGTTTCTTTAATATTATCTATATCTATATCTATAAACACTCACGCCTGTCACCCAGAGGGGTAGGCAGAGACTATAGACTTCCATTTGACACGATCCTGACAGACCTTAATATTATGTAAAAAAATAATAAAAAATAACAAATTTTATTATATGCATTCGTAATAACAAATTAAGAATGTACATAATTAAGGTTTTATGGTTTTAAATCATGTTATCGAGACAATTCTATAAATATTTTCATTTCCTGACATATTTTAATTTCAGTTTGCAATCATGCGATTCTAACTACCTATCAAATACTTCTAACGTAATAATAATAAATAACTGTTCAACCGGGAACAATCGTAACTGTCGAAATAGTCAATTCGATTGCTAGAACAGAGCCGAGTATAGCTGGGTGAGCGGGTATCTATCCGGACAATTAGCCGGTCGGTTGCGCTCGTCCCCGTTATCTTCAGTGCCAGCCCTTCTTAATACAAAACTATCCCCGTATTATAAGACTCCTTAGGAAGTAGGTCAGCGCCTTAAATGGGCCCATATTAAGGCTTACTGTGTTTCTTATGTTGGCATTATTGATTATTGATTAACGATGAGGATGTTTTGGATTTTGGTTTTTAAATTTGAGTAAATAAAAGAGAAATATAATTTTGTATGTTAGTGAAAGAGCTGGACACCTGTATACCTTCGATTAATTTCAGATAGATTAATCTGACTTATGTTGGTCGTATCATGAACATTAACTCTATTAAATAATTTCGATAATCTCGTGTACGTACGTAAAGCTCGTTTCAGTGGCTTGAACATTTGCAAAGTTCTTATCGGAATATCGACAACTACACGCTCGGAAACCATTAGTCGTAACCACACACGCCTATGATACTGATAATCATATCATGGCGTGTATTTTATGGGCATTTAAAAACATTTTTTTTTAATAATGATACTTTAGAAAATCATAAATATACATATCATATTAAAAAGGGAATTCATTAAAAACAAACTTTTTAGGGTTCCGTACACGAAGGGTAACTAACGGGTAAATATTATTAAGCCTCCGCTGTCCGTCCGTCCGTCCATCCGTTTGTCTGTCAGCGGACTGTATCTCATGATCCGTAATAGGTAGACAGTTGAAATTTTCGCAGAATGTGTAATTCTGTTGCCGCTATAACAACAAATAATAAAAATAAAAATAAGTTAACAATAAAAATGGGCTCCCCTACTAGAAACGTGTTTACAATGGTAAGAAACCCTTCATGCGTGAGTTTGACTAGCACTTGGCCGGTGATAACCGATAAAGGATATTTTACACTAATAGCTTTTGTTTAGTGGAGGCGTTTTACAAACATAAACAGACCAACATTCAGGATTCGGAACAATTATTTGTACACTATACAACATTTTTACAAGGTGATCAAAAACGTAAAGTTACAAAGTGGTAAGATTCTTTGAGATTCTGATGATGATTTGAGACGCTGGTATTCTGTGAGAGCAAGGTCTTTCCCCGCTCGATTCGACCCATTTGTGCTACAACTATAATATAGCTGCAGCGTATCTCTACTGTGAGTATTTATATAAACGTAAGTGTGTATATAATCCTCTTAAATATAACTGCCGCCAAATAGCAATGCGTGCACTTCTGTATTTGACCAGACTGTACTGTGTGAGACCACAGTCTAAAGACATAGAAAGTCAGTGTAATTAAAGGCTGTAAGACAATATATCTTCATCCTCTAACGTAACAACATGTAGCCTTCTATTTTGTTTAAAATTAGTTGTAGATATTTTTGGGCTGCAGCAGTCACTTACCATCAGGTGGATAGTAAGATCGTTTGTCCATTCACTTTTATAAAATATAAAAAAGAAAGTATTTGCACAGCCTAAGAAGAACATACAGTCAGTCATCGCGTTTGATGTTGTCGAAAAAGCTGACATAAGCAAGAAATTGCTAGAGTTGTCAGGACTAGAAGTAAAAAAAAACTGATTTTATTTTATTTCACGTTTAAACAAATTAATGTGTATGTGGAAACTGATGAAACTAATTCCTTATCTTTAAATGAGGACGACCCACAATTTTTTTACCGCAAATGTAGTGTGAACAATTTTAATTTATTTGCGTGATTAGACAAACTTAGCGGACAGTTCCCGAGCTACTAACAGCCTCTCGGGAACTTTGCGCCAGTGTCTCAACCCGCACCTCACTGTATGATTGCCCCGTCTAGACACCTTCGATGACTGGCTGTTAGTAGCAGTTAGACGGTGGTATTTGTTTCGTGTGGGATACCCGCAGCCGGCTACGTTGCCGCCAAACGTTTAGCCATTGAGTCATCAGTTAAATGGTGTGAGGCATTCGGGGATGACAACGGAAATTTGAACTTCTTTGCTTTAATTTAAGGTTGACTGAAGTAAGGTGATTTATCAGAAATTTTATTAGATAGCTCCTTCCAATCATATTAATATATATTTTTCAACATTATTCATAGCTAGCGACCCGCCCTAGATTCGCCTGGATAGGATTTAATAATTTGGTGTTATATAGATCAATTTTTCTCCTAAAAAAATTGATATAGCCTAGATTCCTCCTGAAATTGCTCTCTATCTGTTCGTAAAGTTTCATCACAATCGATTTAACCATTTTAAAGATTAGTCTGGATGAAACAGAAACAGACACTTTTTTATTCAATATAGATATAACAGCTTACATACATGTATGTTACACAATTAACCACACAAAACAAATTAGAAATAGCTAGGTAGCTATTTCTAATCACTTCATTCCCAGGGGTTATTATCATCCATAAATTCCTTAATATTATAATAACCCTTTTTATACAAACTTTCTTTAATACCGGTTTTGAATTTTGAACATGACAAATTTTGTATATTTTGTGGAATTTTGTTGAAAAAGGGTATACATTGCCCCTAGAATGAATTACTGACTCGGTGGAGTCGAGTAACTGGTACTACTAGCTTATGTGTGTTCCTAGTATTTACAGAATCAATATCACTTATTTTTGTAAAACTACTTTTATTTTTGTGTACTTACATTACATTTTCATAAATGTATTGAAAAGCCAAAGTTAATTGATAAATTTCCTTAAAATTTTGTCGGAGCGACTCTTTAGGTTTTAAATCATAGATTGCTCTCATGGCCCTGTAACACAAATATAATTTCAGTGTCAGTTGCGTGTCCCCATAACAAAATACCATACGATATTATGCTATGGAAATAGCTAAAGTAAACAAGTCTAGCTGTTTCCACACTGGTAAGATTTCTAATCTTTTTAACAGTATATGTTGCAGAACTAAGTCTGCTTGCTAATTTAGATATATGGAGGCTCCATTGAAGCTTCGTATCTAGTGTTATTCTAAGAAAAATGGTGGTATCGACAATACTCAGTTCCTCCCCATTTAAAATTACATTACTATTTAATTGTTTGACATTTGGAGTCATGAATTTCATACATTTCGTTTTAGTGCCTTTTAAATACAAGTTATTAACCTTAAACCAATTTACTAATTTAGATATAGCATTTTCTACTTCGTACTTAATTTTAATAATTGTCGTTTTAATTTGAAAAATAATAAAGTGTCATCAGTAAATAATACTATGTTATGGTTATCACCTACTATGTAAGGTAAGTCATTAATATATATATATATGAAACAGAAAGGGGCCAAGATTTGATGATGCCCATTTGTACTATTAACCCAGAACAGTTCATACTATTAATGACAACTTTTAGCGTTTTGTTACCTAAATATGAAACAATTAATTTAAGAGCATTACTTCTTACACCATAGTGTTGTAGTCTCCTGATTAATGTTTCATTGTGAACACAATCGAATCGAAATCGAATCGATGGACAAACAATTCAATATTATTTATATGTATGTATTAAGAAGGAAAACAATTACAATTATAAGAGTGTACTTTAAAAGGCAATACCGTCTAAAAGCAACAACCGTATTCAGATAGAGCTCCGGCCTAGGACGCACCGCAGATAAGACAAGCACGCGCGCCCTGGCCGGTTAATTGCTTACGATAAATATTGTTGTTACTGTTCGTGTCTTAAGCGTCGAACGGACTGAATAACGTATTTACTAGGTAGTTCTGCAGGCCCCTTTCTTACTGATATTGTAAAGTTAAAGTAAAGTTGCGGCCTATTTACGTCCCACTGCTGGGAACAGGTTTCGTCTCATTTCTGAGAGGGTTATTGATATTGAATGAAATGCAATGAAAGTTATTTATTTTTCGAGGTCGAGGGAAATTTCTTTTGTCTTGTTTGTGTTGTAAAAATAAAGCAATTCCAAAAAATTTCTTCAAAATGATGTGATACCTAATTTTGTTTGCATTTACTTGTATATTTCAACTTTTTAGCGATGCTTTTTAATGTTTTTTTAATGCGATGTTATGATGGGACACAAAAATATTAGAGCTATTTTTTTTGCAAAATATAGATAACATTTAAATATAAAGTAATTACTTCATAACATACTGTCTTTGTTGAGGTCGCTCCTAAGGAACAGTTTAAAACATGGTCCAGAGCCATCAGCATCCATCGAGGTAAGGCATTTTAACCGACTTCAAAAAAAAGGAAGAGGTTGTCAATTCGACTGTATTTTTTATGTGTTAGCTCAAAAATTTTTTCTAGGTGAACTGATTTTGATGATTCTTTTATATTTGAAAGCTAGTCCTTCTCATGTGGTCGCATATAAATTTGATCAAGATCTGACTAGCAGTTTTGAGTTATCCTTAATAATTGACTACATTGATGATGTTCTTATTTCATTTATATTGAAGTCGGTTGTACAAAATTTTTAATTTTACCCCTTTTTTAGAAGTGGATTTGTGAAGGGCTGTAATAATGATGATGATAATGTCTGTATTTAAGTCAGACTGTTTTATAACTACGCGGAATTTAAATACTCCTCGTATTCTCCGAGAAAAACGGCTGAGATAGGCAAACAGATACCGAGATGATTCAACAAGAATTTCTTGTAATTTTTTAATGTTAATTTTGGGACGGAATACTTTAAAAAAAGACTATTAAAAAAGAGGATAATTTTCTGAATGTAGCGAAAAAATACTCTTGAGTAATTTAGCAAGTGATTTAAATCCCAGCCGAGTTAATATTTGTTACTTATATTAAACTAGCGAAACCTCTGGCTTCGCCTGGGTTCTGGGATTCGGTTATATACATAATATTTAGTTTATAACTTTAAATACATAATTAAATTAACCGTTAGTACATTTTAAAAACTAAGGTAGCCTTCTACTCGTTTCTTATCGGCTATCGTCATCCAAACACGCAATGCCACCATTTTTCTGTCTCTCACGATGGCCACTTACAACGGAAAACCTTAGCTTTTGATAACGAAAGCAGTATTAAACCAACGAATTCACCTAAACTAATTTACGGGTAAGACAAGATCGCAGCACGAACCATTTCCTTTCGCCTTTTTTATGTAGCGCTGATAAAATGCTTTGCTGTACTTTTACATAATATAATAAACAATGAATTTAAATGTACGTGGTAGAGCCATGTTGCAGCTATATTACTGATATAGTTGTGGCACGAATGGGTCGGCTCGACCGGGGAAGGACCACGCTCTCGCAGAATACCAGCGTAAAATAGCAATTTAACGCTGCTGTGTTTCTTATGTTGAGTGTAGAGAACCGGAGACTACTTTTTACTGGAAACGAGGCATTCCATCTTAGTCCTCACGGGTGACAACGCATCTGCATTTTGATTAGTAACCGTAGATAGATGTAGATGTCTATAGGCCACAGCAGCCACTTACCATCAGTTGGACTGTGTGCTCGTGTGTCACCCTTATCCTAGAAATATCCTATTGTCATTCCTTATTTTAAGAATTAAATGCATGAAAAAGTAATAGTTAATACAACTCATTTTTTTTCTCTTTATTTGGATCACCAACAAATGATACACAACACAGAGACAAAGATATAACTCAACACTGCGAGGGTTACATGCTACGTGTTCATCCTCTTAAAGCTAACCACAACGTACATGGATATTTAGCGAAGTGGATTTAAAAAAAGGAAACACGTAATAATATGTTAATAAATATACTGTTATATGAAAATCAGTTTCGCTAGATCCAACAAGAAACTATTTTATACGTGGTAGAGCCATGCTGCAGCTCTATTAGTTGTATAGTTGTAGCACGAATGGGGCGACTCGACAGGGGAAGGACCACGCTCTCACAGAATACCAGCGTAAAGTAGCAGCTTAATACTGCTGTGTTTCGTATGGTGAGTGTAGATAACCAGAGACCCTTTTTACTGGATAAGAGGCAATTCATCTTAGTTCTCAGGGTGAAAACGCATCTGCATTTTGATTATTTATTGAGCATAGATGTAGATGTCTAAAGGCCACAGCAACCACTTACCATCAGGTGGAATGTGTGCTTGTTTGTCACCCTATTCTTTAAAAAAACCCAGTGGGAATCTTTTTTAAATAAACATTATATATGATGAAATATCATGGTAGTAATATTTATGTTAGCGTATAGAGTCATGTATTCTTTAATGTTACAATACCCTCATTAGCAAAAGCGAGTCAAAATTTGTTTGCTAATTGAATATGTGAGAAAACTGGTATTTATTGGTTTATTTTAAAAGAGAATGAAAGTGGTTTGAGAATGAATGAGTCGTCAAATGTTTTCTCTATGCTGATGACCAAGTACTATTTGCGTCTTCGGCCGAGGAGCTGCAGGAGATGGTAACTGCTATGAGTGGAGCTCTTGTTAGAAAGGGAATGAATATAAATGTAAAGAAGTCGAAAGTGATGGTGTTTGAAAGAGATGAGTCAGTGACAGACTGCAATATCGTGATTGGAGATGAACAAATTGAACAGATGAAGGAGTTTGTGTATCTGGGTTCAAAATTTACGCGAGATGGAAAGTGTGAGAGTGATATCGAAAGAAGAGTGAATGAAGGGAACATGGTGAATGAAGCTTTGCACTCCTTTATGAGCAGTCGGAAGGTGTCTAACAAGGACCGTTTGGCTGTGCATGAGGGTGTGTTGGATCCGATACTCATGTACGGAAAAGAAAGTTGGGTATGGCAGAAGAAAGATGAAAGCAGAATAAATGCAGTTGAGATGAGAGCGTTAAGAAGTATGATAGGAGTTAAACTGAGTGACAGGATAAGATATAATGAGATAAGGATACGTTGTGGTTTGAAAGAAGATGTAGTGACAAAAATTGAGAAAGGTATGCTGAGAATGGTTTGGCCATGTCGAGAGAATGAATGAAGAACAACTGACGAAAAAGGTGCATAAGGCGAGTGTGAATGAAAGTGTTGGAAGGGGTAGACCTAGGCGGATATTTCTAGATCAAATCAGGGACGTCTTGAAAAAAGGCCAGGTCAAGAGTACCCTAAAGCGAAGAGCATGTATGAAGGGAATAATGAAAGGGGCCGAAGCGGAACAAGTATGTAAGGATCGATGCAAGTGGAAAGAAGTGGTCTATGCCTACCCCTACGGGAAAGAGGCGTGATTATATGTATGTATGTATGTATTTTAACATATTAGCTTTAGCTTTAGCTTTAGCAAGAAAGGTTCAATTTCACCGAGAATGAACCGCACTCTCAAAAATACCAGCGTAAAATAGCAGCTTAACAGTAGTAAGTAGTAAGAGTTCCACAGCAACAGAAATAGGAACAGGATAGATGCAACAGGGACACACGGTATAGTATAAATACAGTTCCAACACTTCTTGCAAGATAATAGACATTCTGGAACAGGCTACTAGGACTTGTATTTTAATGGAGCCATAGCCCTCTCCTATTCTGCATTTTGATGCTTAGTTGAGGAGAGATGTAGTCTATGAACCGCAGTATTTACATAACCGTGTAGTGGCAGTGTAAGAATACTCACTACCCCGTATCGTCCCGAGGGTGTCGTAAGAGGCGACAGAGGCGAATTGAAACCCTCAGCAACAGGCAACAGTATCTTTCTGATAACAGCTAAATAAAAATAAAAACTGCGGTTGCTAACTTGCCTACCAAGCGTAGAGACTATGGCAGAAACATCCCTATGAGGTAATAATCTATGGGGGAGACCTATGTTCAGCAGTGGACTTAATATGCTGTTATAGATATATTAATTTACATAATAAATAGAGGACGTTATGATCGTTTCTCACCTTTCTTTGTTAAGAAAAATATGTTAATACATATTGTCGTCACTCTTCCGGATAGAAAGCTCGTTTAAGTATAATGCTCAAAATAAAATACACAAGAGTATCATATCTATACTTTCATTTTCGACATGAGATTGGTAGTTAGGAAGTAGGCCGACTTTGATCCTCGGTGCCGGCTCGACAGAAATTTTAATTGCTATTTTCCGTGGTGACTTGCAACGTGCTTCGTAAAAATCCTTTATTAAAATCTCAAGGGATTTAATTACAAAAAAGGGTTATTTAATTTGATATAATCCAAAACAGGGAATTACTTTGAAATTATCCGTATTTATGTAGGTATAATCTTCAGCCGAGAGCTAGACGGTAAACACCAATCATTAAAAGAAAAAGAAAAGGCAGAAGTAATGCGGAATTACTGCGATCTTGCGGACATAAAAACACGGGGCGCGTACACTGCTTACTACTCTGACTATTGTGGTAAATAAAAAGGAGTCGTAGACAATCAGACTGGGCTATAACAAGTTACTTATAACTTACAAAATACTTATATTTTGTAATATATTTGAACTTTATTTACATAACATTAAATAATACAGCATTTATTCCGTTATCTAATTTTTGGTGACAAACGAGCACACAGTCTACCTGATCGTAAGTGGTTGCTGTGGCCCATAGACATCTACATCTATCTTCGTTTGCGAATTAAAATGTAGATGCGTTGTCAGCCGTGAGGACTAAGATAGAATGCCTCTTTTCCGGTAAAAGGGTCTCCGGTCCTCTACACTCACCATACGAAACACAGCAGCATTAAGCTGCTATTTTACGCTTGTATTCTGTGAGAGCGTGGTCCTTCCCCGGTCGAGCCGACCGACGATAACTATACTACTAATATAGCTGCGGCATGGCTCTGCCACTGTTAATAAAAAAGTAAAACAAAACACTAATTTATTATACAGTCCCACACGGCGCAATATAGTACCGAGAACGTTGGCTGTGTTTCCTCGCTGAATGGCTTCTTTGAGCAAGAAAAGAACTAACTCTCTTATTATCAGCGGCGACGCAAGTCAAAGATATCGTTCTTTTAGAGACTGGTACTTTAAGAGAATGTACGTAGACCTCACGAACCGACAAGGTATACAGCATATTTTTAAATTTACTGTTTTGTTTAGGGCCAAAATTTCAATAATGAATTAAAAGTTATTCTTAAGATAAAATACAGCTTAAATAAAAAATAAAGTTTTATGAATCCATTCATTCATCCATTACAGCCTATGAAAGTCCACCGCCGAATATAAGTCTCCGCATGGTGTCTCATAGGGAGGATTTTGCAATAGTTTCCACGCTTGGCCAGGCGGTTCGGTAACAGCAATTTTTTTATCATTTCAAGTTGTTATCAGAAAGATGCTGCTGCCCATCTCCTGTTTTATCTGCTGACTTCCAAAAAGGAGACGGTACTCAATTCGAGTGTATGTTTTTTTTTTATGTGTGTTACCTCATAACTTTGTACTGGGGGAACCGATTTCGATGATTCTTTTTTAAATGAAAGCTGATAGTTCTCGTGTGGTCCCATATGAATTTGATCAAGGTCATACCAATGGTTATTGAGTATTAATTGAGTCTTAAATAACTTATATTGAAATCGCTTATATTGAAGTCGGCTGTACAAAATTTTTAATTTTAAATTATTTTCCCTCTGTCGTCTTTTACGAAACCCACTGGACGATGTGGGGTAGTGGATATTCTTTCACCGTCACTAAACGGCTGTATGAATAAAATAGTTCAACTATTTTACTTCTTTCAGTCAGGATATAATTTATTTGATGACTAACTTTTATCCGAATATTGAAAAAATTTCTCTTGATGTCCTAAAATTAACATAATTAACATATTGTGTAAATCCACTTTTCATTTCTGAGATAGTTGTAGAGCGAATAGCGGCTTGAATAGCTCTTGAAGTTGGCAGTGTATTACCCTTGTGCCTCTGAACGCACGTAAAGCGTTAGTCCTGCGGCTGATCCCTCTTTGGTCGTGTCGCATTGCAGTTCCACGGACTTTGAAAGGGAGGAATAGATCGTGCACCTTTGTTTGCTTATACACTCGTACACTATAATCCCGTCCTGTCAAGATGGCTAGTCTCCGTTAAGAATGGCCCACGTGAGTGGAATTTCGTCTAGAGGACATTATTATCATAAGATCAATTAGTATGATTGTTGCAGTGTACATTAACCCCGCGTGGTTGCAGCGCGATCTCGATGAGCGGTGGCCGACGACCGTAAAAATAATGGGCGGGAACCAACCGAGCGATCCGATATGTACGTTGGGCACCGCAAGTAATACCTCTCGTGATTGCAAACAAGTGAAACTCACCCTTAATGCTTATAAATAACATGAGTTTTCGAAGTCTGCGTAAGTTGGGGGAGATAGTAAAACTCGCGCGAGGTAGGTTACCTGTTTTATCGCCAGCGCAACTTAGTGCTAACATCTGCGTAGTGTTATATTTCTTCGGTTCAGTTTCCAGTCGCTTAGCAGAAGTGGGTTTAAACACGTGACTGTGTGCAACAGCAATAAAAATATTAAAGTGACAAACGAACTTACAGTCCGGATGGAATGTGGCTATTGTAATCCACAAAAAAACTTTTAGCCGACTTAAAACAAAGAAGGCGGAATGTCTCGCAGCATGTAAATACTTTCATCATCATCATTTCATCATTTATTTCGATACTCTTTAGACTGGAACAGGGCAGTGCAAGCACTGTGATGTATTGTAGAAGTAGTTAAGAAAGTACTCCTATGTAGACAGACTCATTATATAGCATTAGAGGACTAAGGCGGAAAGCCTCGCAGAATGTAAATACATTGGATTTCAGTAATCTTTAGACTGGAACAGAGCAGTGCAAGCACTGTTATGTAGCTGATACTCTTTAGACTGGAACAGGGCAGTGTAAGCTCTGTGATGTAGTGCAGAAGTAGTTAAGAGAGTACTCCTACGTAGACAGACTCATTATATAGCATTAGAGGACTAAGACAGAATGTCTCGCAGAATGTAAATACCTACATTTGATTTCGGTACTCTTAAACTGGAACAGAGCATTGCAAGTACTGTCATGTAGCTCTAGAATTAGTTAAGAGAGTACTATTACCTTGTCAGACTCATTATAATAGCATTAGGGGACTAAGACGGAATGTCTCGCAGCATGTAAATAAATTGGATTTCGATACTCTTTAGACTGGAACAGAGCAGTGCAAGCACCGTTATGTAGCTGCAGAAGTAGTTAAGAGAGTACTTTTAGGTAGTCAAACTCATTATTTAGCATTAGAGGACTAAGACGGAATGTCTCACAGCATGTAAACACATTGGATTTCAATATAGTGGAAAATTTATAAAATACGCAAAAATATTACGAAAATGTACCGATTTAGTTATTACAAAGCTTCACGGAACAAAATGTGCTCATAAAAAGCGCATCCATTATCTGTTGGGATATTCGAATTTCTGCCCAAGCATATTTGTGAAATAGGAATATTCAGCAACGATGGAAATTCGAACGGAGTTTCTTTTTTGCTGTAGATTCGTTAGTTTAAAACAAAAACTGTGGAATATGAAAGTTTTATATTTTTAGATTACTTCGTAAGAATATTCCTGTAGTATTCTTGTAGTAATTCCGTTTTTACCGTTTACCGTTAATAAGTATAATCTATTATCGTTAATACGAGTAAGTTATTAGTAAGTGTAACCACAAAATAGTCGACGATTATAATTATTAAAAAAGGCTAAATGCCTAAACGTATGAGAATTATTTGTATTGAATAAAAACATTATTATATTCTCTTCTATTCTAAATCAGGAATAATTTTGTTCTTTTTTTATTAATCAAACGGTATCATTCCACAACTGAGTATGGCTGTATCCTATTGTAGGAAAGATTTCTTAAATGAGTTTTGTTAGGAAGTGTACAATCTATTTTAACAATCTATTCGTTGTTGACGCCGCAAAGGGATGAACCTCAATTTTTCAAAATATTACAGGAAAATTAAATATATTAGACTTAATAGAAAACTACAAATAAAATTAATTTTTTTTTGAAAACCTGTGGGTACGGAACCCTAAAAAATATTAATTCTAGAAACCCCTTTGGTCTATTTTGCGTCCCTAGAATCAGACACACCCTGATCTTAGTTAGTCTGTTAATTTTCATTTAATTTTAATTTAATTTAACATAAGGTTAGGTTTAGGCTTTATATTCTTTTATTAATTTAGATAATTATTTGGATTATAAATTATTAACAAATATGGATTATTATTCTGTAACAAATGGACTATTATCATAAAATTTTTTTAAAGAGTGGGCAATATTAAACTCAAGAAATAGTAGTAATATTGCGATATTGTAAATTGTACCGTCGCTCGATGAATTTCGCCTTTCCGCCACCTTTTGAATTAAAAAGATTTTCTAACCTACAACTTAATAAGAAACAAAACAGACCTTATAAATAATTATTTGTATGAATTAATTCAAATGGTCGCGAACAAACTTTAGATATCCGTATTTTTGTATGTTTAGAATGTAAAACAGGAAATTAGGAAGTTCCGATCTAAATCAGACCAAATCTTACGCTCTACTTTTCAAGCATACAAAAATTGACAAGACCGAAAGCAATTTAGAAGGCTTCATACACCGTTGTCATCGAAAGAAGTCAACAAACAAGTAGCTGAAATAGCCGCCACCAGAGAAATATTTTTCCATATGAAACTCGTTTTCAAATATACATCTAGAAACATCGAAAGTGACGCAATAAAGGCATCGAGAACCCTCTGTTTAAATAAGCCAACATCAAAGGTTCATATTATTGGCTCGAATTGTACGCAATACATACGCGATGGAACATTTTTTCTGTTTCAATTCGCTTCTGAATCCACTTTTGACGTATGTGGAACCGCGTGACGTGTGATGGTCTTATATCTTGCCCTACTTCACCTATTTCGAACGTGTTTCGCACATTTATATATATTATGGATTAAAATAGATAGTTATTTGTGGGTTTTGATTCATAATTTTTGATGTAAAGTAATGTAATATAAAAATGATCCCCAAAATGAGGTTGGTAAAAATAGTCACGGAAGCCCAAAAACTAAGATTTCTTTTTTGACTTTATCGTATGCATATTCCACAATTTTTGTAGTCATAAAAACGGATTAAAGAGAATCACATGCGTGACAATTATCTGTGATTTATTTAGACGTTAAAATTTAAAAGACGTGATAGAGTCACGCTGCAGCTATATGATGGTTATAGTACGACTGGGTCGGCGAGACCGGGGCAGAACTGCGCTCTCACAGAATACCAGGGTAAAATAGTAGCTTAGTGCCGCTGTGTTTCATATGGTGAGTGTATAGAATCAGAGAACCTTTTTACTGGATACGTAGCATTCTATCTTAGCCTTCAAGGGTGCCAACGCATTTGCATATTGATTCTTAATTGAGCATATATGTAGACGGTTATGAGCCACAGCATCCACTTACCATCATGAGGACTGTGTGCTCGTTTTCATCCCTATTTTATAAAAAAAATAATATCCAATTGCCGTGTGGTGTGAAATGTTAGGAAAATCTTAAGCTTCCGATAGATGACGGTAATAGCATACTCGTTAACGTCAGACCTAGAATAATTAATTTAGTTATTTTAATGCGAGTCGTCTGGCGAACATCAATTCGCCTGCCATGCGTGACGTTTAAGGTTCATCCTCTCACAATGGAAGAGGCCCATGACTAACATTGGATTTAATGGATTGATGATGAAGAAACGAAAGACCCAATGTTGTATTTGTGCAGTAAAGTAGCTTTATGAACCACAACCGAAGCATCTGACCAAGTATAAGTCCAAGTTTTTGAAGAAGCAAAGCAAATTTGATTTAGCTCTCTTTGACTTAATGTTTTTGGTCGAAAATACAATTGGGAATATCTGGCATCCATTTCGACAACAATGTATCTCCGGTATGTTTAAGAAAAGTACTATTGGTTAATAGTAAATTAAACGAATTATTTTTTTATAAAATAATTAATAAAAATATAATTATATATATTTGGTAACCCGTACATACATATATTTTGTGTCTGAGTTTTACCTTGCAACAAACATTTATAAAATAACCTTCCTGATCCATAACAGGAAATTATCCACTATAACAGGAAGATTATTTTATGATAGTTATTATAGTTAGACTATCGCGAATAAACCACTATCTCCTTGAAAATCCCATTGAAAGTTGGGAGCAATCACGGGAGGGGATTCACTTAATCTCAGTCACGGCCCAATTTTGCCTTCAATTGATTGATTTAACCGACGATACGTAGGGAAATTTTATCAACTAGTCTAATACAGCTGAAACAATATGGACAATATTTTTATTTTTTACAATCTGTTGGAATGAAGTAAACACTGACCAGTCATTCCCACATTTTTTTATTTTATTTAAAAAAAATACTAGTGATGCTATTAAACATTACTAATATTCCCTTTAACCACTTCTGGTAAGCTTAAAATGCTTGTGTTAGAAGTGGTTCACGACAGTAGTCGAATGGCGGATTCGAACCCACGACCTTTCGAGTTCGCGGTCCACGCCCTGCCATTAGGCTACTGACGCTTCAAAACATTAGGTATCTCTATATTTTTTTTGTGAAAAGTAGCTTGTTTTATTACGTGCTAGTTGAATTACTTATTGAAGCACAGGTTTAAGTTTAGTAACAGAAGAAGGGTATCAAACGAGCACATAAGCTGATGGTACGTCGATGCTGTGGCCTCTAGACGCCTAAATATATATTATAATCGATTAAAAAAAATTCTGATGCATTGTTATCTCCACATGCGTTGTCATGCCACATTTGACATGGAACACTCACACTGCGGGATGATAGGCGGTGTGTTTCTCCTGTCATCGAGAGTAGAGTTTGGCGAAAATAGAGAGACTAAAGGATCGGCTTTCTTCTTTACGGCATAAGCCATGGGTGGACAACAGGAAAGGTCCTTATTCAGCAGTGGACTTATGGTCTCATGTAGGAGAAAAATATTATGATTTATTCTTAATGAACATTACATTTTACTTAATTCAACGTAGCAGAGCCACACTGCAGCTATATTATAGTTGCAGTACAAATAAGTGGAATTGTTGGGGGAAGGACTTTGTTTGCACAGAATATGCTATGGTAGTAGAATTGCAGCAAAGTGATACTATGTTTCGCGTGGTCAGAGTTGAAAATCAGAGAATCTTCTAACTGGAAAGGACTCGTAAGAAGGTATGGATGTGTTTATTAAATATTGTATAAATTTCAGACCAATATCTGTCATTGTTTTCAGATTAATTATATTACTAATTTGAATTTATCACTCCATTGTTTCAAAAATGTAAAGCCAGTGAAGTACCTGTTCGTTGTTGCAAACAATACATAACCTTTTTTTATACTTTATTTTCCCCCCCTTGAGGTACCTCAGTCAGTAATTTAAGTCTTAAAAACTCTTTGGAACCAAAGGAAGCCTGAAGACTATTACAGTCTCGCAGTTTCGTCTGTCTGTTCCTTTGCTTATAAAAGAAAACAATAGCCACCATGGCGACACGGGAACCCGCTTTATTACTCCGTTTGCCGACTTTAATTAATTAGTGTAAGTGCCGGTGAGTCTTGGGAGATTGGTCATTAATTAATCGAGCCTTTGCTGATCGATCTGGAAGCAAACAATACCCTTTATTAGTTTTATTACCTATTTCATTCGTTGTCCGCGGGCTGCTGCTTGTTGATATTAATGGACGCACGCGGATTCAGAGATAAATGTTATAGTACCGTAGTTACCCTTTCATAGCTCCAGTGACTTATGCAGTGGAGAAATTCATATAAAGGCAGATTGATAGGTAGAAGTGGTATTTTTTTTTCTCTTTATTTGGTCTACAAAAAAGAACACAATTTTAACATGCTGATAGGTGTTATATATAACAAAGATTTCAAAAATTGTATTCTAATATATATGTAGACACAGCTTGCACAAAATGTATGTGTGATTAACAATAAAGTTTGGTACTTAAAGTTGTTATATTTATGCTAAACTAAATACCAAATTAAATTAAATTAAGACTAAATTAAAATAAGGCTAAATTAAATTACATACTTGGAAAAAAGATACTGTGATAATTTGTTTTTTGTGGAGGCTACCGAACCCATGAAAACATCCACTTCAAATCGAACCATGTTACTGGATGAACACATGCGGTATAATGGCGAATGTTGTCCTAGAACCGTTCTACAAAGTTATGTATTAATATATTGTATTTAGGAACTATAATAGATAAGAGAAAAGGTTTCTTCGTATTTTGTTTGTATAAAATTGAAGAAAAATCTCTTTGGTTGTTGGTTGTACAGTTTGTATCTGGCTGGCTTTAATACCAATACATATAAGACAACTTTTTTCCTGACGTATTGTTAATTTATTTATTAATATAGATATAGAAAAGCTTTGCAATAAATACTTCTTCGTGTAACCTTTCATATTTTTTTTTATTAACACTAATAATGTCTCTCTATATAATAATCTTTCACAACAAATGAATCGTTTATAAAACTAGAATTTTTTATGTAAATTTGCATATAATGCATTTCATTTTATATTTTATTTTATTCATATAAAATTCACTAGCGGAGTAAATGATGATTCCATAAAAAAAAAATTAAAACAACATAGAACTACTGTCCTTATCTTATCATACAATAAGATGTGTTTTTGTGATTGTGATTTTTTAATATGTATATAATTAAACAAAACATAAAACAAGAGATTTTTTGAATGTTGGTATAATTCTTATATGTGTATAAATAAATGCGCACGTAGGTTTCGTGAATAAATTTGAAACATTCAGCATTATTTGATCGCAATGATTGCCACGGCACGATCCATATGTTGCGATTTGTGTAATGGGTCATTTTACGAGGAACGAGTATCGAATTTTCGATCACAAACACGTTTAAAACATGTTGTGACATGTTTGGCAAAATTTTAAAATACTGTGTGCAAAATATAGGTTACATTTTACGCATTGTACTCAATACTAACAATTGTGGTCATGAAATAAAATTTTAGAATGAGATTTACGTTTTTCATTAAGTAATTATTAAGTGGCGAAGCTTGCGAAGACACTTATTGATTTCACGATGTTTGTCCGTCTGTCCGTCTGTCCCACGATTATCTCGAGAACGGTTTCGAATTTTCAAATTCTGTTTTCAGCAATCGATTACTGATCACCCAGGCATCTGAACCTCCTATTTTGAAACTGATTGCTCAACGGCAACCGTTAGAAACCGCTACAAAGCTGATTGCTTCGCCACTTTGCTATGCTGTTAGCTTGCTAGGTTTATTGAATATGAAGTTATTAGCCCATGGTACAAGCACAGGTTTCTAAAAGGGTTATGGAGCAATTAGTTCGCCTTGCTGACCCTCATTTATTTTTCACGATCTCTTCCTTCAATGTGTTGGAATTTCTCTTCTATTTTAAACTACTCCAATTTTGAAATTTACGACGAGCGCTTAGTCCATGTTATAGCATTTTATCATGTGCTAAGCACATTCTTATGGAGTGCCACTTCACATTAAACTGATTGCGGGCTGACGATAATCATAATTTGTGACCATTTTCAACCGACTTCAAAAAAAGGAGGAAGTTCTCAATTCGACTGTATTTTTTTACGTGCGTTACCTAAGCACTTTTTTCTAGGTGAACCGATTTTGATGTTTCTCTTTTTATTTGAAAGTTGGTGCTTCTTATGTGGTTTCATATAAATTTGATCAAGATCTGTCCAGTAGTTTTTAAGTTATCCTTAATAATGCGCATTTAATTGACTTCGACTACATTGATGATGTTCTAATTTTATTAAGTGGCGAAGCTTGCGAAGACACTTATTGATTTCACGATGTCTGTCCGTCTGTTCGTCTGTCCCACGATTATCTCGAGAACGGTTTCGAATTTTCAAATTCCGTTTTCAGCAATCGATTACTGATCACCCAGGCATCTGAACCTCCTATTTTGAAACTGATTGCTCAACGGCAACCGTTAGAAACCGCTACAAAGCTGATTGCTTCGCCACTTTGCTATGCTGTTAGCTTGCTAGGTTTATTTAAATTGAAGTCGGTTGTACAAAATTTTTAATTTTACCATTTGTGATAATTTAAGATTTAGTCTCGGATGCTATTTTGTCTGCTAATAACAAGAAATTTATTTCTGAGTGATTGACCTTCATTTATTTTATTTAAAGTATGAATTACATTTTATATTATTGATTTAAATTACCTATAGGTGGAATTTACGACAAGCGCTTAGCCCATGTGCTATCAAGACTTGACTAGTAAACAAACTACAGGCGTATGTGTATAGCACATATTATGCTACAGGATTTTTCTTATGATCATTTTGATGATTTAGGAACAAATTTATATCTGTGTGGTTGTTCTTTACTTATTTTATTTTAGGCATTAATTTAATTTTATATTATTTACATATATCGTATCGTATTATTTAGGTACTCGATATTTATTTAGATTTCATTCATGACTGATTACAGAAATTACAGCCTTATGATCTTATGATGTGTACAGAAAAAATAATGCTATATTATTTAAAGCCACAACAAAGAAACGAGATAACTTGTATATCAGATTATACATGAGAAATGCATACCTACCATTTGCACACTGTGAAATTCCTAGGTGACTATATAGATTCGTATTTAACCTAGAAAAATGAACTGAATAATATGGATAGCAAAATCAGCTCTGATGCTATGCTTTGAGAAGCTTAATGGAAGAACTGATCATGAAACAATTGAATGGTATATTACGCTCTAATAGAATCACGCATAAGATATAGTATTAAATTTTGGGAAATAGTTATGGTTATGAAAGGTAATGCGTTCAATTAACAATGATAAATCATTTAATATAAAGTTATAAAATTTTTAAAAAACAACGATTTTTACAAGCGCTACGTGTTCAGTGATGTGTGTAAACAACGCGGACGAAGTTGCGGATATCAGTTAGTATATAATAAGACTTTATTTGAGAATTATTTCGCTTACTTATTTTATTATTTGTAATTTCATCGCTACGTCATTTGAAACCACGCTAGTACGCGTACTATCTTGTCACAAATAATCGTCAAATTTTATATATTGGGTAGAGTTTTTAAACTATAAATGCACTATCTGCGTGAGATCTAAGTTAGTTTCGGCGAAAATCAGTGTTGTGGGGAACCGCAGCTTATGAGGAGCGTAGACCCTTTTGTTGCATACTACAACCCATACTACGAGTGTTAGTATTCTCAAAAGCATGGTGTATTGTTAGTTTTATTCTTAACAATTTTAATTTCATTTTCAAATTCAAAGGCAAACTATCGTAATATGCGAAATTTAAATATTATGTATTTGCTGTAGAGAATATCATCGAAGGGAACTGTATCTGCGATTTGTCGTCGCCATGGGAGGGCTGATGCTTTTGTCGATCAAAGGCTAAGTATATCCTTTCAGCAAGGAAAAGGGGCCAGTGTTCTTGGCACTATACAGCGAGGAATAGAACTATGTTATAATTAAAAAATTTTGTTTTAGTTTTTTCATTATGATAATAAACATTAAAATAAATATTTCACACTTTTCTTTAGCGAAATACCACTGACTGACTAACTCATAACGAGATCTCGAAAACTAGAGATCTCGTGAATCAGTGTCAGTGATTTTGATTGAATTGACTTGAAATTTAGTATACTTACCCATTTTGCAATATTCAATTACGACGCTCATTAATAATTTCATCAAAAAAAATTTTGACACAAGATTTCTCCTTTTATATTCATGTCGCTTTCAAAAGCGACAATAAAACTACTTTATTTTTTTTTTTCTATTTTTCACATGATTTAACTGCAATGGTTATCGTTTAATTTTATAATAATGCTGTTTTTCATACGCTGTTCAACGCTTACCCGTTATTAGCGTTTGGAGTCTGACAATTTTTAATTCCACCGTCGAGAGTTATACAGAGCTCACGATTTAGCTTAATGGATCCTTTTAATGGTCAAATGAATATTTAAACTCAATGGTGTGAAATTAAAATGAAATAGATTTAATTTTGTCACTTTCCATCACGTTTATTGGTTTTGTAATTTCACTACGCTTTACGATCTAACCATCTTCGTTAATGCCTGAATATTTTAAGTTATGATTACGTAGCTTGAAAAGTTAATTATCAACTTGGCCAAAATTGATAATTAATTGACGTTGACGTATAATTAGGTTTGAGAACATCGCCGTTCCCAATTTTTATCGACACTTTAATGCGAAAAATTTAATCTTAAGGTTAAAGGAATATAATTAATAAAAAAACACTCGTGCTTATTTAACCGTAAGATATATTCTTACGGCTAAATAAGCACGAGTGTTCATTTTCTTAATTATAATCGTAGTAATTGACTATAATTTAAGTTTTATTTGGTATTATGTAAGTTAGCTGTCTGAAGAAGTTGGTTTACCTTTTTGATAAAAAATATTAAGGTGTTTCTGAACGCAAAATATAAACAAATGATGGTGACAATATTGCCACGCTCTTGCACTCTATTTCTGCTAGCCACGACTGAGTAAAGACATGACTGATTTGAAACTGGTAGAATTTAATTAAGAAAAGCCATAATTTAAAAGAAAAAGAAGAAGAAGTGTAAAGATGTCATTTAATATTTAAAATCATAATTGATACTGTAATTATCTTTAATTTGTTGAACACTTATAAGTATATAAATAGAATAGTTTACTTTAATTCTAATTATTCGACTACAACAATTAATCGATTGTTGTAGTCGAATGAAGATGATTTCACGTAATAATTGGCAGTTTTTTTTATAGAATAATGGTGACAAAGGAGCACATAGCCCCCTTGATTAACTAGAGTCTCAATCTACCCTCGATTAAAAATCGAAATGCAGATGCGCTATGTCCCCTAAGGACTAAGACGGATTGCCTCGTTTCCAGTAAAAAAATCTCTTCAGTTCGTAATATTCGCCGAAACACATCAGTATAAACTATTGTTTCATGCTGGTATTCTGGGAGAGCGCGGTCCTTTCCTGGTCGTTCCGACCCATTAGTGCTACAGCCATAATTAGCTACAGCATGGCTCTTCCACGGTAAGTGTTGTTGTGATTGTTGAGTCATGGATTCATACTTTCCTTCTTATTTTACAGATTTGATAACATTTTCTTCATTGGAAATAAACAGAGTTACCTGTGGGCCACAGCATTCACACACAATTAGGTGGACTGTGTGCGCTTTTACCACATATTCATGAATTTAAAAAAAATTACAAAGTTTGACAAGACTCAAACCTTAGATACCGACACGTATATACTCCCGTTGTTATTTTTATGAAGCTGTGACTAATGTACGCAGAAAGAATAAAGAATTAAAATAAGAATTTATTAAAAAAGAAAAATAAGATCATTGAACCACATTATCATCATCATTACAGTCCTTAAAAAGCCCACTGGTGAACCAAGGAACGCCTCAAGTCATGGTCCTGAGCCACCAGATAAAAATAAAGAATTATTATGTTTGATCATTTACTTCAATTATCTTATATTAAAAAGTGTAGTTATTAGATTGATTAGGATTGTTGACAGAGATGTTTCGAAATGATAAAAATGGAGCTGTTGAAGTCAAAACTGGTAATACATTTAAGAGGCAACTTAAATTGAATTTGATTTCATTATAGTGGTGTCGCAAATAGTTTAGGCTATGAGGGATCTAAATTAAGTTTGAGATTCAGGTAATTCAAAATATATACTCAAGTAAACTTTCTAAGTACTATAAATTTGCTAGCGATGTAAGGGAATTTAAGTATCGTAACGTGGGTATCGCTAAAGTTACTAAGGAAAACTGTCTTTAAAAGTAAAAGCTTATTGCAAAAAACTAAAAATAATAAAATATGTTTTTTTTATAGGATAAAGTTGACAAACGAGCACACAGTCCACCTGATGGTAAGTGGTTGCTGTGACCCATAGACATCTACATCTATTCTCGATTACGTTTACGTGCGTTGTCACTCGTGAGGACTAAGATGGAATGCCTCTTTTCCAGTAAAAAGGGTCTCCGGTTCTCTACACTCACCAAACGAAACACAGCAGTGTTAAGCTGCTATTTTACGCTGGTATTCTGTGAGAGCGTGCTCCTTCCCCGGTCGAGCCGACCCATTCGTGCTACAACTATACTACTAATATAGCTGCAGCATGGCTCTACCACGTACAATATGTGCCAATAACTTTACATTCTAAAATCTGTGTTGAGATATTGGAGTATAGAAGGTAGAGTACAGACCGTAAAAATTATATTCTTATTAGTCATTTGAATTAGGCTTACATTTTTAATTAAAAATTAATTTAAGATGTAACACAATCTCAATGTCGTCTAAATAGTTATATTAAAAATTTCATCTATTATTTAGGTATCCTTAGGGGTGTTGATTTTTTCTCAAATTTATATAAATGCATCCTTGAATTATAACTTATTTAATGAAGCAAAAATCATCAAAATTGGTCCACAATTGACGAAGATATCGCGTAACATATATAAGTACAAAAAACTTACAATCTACTTGCAAACCTCCTCCTTTTTTCAAAAATGACAAGAAGTCCTTTATGTGTTAGAACAATGATGAAACTGCTTGATACAAGTCTTTCTTTACTTTTTGAGGTTGTGAAACACAGAAAATTCTGCCATACTACTCCATGGTGAATTGTTGAACTTCGTAACGTAACAGTAGGCGAAGTGGGGGACGACCCCCCACTAGATGAATTGACGACCTGGTAAGACATGCAGAAACTCGATGGATGCAGGTGGTTCAAGACTGTGCTTTGTAGCATTTCTTGGGGGAGGTCTATGTTCAGCAGTGGACTTGTGAAGGGCCGTAATGATGATGATGACATGTGCCCAATATATTTATTCTCTGACATGCTTTCAGTAATTAAAATTTTGATTGACAACTTCATAATCAGTGGGAATCGAACTAGTGCTATAAAATTTTAATAAGCGATTCTTTTAATATCTTTCGTGTATTTTATGGCCAGCATCATTTTTTGCGCTGAATAGTTTCTGTTAGGAAAAACAATCAGGCTACGTCTATATGAGTAGGTGTATAGCTATAATAAAAGAGGCTTCATAGGGAATAGTTAGTGATCGTGAGCGGGGGTCTAATCTTGGCGGATAATCCCGAATCAATGAGACGAGCGGGCCCCGACCGAGTGAGGTATGTTTGTTCTCCTCGGGCTATATCGGTGTTGATCGATTGCTTCCTATTGCATATATAACAGAAATGTTGTTTGTTTTGTTTACTACTTAATCAAAATCACAAAACTGTGTATACAATATTACACAACCGTTGTGAGATAGAGACTTAAGAGAATCAATCGTCCAACTCAGTCAATTGGTATCGGAAAAGTTGTATATTCCGGAGATATAAGCAAATGGCGATATTTTGTTTAAAAAAATTCAAATCCAACCTTTTTTTAAAACGGCAAGAATTATTGGCTGGTTAGAAATTCAATGTCATGCATTTAACTTATTTTACAAATTCCATATTTAAATTATGTCATATTAACGAGTTGTAATTTTTCTCCTATAAAGCTGTATCTGAGGCTATTGTAAAAAACAGTTATAATAATATATTATATAAATATGCGTTACGGCGAGGCAACATTGCTGCCCATACGGCACGCAATACTAACGACGTTTACTAACTAACAGGAAAATTTTTATAAAAAATGGACAAGATTTATAGACTTGCCAATTTTTCTATTCTAGTAGAGAAGAGGTGGCTGGAAGAAGTTCCCTTGGACAGCTTCGGCGAGAGACCAGAATGCACGGGTTCCCGAAGGAAGGCAAACTAGTTTCTCGCCAATTCTGCCTATGTGCTCTGACTTTGCCTTGGCAATGACTCTTTTGAATGACCTGGAGGCTGAATTATATTTCTTTTTAAGGGCGCTGGCGTTTACATCCTGGGACGTTAATGCATCAGCCCAGGCCCGGTAGCACTCCTGCTTGTAGCGTGATGCTATTTTACAGGAGCGACTAAATCATGGCTGAGATCTGCCTCCGATAGGCATTACATAGGAAGGAATAAAAATTTCCACACCCTGAAGTACCACGTCCGCAACAGAATTAGCAACAACGTTGGGATCGTCTGGCGAGAAGCAAACCCGCCCCCAAGGGATGCAAAGAAAGACCGTATCCCATCCCAATCGGCCGACCTATAGTGCCATACACATCGGCAGCCTGCAGAAAGCAACCGCGATTTCAGCGTGAGTGGCATCACACTCCGGGCTAAACAATTGTCCGAAGAGCCAAGAGAGGCACCGATAGAGATCTGATATTTGTCCGGATGAGAGATCAGCAGAAGGCCCAACAGGGAAGGTGCATGATCCTCCACATCTGCAATCCGCGTAGGCGTAGTAACCAGTTGTGTCAGATCATATGCCAAAGCAAAATCATGAACAGATCTCCCTGATCAGTTAAACGTGAACCGAGCCATTCGGCGTGGTGGGTGTTAAAATTGCCAAAGATAACAATCTCTGCGGATGGGACCTGTTGTAGCAAGGAATTTGTAGCCATTTAGACGTTGTCGATGAGCCGGTCTGTTTCGGCATTACCGCTATGGTCGTCGCTGTCTACGCATAGGCAAAGGATGGACAGGTCCGAACCTTCAAAACTGCCGAGGCGTCGAGAACACATGTCCTCTCTGACGTACTGCATATACGTATTGCATAACTCTAGCCCGAGGCACAAAGGAGTTTTTCAGTTTGTATCCCGGGTAGGAGATAGACAGAAGAGATAGATAGGCGAAGCTGGCTTTGCTCTTTTTGACCGAGACCTGCGTCGGTCAGAAAGAGCAAGACCAGATTCGCCTTCTCGAGATGGTAGTGGACGGCGTTTAGTTTCGAGTGAAGTCTCCAGATATTGCAGACATTCACGGATAGCGTGGCAGGGGTCACCTTGGCCTTGTGGCTCAGTTTGCCCCAAGCAGTTATTGTTTTGAGCGGAACTTTGCCAGAATACGCGGGGCAGCCTGAGCACCCACGCTCAGGTTCCTGCACTCACCAGAAGAAATGCAGAAGCAGAACTTCCACTTCACGCCGGTATTCTGTGAGGTCGTGGTACCAACCTGATTCGAGTCAGCCCATACGTACCTACAACAGCAAAAGCTGCCGCGTGGCTTTATCACCGTAACAGTTTTCAATCCCAGTATTTCTTTAGCAGTAGCATCAATGTCCTTCCATTAAAATTTTAATATTTGCATCGAAATACTGGAATCGAGGCATTCCATCTTAGTCCTGATAGCTGACAACGCATCTGCATTTCGATTCGCAAACGAGGATAGATGTAGATGTCTATGGTCACATCAACCACTTAACGAGCATACAGGTGGACTGTGTGATCGGTTGTCACTCTTATCCTATAAAAAATAAAAAAATAATGATAAGTGCCTTAATACTACGTTTAATTAAATTAGAAAATTTTAGTTACTATTATTTGAGTATTGCTGTACAAGTAAAACGGAAAGTTATTACGATTTTTAAAAGTTGTTAAAACTATTATATAATTATAAAACGGGCGCACCATGAATCATTGCCCGGAAATTTTTTAATAAAAAAATATGCATAAATTGTCCCAAAACACCCTTCCGCGATGAAAATATTCGGGCGAATTTTTAATTACAGAAATATTATTAAGGCAGTCGTCGAATAAAGCAATTATTTAGGACGAAACACACAAGCTCTAGCGTTTGGGACAAAGCCAGAGTTTTGTAAGGCATAAATAATTTTGATTGTGGTCACCGAACGCATAAATAAAGTAATACGTTTTGGCATCCGCATAGGCTCACGTGGGCAAGCGCCCCGGGGTGGGCAAATAATGTGAGTGTCACGAAAGGGCGACGAGGGATAGGGACAAGAGGCGGGAGGGGTGAGAAAAATAAATAGGTACACAATCTCCACCAAACAAATACACATTCCGAGGATATAATGTGTTTGCGGTGGCGCACAAGTTTTATTCCTTGTGACGGACGTGTGTCGTGTACAGGGCGATGTTTAAAATATATGAAAGGACGGTCTAAGTGACAGTGGGACGAGGGGCTGAAATTATTATGGTGCGTGAATTATGAGTGTGCAGGTGTGTACGAATTCTATATTTTGATATTTTTACGATCCTGGGTTGTATTAGGGGAAATATTTTATTGCGGGAAATTTGGTAGTGTCGGGTTTATTTATAGTCGGACTATATTTTTCTGTTCATTACGAGATGTAATATTTTCTATCTGCGTTAGATTTGAACCTTCGTCATATTTTAAGCCTTTTATCAGTGATCCCATGTGTGATGTTAACATGTACAGCATGAGGTGCCACCTAGTAAAGAGTGCTTCCGCTTTCGATTTCAATGCGAAATGTTTTACGCTTAATATAAAAAGATACATTAGGTTAAGATAATTTTTTTTCCGACAATTCTATTTTTCGTTTTGTTCTTGGCCTGTAAACGATTAATATAAAAGGTCGGAGAAAAAGTTTTTTCGTATTTTGTTTGTATAAAATTAAAGAAAAATATCTTTGGTTGTAGTTTGTATATGGCTCGTTTTAATATCAGTACATATAGACCATTAGGAAAAAGAATAATAAAAAGTAAATAACTCTTTCCCGCCATTTTCAATTGTTTTTATGTCCGTCAAAATGAGTGAATCTAATGAATAAATTCGATACATTCTGAAGTTTAATTACAAAAAAGGGAAAAATGCTCAAGCCGCAAAAAAATTGTGACGTTTGTAAGAAGTTGGTTCAAGCGTTTTCAGTCCGGTAATTTGATATCAAAGATGCAGTTCGCTCTGGTTCATACGGATAAAATCGATGCCATTTTTGAGAAAGTGGAGCTAGATCGACATATTAGTAGTTAAGACAAAGCCGAGGAATTGAAGATCGACCAAAAACAGTTTTGACCCATTTGAAAAAGTCTGGCTATACAAAATAGCTCGATATTTGGGTACCACACAAGCTCACTGAAAGATACTCATTTGCGATTCTCTATTGGAACTTAATAAAACCGAACTATTTTTGAAAAGATCGATCACTAGTGATGGAAAGTGGATCACCTACGACAAGAAAGTGCGAAAGAAATCATGGTCAAAGGGTAGTCAAGCTCCACAGTCTGTAGTGAAACCCGGGTTAACACGCAACAAGGTGATGCTGTGTGTATGTGTGTATGGTGGGATTGGTAGGGCATCGTTTATTATGAGCTTCCACAGTAGGGTTTCACAGGTAAAACCTTTTTCAAACACGATTTCGATCTCGACTGCCAACAACTAATGAGACTCAAGCAAGAAATTGAGATAAAATAGCCGGACTTGATCAACAGAAAAAGAGTGGTATTTCATCATGATAACGCCAGATCACAAATATCTTTGGCCACTCAGCAAAACTTGATAGAGCTTGCTTGGGAAGTGTTAATGTATCTACCATATAGTCCTGACTTTGCACCTTCAGATTTTCATATGTTTCGGTCTCTTTTTTATATATATATATATATATATATATAATTAAACTGAAAATAAAATGTCTTGACCTTGTATATAAAATACCAAGAAACTTTTTATACGATGTTTTACCATGTTTCAAATGGTGTTGTTTGAGTTTACAATTGCCATAATTATAAAGATGTTTGTACTGATATCGAGGCATCCTATTTAACATCTCATGGGTGCGCATTTTGATTTGTAATTGAGGATGTCTATAAACCATAGCATCTACGAGTACTTACCATGTAGACTGTGTGCTCGTTTGTCACCCTTATTTTATAAAAATATTCATTTTTCTGGACATGTGGGTTGTTATGAGCAGAAGTTAAGCTTTCGCTTTGATAATGAAGCTCTAATCACCAGTCTATGGACTTTGGGTTTGGCATTTTCAACTATAAAGCCGTTTATCAGTCGCCAGGACTTCGATAATAAATGAGTGCACTACGTATAGATGACGTTGGAATTTGGAGTAAAAGTTGTTGTATTTGCAATGTATATAATTCAAATAAATGAGCAAAAAGTGGACTGTGGGCTCGTTTGCCAACCTTATTCTATAAAAAAGTTACTTCTCGTCGGCCAATCCATTGCTCGCTATAGGGGTGCATGAAACAAACCTTTCTCAAGTAACGTATTAAGCTATTAATTAATTTTAGTATACTTTAGACAACCAGTGACTTTCTTCATTTCAAGTTTGTTGTTTTTTTAAACCGGGGGCAAAGCGAAAAGAAATCATAATCACATAAACAAAGAAGAAGAAGACTATAAAATAACAATGTTGTGTTTTAAAATAAGTTAAATTTTGTATTGATATTGCATAACAAATCATTCTGCCTTAAAATATTATGTTAAATATAATATAAAGGTTATATAAGAGATTATTGACCAATTTAAAAAAAATGCCATCATCATCATTACAGCTCATGACAAGTCCACTATTGTATTTACCAAAGGATTTACCCATCGAATGCCTCACAGCACAGTCCTGAGCTACCAGCATCCATCAACTCCCTGCATCTTTCACCAGGTTGTCACTCATCTAGTGAGTGGTTACCTAACGCTGCGCTTACCAGAACGGAGCTGCTACTCGAGAACCTTTCTTCCTCATTGGTTGTCTGTTCTCTCGTTAGACTGCAGATATCAGATACAGATACGCGTTCCATCCATCCATTATAAGTAGCGGCACGAAAGTCTAGCGGTTACCGTTATTGCACATAAGTCGCGCTGATTTTCTCGTGAATATCGTTCGCACGCGCTCATTGCCTCTCCAGTCGTATTCGTGCAATTCAATTCGTGCACTTCCCTTCCACGTTTCGTTCAGCGCTAGACTTACGTGCCGCGACTTATACTACCTATGAAAAACCACTGCTTAACATAGGCCTTTTCCATAGACCGCCACAAAGGGGGATTCTGCTATGGTTGACACGCTTGGCGGGTGGGTTATCAAGCGCAGTTTTTATTATTGAAGTTGTTATCAGGAAGATGCTACCGTCCATCACCTGTTTCAATATCCTTCTGTCGCCTCTTACAACACACACGGGACGATATGAAGTAGTGGATATTCTTACACCGCCGCTATACGGCACTCTGTCAGACACTGAAGGTTAAAGGTTCACTTAGATATTTGTAAAATTGGCCTTAAACAAATGAATATTTAATTTTTATTTTATAAAAATGTCACAGCTAGTAACGCTTTACGCGTGAGACTTAATTGTGTTGTGGCCAAGGCCGCACCATTTACATAGGAGCCGTGTCGCAAAGCCGCTTGTTTATTTTGCCTGTCACCAAATTCAGGGAGCGTGTTTGAGATGGACGTACCTATATAATTAATTTTACACTACAAGTTGAGTATAATTGGTGCGAGTAATAAGTTTATCTTTGTGTTTCCGAATTTTGTACTTCCAAGAATTGTCTGTAAACGAGTATAAACAGAGACGTGTAGGGTAAAACATGCAGGATGTCGATGAATGCTGGTGGTTCAGTACTGTCTATTGTGGCATTACTTGGAGTAGGTCTATGATTTGCAGAGGACTTTTGAATGTCGGTAATGATAATGAGGATTAGCAATTAAACAAGTTTTTTTATAGTATATGGGTGACAAACGAGCACACAGTCTACCCGATGGTAAGTGAATGCTGTGGTCCATAGACATCTACATCTATTTTCGTTTGCGAATTAAAATGCAGATGCGTTGTCAGCCGTGAGGACTAAGATTGAATGCCTCGTTTCCAGTAAAAAGGGTCTCCGGTTCTCTACACTCACCATACGAAACACAGCAGCATTAAGCTGCTATTTCTCACTTAAAAACACAGCACACAGTGTCGTTCTACCACGTACAAAAACTGCAAAGGTAAGTTCAAATATCTAAAGATTATTGAAATCTTCGGTCGAATCGAACTGTACTTGTTAAAAAGTAACGAACGACTTTTACGCTTCGTTACTGGGTACAGGCCTTCTCTTGTTTCTTTTTGTCCTTTGTTTTCTTTTCTAAAGACTTTCTTTTTTAAAGACGTAACAGTAAAATTATTTCCTATGTTATGAAGCCGATTTGTAAGCATAAATTGCACACACACAAACAACACCAGATCCTGCACTGCATCCCTACGAATACGACTTAAAAACAACTCTTGTTCCGTTCAGATTTTTTTTCTGTCTGCATGCCGGTTTTCTCACGATGTTATCGTTAAATCACGTAGTAAATGAGCAGTAAAACTGTAATTGATAAATTTTAATTGTGTCAGGAGGGATTGAACTCGAATCCTATGAAATTATAGCCGTTGATGCCATTAACCTCTGAGTATTCACGGTGAATCGAAATGAGTTTACAAAATAATAAAAGGTATATAAAGTATTTCTAAATAAGTATGTATCTGATGTTTATTAAAACACCAGAATTTAAAATATGGTTCAGTCATTTGATATTTTTTGCTGCAAAACAAACTCTAGAAAGAGACGGCACTTGCAGTCAGTTTTTATGCTAGCGGAACTTTTACCGAAGTTCCAAATTATCTCGTTCTGTCGACTTTGTTAAAAAATAAAACTTTCTCTGTTTGTAGGAAACCTCAAAAATGCTCATCTTTTATGCGTTGATGAAGTTGAGAACTGTGGAGAGTCATATCTACATTTTCCGCAATTACACAGCTTTTTACGAAGTATGTTTTTGGCTTAAGTTCTTTGAGATTTTTATAAACATTATATTTTTAGTTTATGCATAAATCATTCCAATATGAAAAAGTGCATGTAAGTATTACTTACATTTAGGGATTAATCTATTTTATACGCCAATTTAAGATCATATTTGCTTAATTAAAAAGGTGAAAAATCTTTTTAGCCAGTAAAATGCTAATACCAATTCATTATAGCTGATGAAAAGTCCAAGGCCAAATATAGATTCCTCCACAAATTTTGATTAGGGGTAGAGGGGGAGGGGGTTGCTATAGTTGCCAGGCTTAGGCTATCGCAAAAGTCGATGGTAGAGAATGCCTCGATGCGCACTTCCAGCCGCTTGAGTAAGCATAATGTATTTTTTTGTATGTACAACTGGAGATTAGTTCACTCTGATTAATCAAAATCGTCGCGAACACTGTCAAAACATAGGTTCAGGCAAAAATAGAATAGCATTAAGCAAGGACCAAACGTGTAGATGATCCACGTATCGATGACAGATGTAAACATTTTGATCTGTAACAGGTAGCAAAGCCGAAATTGTAAGACGTTTGGTGCGGTTCCTCAATACCTGCCTGCCTAGCGTGGTAATTGCAGCTAACCCTTACTTGTTAAGAGATTATTCATTAATAGATAATTTAAAGGTTACAAATGGGAAAAAGGTCCACCTGATGGTAAATGAATGCTGTGGCCCATAGACAATTCAACTAGCTTCGATTAAGAATCAAAATGTAAATGCGTAACACATAACGTATAAAACACAGCAGCATAATATTGCTGTCATACATTGGTGTTCTGTGCGAGTGTGATTTTCCCTGGTCGAGCTGACCCATTCGTGGTTGATAATATAGCTGCAGTGTGGATCTAACACATTAAAATACTTCAATAGTGTATTAAAATTAAAAAAAAAAAAACTGTATTTCTATATAAATTTTTTACCGTTAACGTGTATTTCTGTTCGGGTGGCGTTTAGTAATTGATTTTAAATCAACTTCCCGTTGAGACAGAGGCTTGAAATTGTGAGCATATCTCAGGATCTGATGATAACATTAGAATATGAAATAAATGTGATATATTAAAAAAATACACAACTTTTATAAATTTCACTTATTTCTGGCAAAGATACGAGAGAACTTGGTTCAGTGGTTTATATTGCAAAAGGAACAAAAGAGACAACAGACACACTTTCGCGTTTATTATGTTAGTAAGCGTTGTAATAAGAAGCTCTCCCACAACACCCTCGAGTTGTTTCAGCTAATTCATAACTCAATATCAACGCGTTGATGCACTGTCCTTGCACATAAAAACATATTTACGATTCTGTTTCTCATTTACTAAGGTGGGCACGGTTTGTGACGGCAGACAGTCGACTTTACGACCGTATAAAGCGTCGCACAAAGGCGTGCGCGCCCTAAAGCATATATAAGGCAAGCCATTACTTAACACCATAACTTCTGTTTAGAGCAACGGGGACGCGTCGAGCGCACCTCTGCCTACATTGTCGGCTAAATTATTGCTTGTCACTTTAGTGCCTTCAATGTCTCATTTTGTTCCACAATGCGGAAAATTCTATAGTTCTGCGTTAGTAGTCTATGTTATGGACATTTCCAACCGTGTATGAATAGAATGTTCTATATTGGGGTGCTTTTGAAGACGAGTTAGACTGTATATTTTGAGTATTTAATGACTAGGGACAATTTTGAAAATCACTTCAAACCCAGGAACACGTGATTACCGGTCGCTCTTATGGCCACTACATAAACGAGGTAATCGAAATTCACAATATATACATAATGTGAACTGATTGTTTTAAAATTACAAGATTATTTATTTTCAAATTATACCGCTGCTCTGAATGTTATAAAGTTATTTAACATTATATTATTCAAATAACATAGGATAAGTTTTGAATGCATGTAATTCTAGAATTAAAGGCCATAACATAAAATGGTAGTAGTTAAAAACTTACATTACATTGACGGCGACGGGTATAGTGCGCGCGATTGAGGGAGGGTGGGAGGTCCCCTTAACACTGGGCAGTACACATAATTTTCTTTCTTTACGCGGAATTAAGCAAATTAGTTTATAACAACCTCATTATAATGGATTTTCGCAAAGTAACGCCTGATTCTATTAATTATTTTATCTATATTTCACTATTAAAGTGGTCTCGACCGGACAAGGATTATCCTTGAACATAAAACCAGCGTTACATAGCAGCATATTGCAGCACACTCCTGTAAAGGTCAATGACGAAGGCGAGGCATTCGAATTTAGTTCAAGTTAAAAAATAACGCCTTTGCACTTTGTTTCTTGATCGAGAATCACAGCAATCCCAAAACAATGTGGTGGGTTATGTGTTTGTTTATAATCTGTATTAGTAAAGAAAAACGTTTTTACTTTTTTATTATTTATGAATTGAAATACACATATCATAGGTTGAATCAAACTTGTCAGTAAAAAGCAATAAAACCTCTCAAAAGCTACGGTGGTGACGTCAAAGACAGATTATTTGTCGAGATATTTGAATTAGAAGTTCTCCCGGAGCCACGAAGAATTTTCATCGCGAGGCTATAATGTTTGTTTGTTTATTCACAAATCCGCCTTCACTTTCCATTTCGACCGCGTTTCCCTCACGTTTTCGGCTCAGACGTTTGCCAGGACGTTGGTGTATAAACAAATCAGTAGGCCAACTTGCTAACTTTCACTGTTTGGCTGCCCGCCAACCTACCAAGGAACGCTGTTGATTTTGTTCGGAAAACACTGAATAAAAATAATTTATTAACATGACATTTCGAATGGTTTTTGTAAATGTCCAAGTCGTCGGTATAATGTGTTTTTTTAGACCATGTACCGTATCGAATTGCTAAAATTAAAGTCAACAGTCTGTAAGGCGTCTCACCTTGTCACGTAGGCACAGGTTTGTCTTCAATTCTGTGCGGGTTATGATAACAGGAAATATTCTCTTTAATCTGGTAAACAGAACATGTATATTATATACTTTTTGAGCATTTGGTTAGTCAGCAAATAAATCGCGATTTGTGGCAAAAATATACACACCACATATCCTGTGTTACTTTGATTTTTAGAGCATTATATTGTGCACTGGTAGATTTTAGGGTTTTATTATTTGGTATGTCATGTATTACTTTTTGATTTTCTCCCACCCATTTTTATTTGTATAATTTTAGTAACAGTAGTGTTGTGTCTTAATATTATACAATTTTTTAATTCAAGTTTTATGGATGTAATTTTTTTTTTAAATATGATGAATATGTATTTGAAAATATTTAAATGGTAAAAGATGATTAACATCTTTCTCTTGTATTATATTTATTTGGTGAGTTTGCATTTATAACTACCGCTACTGTTATATTGTTATATGATTTGGCTGACATTAAATGATTCGCATGACGCCCCAAAATGATATCGAATCTCTGTGTAGATACATCATATATAACTATAGTTCTGGTTTACTAAACGTGCAACGATCTGGCCAAGGATCCATGTTGGTCTTTTTATAAATAGTTAACAATAGTCTCTTACCTTAGATTAAATCGAGTTTGCAATGTAAATTCCCATTGAACATGAGCGCCGCAGGTGATACTCAAGTTGTACAATGCGGTGTATTCAAATAGTGAAACAAATAGTTATCTAAGTGGTTCTCGGCGAGTCAATTACTCTGTGGCGAGTACGCAGGAGATAAAATGTGAGTTACGCCATTGTCAGTACAGTACTTAAAAAATTAATTTCGTGTAATTTAATTTTATTCCTAAAATAATAAGTTCACTTTTATTATATTACTAATTTCATTTGCAATGCTGAAGTTTGAACTCGGACTACAAAGGACATTGCCCAAAACAGGCTATGGATCAACACGAATGAAACCTATTAATAATTACCATCTAGAGAAAACGCCATCTTACGTACAGTCATATTTGACGATAAACGGAGTTACAGTTTGTTTTATTTAAAGACGATTTGGATAATAATGTTATTGCTTATAGTTTTATCATTTTAATATCTTAAGATCATCTTTTAAACTCAGAAATAATGGTTTAATAATTAAGTATATCGTTATTGCTATAAATTGTGTTCATAGGCTCTGTATATATGTATGATTGGCGAGCAAGTATTGACTTTGTCAGAGGTCATTGTTACTGATGAAATAATTATAATTATATCCTCCAACACCAAAAGTATTATGGATATAAAATAATTCTTAGGATTGTCTCTACTCTGATTAGTTTCAATTAAAGGTAGTCATCGTTTACAATGCAGCAAATGATTTTGGAACTACTGGTTCTTAAGCAAACAAAGCAATGTAATTTATGTCAAGCCGCTGGCTATCATGTCGGTATAGGCGTTAAATAAATCTATCTGAAAATATTTCCCCGCTGTTTGAATATTTGTAAAATAGAAACCTGTATCACAAATTGGATGTTGGAAGTCCGTTTGTATCTCTTTATCGGTGAAGTGTTTATCCGTAGATTGAATTTTTTACGAGTGGTCGAGTTTGAAAAGGCTTATTTGAATGAAACGAAAATGTATTTCAGTTCAGAAGATTGAAATCATCGGTTTACGCTGCGGGAACTTTTTATAAAGGCGATTGAAGTACGCACAAAATGTAGACGGTAAAAATTTAATTGCGAACAAAAATTATTTTTAATCGTAATGTATTTTAAGCGTACAGATAACAATATTAATTTAAACATGTAGAAATTTGCTGTTGTGATCTATTGAGCAAATGGTAGGGTTTGCTCTCTTTGTCATCTCATTTCAGAGATTAAAATTCGATTTCTACTCTTTCATCACTAATATCCTATTAATCGGTTATGCCCACAGGGAAAACTTTCAAATACTAATAGAAACTATTATCTGTACAGGCGAAACTTTAGTGTCGAGAGTACGCGTCAACAGGGAGGCGCTTACCGTGCTAGTGACTGCTAATTCTGTGGTCCCAGGTTCGAATCCCAGGTCTGGCCAAAATTTTATTTTGGGTTTCTCTGCCAAGAAATTATCTGTAGCAGGTCCGTGTCAGGAAGTGTGAGGTGTTTCAACCTGTGCTTCGGAAAGTACATAAAGAAGTTGATGCTTTTTAACTATTATAAGCCAACACTCGACTACTATCTCACCTGATGGCACGTGGTCATGCAGCTGAAGATCGTGAATGGATTCTTTTAAGCCGACACCACACGGTAAATGTGTGTGTTACTGGATTACACTGCACAAGTTGTAAAACAAAGTCGTATTCATTTGAACAAAACTATCAAAGAATACATATAATTACAACATAGTTCATATGGCTGATGGGGGGCACCGACGTTACAAGAAGTCTTCAGTATGTCAATATGTACAAGATCATCTCAACCATTACATCAGATTTGATAGCCATGATCCCTACCAAGGATTGTTTGCAAGGCTATTAAAATTAAAACACCCTAATTTAAATACAGGAAATGGTTGGGTACTATATCGTCTGCTTGGGATCCCATAATTAATAAAACTAAATCCAAGCCCTTGCATACTACTGCAAAACTTCAAGATACTGTATTGCGTAGTAACAATGATTAATATTAAATAGTAAAAGATAGCCCTTGTTAACTATGACTTCAGGATATCAAACTCTTTAGTCCCCCACGTCACCATAAGTGCTGTAAAGCACCCGAAACGTTCAGAATTAAAAAGTTAAAATTAAAAGCAATAAATGCCGAAAAATTAGTTTCATTTAATACAATTGTAGAATCTCATTTCTTTAATCGCGCAAGGCGATAAAAACGAAGTATTTTCACAAACATATTACGAAATTCTAGCGCAGACAACCAATACAAGCGAGTAAACAACGCTCTATTGGAAACAGCGTTTATCTATTTACTAGCTCGATGCTATAAAAAACTTCTTATTTCAACATCGTAAAATTTAAAAGAGCCTCTCAAGTCCGTGCAATGAACCTAAATGAAGTTTCTCAGAAATAGGTTGATATAAATTATGTGCATACAAAGCGCGTAAGAAAATGATACCCTATTTTTTAACTCCTAAGCCATTTTCATTTAAAGCGATTTTTAGAAAAAGGTTATATAAAATTAAAATTATCACATATCTTCTTTTTACTTTTTTATTTAGGAATTTTTGTTTGTGAACATGTTGTTTGTGAATCCCATGATAACTAACCTAAAATTTTATAACTAAATTAAATTAATCTGCACATAATCAATGCAATATCCGTGATGGGGGTATGTAGAATGCCTTATGCAATACCCATATCGTACACATTTATTTTGTATGTACTTATAAAAAATATGTTAATCTGTTGTATGTAAACATCAAGTGGTAGGAAAAGAATATGGAAGCATGTGCCATTTGTAAATAAACTGCATAACTATCTTCCCTTGCCTACAAAAGTAGTAAGACGTCCTATCGACTACTTTCGTGACTACAGAGATAACGAATTTATAGAAAGGATATCTCACTGCACTAACTTATATTACTTACGCACTACGGGCAGTCAATTGAAAAATACAAGCAGTGAGATCGCAAAGCTCCTTGCAATACAAATAATCATGGGATGTACCTTATCCCCGACTGCCTACGTATTGGAGGGCTGGTACTAGGTTGGAAATTGTCAGCGGTTTGATTTCACGAGACAGGTTCTTTACCCTTCGCAATTCCCTACACGTAGTTGACTCAGACTCAGACTGCATCCGAAACTGGTAATCCACTATGGTAGGTTCAACCTATGATCGAACGAATTAAAGGCGCCTGTAGTAAATTTGAAAGGGTGCCGGGATTTTACTCGATCGATCAGCAGATGATACCATTTACAGGCCGCTGTCAACTTCGTCAGGTAGTGAAGAACAAACCTAGTCCTGTGGGGATTAAAAACGTCGTCCTTACAACTAGTGAAGGATTAATGTTAGATTTTGAAATATACAGGGGTGCTAGCATCCTAGCACCCCTGTATATTTCAAAATCTCAACATCATCATGTTAGGTGATACGAAGCTCGGTCTGGGTCCTTCAGTAATCTCACATTTAGCTAAAAGTATTTCCCCAGGTAGCTGCGTTTACCACGATAGATATTTTACCACCGTTCCTTTGATTGAAGAAATGAACAAGTTAAATCTGCATTCGACTGGTACAATAATGTTAAATCGCATCCCTGACCGAGCTACAATAAAATTTAAAATGGATTCTCAAATGATTCGTGGTGAAAGCCAACATTTTGTTTGCGAACCTGTTACAATAGTAAAGTGGAAAGATATAAATCCGTATCACTTGCATCCAACTGTACTACGATGTGATGGGTGTGAGCATTTTCTTACCAGCGACGACATAAAAGCGCCGAGGACTTGTAGATTGGAAATCTGCAGCAATCGTTGAAAAATTAGGTGTGATAAATGTAATGTATATTTATGCTTATCTCGTGATAAAAATTGTTTTAAGGCTTATCATATATAATAATAAGTCGATCTCATTGATTGTAATAAGTAAAACCTAAGATCTTGTTGATTGTTGAAGTAATTATAGTTTATTTTTGTTCCGATTATAGAAATTAAGATCTCATTAGTAATACGTGATTTTATAAATTATTTATTTTTATATATAATTATTGTAATACAGACTGATTAAAGTAATAGGAAAACATCAATATTTATATTTTATTTTAATTGATGTTTATTATTTCATTTATTTGACTTAAATCATTCATTATTTACATACACTCACGATCGTGCGACTACCAAATTATCCCTTTTTTTTTTTTTTTTTTTTTTGCGGATGGAAAATCATCTAATGACGCCTTTCGCTGTGGGTGGAGCGGAAGGGAGTGTCAGACTTTTACTGACTAAAAACCATCCGTGTTCCTTCAGTGCCCTTACGTTCCGGAGCCGCGGTATCTCTTTCGAACAGCCCGCAGCCCCGGCAGGCGTCGGCCCTTGCGGGCCCCTTCACGCTGCTGACAGCTCTTTGAGGCGCGCGTGGAACAAAACGCGCCGTCGACACGGCCTGTCGTCGTTAGACGGACGGACGGCGAGCTACCCATTGCTCGCCGTCCACAGGCCCGCGCCTACGGTGGCCGGGGGCCACGAACCAAATTATCCCTGAGCCTCATGTATGTGAGGGTCTGATTTCTGAAGACCATCTTTCTTGTGATTTTTTTCAGTAATTTTTCCTTGACATCTGAACAGTTTCGAAACGTATGGGAAACAGAAACAGAAACTTTTTTATTCAATATAGATTATAAATAATGCTTATTGAAAGTCACTCCTTTGTATAATTACCACTGGTTCGAAAAAAAAAACCTCTGTCCTGGGAAGAACCAGCAAGAAACCCAGCGGGACTTTTTTTTAAAAAATAACAGCTTACAATCATGTATGTTACACAAATTAACAACACAACAAATTAGAAATAGCTTGGTAGCGATCACCTCATTTCCAGGGGTTATTATCATCTATAAATTCTTTAATACTATAATAACCCTTTTTATACAAACTTAGTTTAATAAAGTTTTTGAACTTTGAGCAGGTCAAATTTTGTATATTTTCTGGAATTTTGTTGTAAAAGCGTATACATCGCCCCAAGAATGAATTACTGACTCGATGGAGTCGAGTAACCGGTACTACTAGCTTGTGTCTGTTCCTAGTATTTACAGAATGAATATCACTTATTTTTGTAAAACTACTTTTATTTTTGTGTACGTACATTACATTTTCATAAATGTATTGAGAGGCCAAAGTTAATATATTAATTTCCTTAAATTTTTGTCGCAGCGACTCTTTAGGCTTTAAATCATAAATTGCTCTTATGGCCCTCTTCTGTAAAACAAATATAATTTCAGTATCAGCTGCGTGTCCCCATAGCAAAATACCATACGACATTATGCTATGGAAATAGCTAAAGTAAACTAGTCTAGCTGTTTCAACACTAGTTAGACTTCTAATCTTTTTTACGGCATATGCTGCAGAACTAAGTCTGCTTGCTAGTTTTGATATATGGGGGCTCCATTGAAGCTTCGCGTCTAGTGTGATTCCAAGAAAAATGGTGGTATCTACAAGACTCAGTTTCTCCCCATTTAAAATTACATTAGTATTTAATTGTTTGACATTTGGAGTCATAAATTTCATACATTTCGTTTTAGTGCCATTTAAATGCAAATTATTAACATTGAACCAATTTACTAATTTAGATATAGCATTATTTACTTCGTCATATTTTAGCAATTGTCGACTTAATTTGAAAATTAAAGAAGTGTCATCTGCAAATAATACTATATCATGGTTATCTCCTACTATGTAAGGTAAGTCATTAATGTATACAAGAAACAGAAAGGGGCCTAGAATTGAGCCTTGAGGCACGCCCATCTGTACCATCGACCCGGAAGAACTCATACTGTTAATGACAACTTTTTGCGTTCTCTTACTTAAATATGAAATAATTAATTTAAGAGCATCACTTCTTACACCGTAGTGTTTAAGTTTCCTGATTAATGTTTCATGGTGAACACAATCGAAGGCTTTGGATAGGATAGGTAGGTAGTTTTTTAACTCCCGGTTGCAAAGGGATAAGAGAATAAGAAGATAATACAAAAAGCTGAATTGGTGTTTTCGGGTCAGTCAGTATTCTTTTTCTGCCGACTTCCAAAAAGGAGACGGTACTCAATTCGGGTGTATGTTTTTTTTATGTGTGTTACCTCATAACTTTGTACTGGGCGAACCGATTTCGATGATTCTTTTTTTATATGAAAGCTAATAGTTCCCGAGTGGTCCCATATGAATTTGATCAAGGTCAGACCAATGGTTATTGAGTTATTCTTAAATAACCTATATTGAAGTCGCTTATATTGAAGTCGGCTGTACAAAATTTTTAATTTTTAATTATTTTGCACGTGGATGACAAACGAGCACACAGTCCACACAGTAAGTGGATGATGTGGCCCATAGACATCTACGTTTATCTTCAATTAAGAATCAAATTGTAGATGCGTTGTCACCCCTGAGGACGATGGAATGCCTCGTTTCCAGTAAAAAGCGTCTCCGGTTCTCTGCACTCACCATACGAAAAGCAACAGCATTAGGATGCTATTTTACGCTATATATGAATACAATGAATAAATTACATTCATTATAATATTTATAAAGTCAGCCAACTCAATGTTATCATCATCATCATAATCATTACAGCCCTTCACAAGTCCACTGCTGAACATAGGCCGCCCCCAAGGAATGCCACAAAGCACGGTTACTTCCATCGACTCAAAGCAGTCTTACCAGGTCGTCAATCTATCTAATGGGGCCGCCTGACAGTTCAAAGTCAAAGTCATTGGCAAAAAAATAATTCGTTGACTAGATTATTTATTTAATGGGTTTTTTTTATAGGATAAGGGTGACAAACGAACACACAGTCCACCTGATGGTAAGTGGTTGCTGCAACCCATAGACATCTACATCTATCCTCTATTACAATTCAAAATGTAGATGCGTTGTCACCCGTGAGGACTAAGATGGAATGCCTCATTTCCAGTAAGAAGGGCCTCCGGCCACCTGCACTCACCAAGCGAAACGCAGAGATAAACCTCTTCTTCACGCTGGTATTCTGTGAGGTCGTGGTACCACCCCGGTTCGAGCCGGCCCATCCTTGCGACAGCAAAAGCTGCCGCGTGGCTCTACCACTGTTACTAGTAGTTGTTTACTTGCTAGAAAGTCTCAACATTCTTCTATAGATGTATGAGACTTGTCTTCTGTCTAGAAATTCGACTGATTCTATCATCCCACTTACTTACGTCTGTATGTTGATGTGAAGCAGCAGTAAGTGCACTGTTTCCAGTCTGTACATTATAAAGAGCCAGGCATTCCATATTAGTTCTTGGAGGTAACAACGCACCGGTAGCCTTCTTTGTTTGAAGTTGGTTGCACGTCTCCATAGCTGCATCAGTCAACTACCAGTAGGTGGATCATTCTTTTGTGATCTTAATTCTATAAAGTAAACTTTTCAATAAGCCACTTACTGCTAACATTATTACTTGTTTTATAAACAATTTAACGACCTTAACGTCCTCTTATCTCGGAAAGGCGAATGTAGGTCAAGAGCTAGAAAGCCATTTCAATAAATATTCCTTTAAAATTCTTCCACGGATATTATTTAGAGTTAAACTTATTTTACCTTTAAACAGAAAATCAATGTATAAAAAACCCGTCACCTCATTTTATTCAGCCACGGTGTCGTAAAAAGCGCCAAGGGATACGTTAAGTGACGGAATTCGGCTTTCGATGCTTGGCGAAATAACTAATTCGTAAAAGTACGCTAGATGATCTAGACCGGCAACGCGGAGCATGCCCAACTATTTACAACGTCTAGTATTGTTTCGTTATTTTCAACACTCTGAAATACACAGCTGAAAATAGGCCTCGGTAGACAGAATTTGCCCATATCGCCACACTTGGCAGGTGTATTTCTCGCACCTTTGTATTATGTAGATTTCGCTTAGAAAAAGGCGTTCTCTACCAGTTCACCCATGGAGTGGTGAGAATACGAAAGAAAAAAAAGAAAAGGAATGAAATTAAAATAAATACCTGTTATATGTAACAAAATATATAATGATATAATATTTTAATTCTACCTAAAATATTTCTGCAAATAAGTGTAATTTCATTTCATATCAGAGATAGGATAGATCTATGAGCTACAGCATCCACTTACCATTAGGTAAGCTGTACTTCTGTGTCATCCTTACATGAAGTTACATTAATGTCAATATTTTAGAGGAAACTTTAATAAAATATCGTTACGTAAATTATGAAAACGATTTTCCACCCATTAAGGTATTTGGGAACACGCGCTGGAGTAAGCCAGGTCGGACGAGTCGTAACTAATCCCACGTACTATACTAAGTCTTTATCTGCCGCTAGAAACTACTTATACGGTATCCTTAACTGAAGTTACAGGGTTCTGCAGTCAATTTATTACCGATACATACGGTTACAGCGTTGAGTGAAATAACAGTTGATAGTGTGAAAAATGATGACTAAAATAATTGATTATATTAGAATTTTCATTCCAACAAATGGCTCTATCTTTAACTGGGAGTACGTATTCAAGATGATAGAATATTATATTCATATTTTTACTTAGTTTTTTGCATATTTGACTTTGGAATTATATATTTCTGAGAAAACATTGTATTGTCTTAAACGAGTAATGTATGTTGAGAACATATTCATGTACCTTAATAACTCATTAGGTCTCATTAATCTAATAATTGAATATTTACCCTATAGGGTTTTGGAACAGGTAAGATTGCAAGTAATAACGGCAAGACCACAACCATCTATACCATCTGGATGCTTGGCGGTCCACCACTGTACGTTTCACTATGAGTTTTCTTCCGCGTACGCCCTTTCTGTGGAATAGTTTACCACCGGCGATATTTCTGGACCGATACGACTTAGAGGCCTTCAAAAATAGAGCTTACTCATTTCTAAAGGGCAATGCACCTGCAATTCCTCTGATGTTACAGTTGTTCATGGCCGGCGATAGTTACTTACCATCAGGTGAGCCGTTTGTTCATTTGCCCCCTCACCTATAAAAAAAGGACTGTGCAGAGTATATAGGCTCTTACTTATTTTTTTATACTTAATTGTATTATATAATTATAAAAACATACCTATATTTATCTAAGTCAGTTCATAATCTCACTTGATAAAGTTATAGGCCGTGTGTTCCCAAATAGTTTCCTACGTTATAACGTACGTGACGTACGCCACCAGCTTTCCATAAACGTGTACCTCGCTATCATAAGCAATTTATGCCTGTTATTAAGGATTACATTATAATCATATACTGAGGCTTAGTTCAGATCCTGTGAGATATCTATTCATAGACTTTGATGTTCATTAGTTTCAAGGGAGATAATATGCCTCTTACTATATTGCGGGCGTCCTGAGTATCACGTAAAGATAGCTTAGTATGAATTCTGCTATAAAATTAATGATATATTAGATAGACCACTAATCAAATTGTATTCGCTGCATTATCATTGATAATATTGGTCTTTGTTTAGTTATTTTTTATATTTATTTATCATCAAAATAGCATCCGTAAACTACAAAGGTTTTTAAATAATGCTATCATCTACATCGATATTTTCATAGAGGTGAAATTAAAAAAATAATTAGGTAAAAATAAAAATTAAAGGGTAATAAAATAAAAATTAAGTATTAAAGACTGTTAATTACTTTACTTAGTTATGATTATAAAAAAGATTGTCTCTCCCTTTTTTTGGTGTGGTATTGAATTAAGGGGAATACAAATGCAATTTA